>JAVSCE010005256.1:0-15113 GCA_032199065.1 Smutsia gigantea
TGAGTTCTTTATATATTTTGGATGTCAACCCTTTATCATATATGTCATTTATGAATATAATCTCCCATACTGTAGGATGTCTTTTTGTTCTACTGATGGTGTCCTTTGCTGAACAGAAGCTTTGCAGCTTGATATAGTCCTACTTGTTCATTTTCATTTTTGTTTCCCTTGCCCGGGGAGATATGTTCATGAAGAAGTCACTCATGTTTACGTCCAAGAGATTTTTGCCTATGTTTTTTTCTAAGAGTTTTATGGTTTCATGACTTACATTCAGGTCTTTGATCCACCTTGAGTTGAACTTTGTGTATGGGGCTAGACCGTAGTCCAGCTTCATTCTCTTACAGGTAGCTGTCCAGCTTTTTCAACACCAGCTGCTGAAGAGGCTGTCATCTCCCCATTGTATATACAAGGCTCCTTTATCAAATATTAATTGACTGTATATGTTTGGGTTAATGTTTGGATTTTCTATTCTGTTCCACTGGTCTGTGAGTCTGTTTTTCTGCCAATACCAAATTGTCTTGATTACTGTGGCTTTGTAGTAGAGCTTGAAGTCAGGGAGCATAATTCCCCCTGTTTTATTCCTCCTTCACAGGATTGCTTTGGCTATTCGGGGTCTTTTGTGGTTCCATACGAATTTTAGAATTATTTGTTCGAGTTCATTGAAGAAAGCTGTTGGTAGTTTGATAGGGATTGCATTGAATCTGTAGATTGCTTTAGGTGGTATAGCCATTTTGACAATATTTATTCTTCCTAGCCAAGAGCATGGGGTGCATTTCCATTTGTTAGTGTCCTCTCTAATTTCTCTTAGGAGTGTCTTGTAGTTTTCAGAGTACAGGTCTTTCACTTCCTTCATTAGGTCTATTCCTAGGTATTTTATTCTTTTTGATGCAATTGTGAATGGAATGGTTTTTCTGATTTCTCTTTCTGTTAGTTCATTGTTAGTGTATAGGAAAGCAACAGATTTCTGTGTGTTAATTTTGTATCCTGCAACTTTGCTGAATTCAGATATTAGTTCTAGTAGTTTTGGAATGGAATCTTTAGGGTTTGTTATGTACAGTATCACGTCATCTGCAAATAGTGACAATTTGACTTCTTCTTTACCAATCTGGATGCCTTGTATGTCTTTGTTTTGTCTGATTGCCGTGGCTAGGACCTCCAGTACTATGTTGAATAACAGTGGAGAGAGTGGGCATCCCTGTCTTGTTCCCGATCTTAGATGAAAGCTTTCAGCTTCTCGCCATTAAGTATGATGTTAGCTGTGGGTTTGTCATATATGGCCTTTATGATGTTGAGGTACTTGCCGTCTATACTCATTTTGTTGAGAGTTTTAATCATGAATGGATGCTGAATTTTGTCAAATGCTTTTTCAGCATCTATGGAGATGATCATGTGGTTTTTGTTCTTCTTTTTGTTGATGTGGTGGATGATGTTGATGGATTTTCGAATGTTGTACCATCCTTGCATCGCTGGGATGAATCCACTTGATCATGGTGTTTGATCCTCTTGATGTATTTTTGAATTCAGTTTGCTAATATTTTGTTGAGTATTTTTGCATCTACGTTCATCAGGGATATTGGTCTGTAATTTTCTTTTTTGGTGAGGTCTTTGCCCGGTTTTGGTATTAGAGTGATGCTGGCTTCATAGAATGAGTTTGGAAGTATTCCCTCCTCTTCTATTTTTTGGAAAACTTTAAGGAGAATCGGTGTTATTTCTTCTCTATATGTCTGGTAGAATTCAGAGGTGAATCCATCAGGCCCGGGGGTTTTGTTCTTGGGTAGTTTTTTGATTACCAATTCGATTTCATCGCTGGTGATTGGTCTGTTTAGTTTTTCTGTTTCTTGCTTGGTCAGTCTTGGAAGGTTGTATTTTTCTAAGAAGTTGTCCATTTCTTCTATGTTTCCAGCTTGTTAGCATATAGATTCTCATAATATTCTCTTATGATTCTTTGTATTTCTGTGGGGTCCGTCGTGATTTTTCCTTTCTCATTTCTGATTGTGTTTATGTGTGTAGATTCTCTTTTTCTCTTAATGAGTCTAGCTAGGGGTTTATCTATTTTGTTTATTTTTTCAAAGAACCAGCTCTTGGTTTTATTGATTTTTTCTATTGTTTTATTCTTCTTAATTTTATTTATTTCTTCTCTAATCTTTATTATGTCCCTCCTTCTGGTGACTTTGGGCCTCATTTGTTCTTCTTTTTCCAATTTCAGTAATTGTGTCTTTTAGACTATTCATTTGGGAATGTTCTTCCTTCTTTAAATAGGCCTGGATTGCAATATACTTTCCTCTTAGAACTGCCTTTGCTGCGTCCCACAGAAGTTGTGGCTTTGTGTTGTTGTTGTCATTAGTCTCCATATATTCTTTGATTTCTGTTTTGATTTGGTCGTTAACTCATTGATTAATTAGGAGAGTGTTATTAAGTCTCCATGTATTTGTGAGCCTTTTTGATTTCTTTCTAAAATTTATTTCTAGTTTTATACTTTGGTGATCTGAGAAGTTGGTTGGTAGGATTTCAATATTTTTGAAATTACAGAGGTTCTTTTTGTGGCCTAGTATGTGGTCTATTCTGGAAAATGTTCCATGTGCACTTGAGAAGAATGTGTATCCTGTTGCTTTTGGTGTAGAGTTCTGTAGATGTCTGTTAGGTCCATCTGTTCTAGTGTGTTGTTCAGTGCCTCTGTGTCTTTACTTATTTTCTGTCTGGTTGATCTGTCCTCTGAGTGAGTGGTGTGTTGAAGTCTCCTAAGATGAATGCATTGCTGTCTATTTCCTCCTTTAATTCTGTTAGTATTTGTCTCACATATGCTGGCACTCCTGTGTTGGGTGCATATATATTTATAATGGTTATATCTTCTTGTTGGACTGACCCCTTTATCATTATGTAATGTCCTTCTTTATCTCTTGCTACTTTCTTCGCTTTGAAGTCTATTTTGTCTGATACAAGTACTGCAACACCTGCTTTTTTCTCTTTGTTGTTTGCATGAAATATCTTTTTCCATCCCTTCACTTTTAGTCTGTGTATATCTTTGGATTTGAGGTGAGTTTCTTGTAGGCAGCATATAGATGGGTCTTGCTTTTTTATCCATTCTGTTACTCTGTTTCTTTTGATTGGTGCATTCAGTCCATTTACATTTAGGGTGATTATTGATAGGTATGTACTTATTGCCATTGCTGGCTTTAGATTCGTGGTTACCAAGGGTTCAAGGGTTGCTTCTTTACTATCTAACAATCTAACTTAACTTTCTTGTTAAGTTATTGTAAACACAGTCTGATGTTTCTTTATTTCTCTCCCTTCTTATTCCTCCTTCTCCATTCTTTCTATAACAGGTGTTTTATTCTTTGCCTTTAGTTAGTATTTGGATAATCTTTGCTATGATTTTATTTTCTCTGATGACAGCTTTTTAGCCTTAGGTGTGCCTCCATCTAGAGCAGTCCATTTAAGATATCCTGTAGTGGTGGTTTATGAGAGGCAAACTCTCTCAACTTTCGTTTGTCTGGAAATTGTTTAATCCTTCCATCATATTTAAATGATAATCGTGCTGGATACAATATTCTTGGTTCGAGGCCCTTCTGTTTCATAACATTAAATATATCATGCCATTCTCTACTGGCCTGTAAGGTTTCTGTTGAGAAGTCTGATGATAGTCTGATGGGTTTTCCTTTGTAGGTGATCTTTTTTCTCTCTCTAGCTGCCTTTAATACCCTGTCTTTATCTTTGATCTTTGCCATCTTAATTATTATGTGTCTTGGTGTTGTCTTCCTTGGGTCCCTTGTGTTGGGAGATCTATGAGCTTCGGTGGACTGCGAGACTACTTCCTTCCCAGCGAGGGAAAGTTTTCAGCAATTATTTCTTCAAAGACACTTTCTATCCCTTTTTCTCTCTCTTCTTCCTCTGGTACTCCTATAATGCGAATATTGTTCCGTTTGGATTGGTCACAGTTCTCTTAATATTCTTTCATTCCTAGAAATCCTTTTATCTCTCTGCCTCAGCTGCTCTGTACTCCTGTTCTCTGTTTTCTATTCCATTAACAGTCTCTCACATCTCATCCATTCTGCTGTTAAGCCCGTCGATCGCTTGTCTGATTTCTGTATTGTCTTTCCTCAGTTCCTCACTTCCTCCCTCAGCTCTTGCACATTTCTCTGTAGGTCCATCAGCATGGTTATGACTTTTATTCTGAATTCTTTTTCAGGGAGGCTGTGCATTTCCATCCCCTTCAGACTCCCTCTCTGGGGTTGTCTGGTTGATTTTGTTCTGAACCATATTCCTCTGTCTTTTCATGGCTGTATAATTTGGTCACTGATAGTTGCCACGTATGTCAGCTGGGCTCTTTAAGACTTTAAAAAGAGAAGAAAAAAAAGAGAAAAAAAGAAAAAAAAATTAAGAAAGAAAAAAAGGAAAAAAGAAAGAAAAGAAAAAACAAAAACAACAAAAAACACAACAAAACAAAAAAAACAACAAAAAAAATGCCCACCGGACGTAGATTCTGTTGGAATGCTCTAGGTGGCACTATTGCCCCACTATTCCACAGCTGTGACTGTGCCGCTCCGCAGGGCCCTTTATCACTCTGGCAGGGGTGGGAACGAATAGGAGGCTGTTGATCTCAGTGAGGAGTGTTAAGTATGGCTACGCTTCCTCAGTCGCCAGCTAAGGCGTCTGAAACTCCCCAGGACTCCCAGCCTGCTGGGCTGAGTGTGCTGGGGCGATCCAGCTCCTCCGCTGGGCTCCTGTCTCTTTAAGACCGCTGAGGAAAGCGCGCACTTTTTTTTTTCCTTCCCGGAGCCGGCTGCAAGCCCCCTGGCGCGTTCCCAGCTCAGATCCTGCCCCTCTGTCTCTCCAATCTCCGCTGCACTGTGCAGTGTGGGTCAGCGCTCCCCGCGCAGATCACCGGGGCTGGCTACTTCGCGGGGTGCACTTCCACTCCCTCCCGGCTCTGAATCCTCTCCTCCCGCCCGTGCGCTGGGGTGGGGGAGGGCTCGGGTCCCACCGGGTCGCGGCTCCGTATCTTACCCGCCTCTTGGGGTGCCGAGTCCTCTCGGGTGTAGCTGCACGCTATGCGCTTTCCTGTGTATTCTCGTCTCTCTTTTAGGAATAGATGTATTTTCTGTGTTTTCGTAGATAAATATAGTGTTGGGAGGAGATTTCTGCCGCCCTGCTCACACCGCCATCTTCCCGGAAGTCTGTCATGAAAATCTTTTAACCACTTATTCTTCACTACTTCTCCCTTCCCTCCCTCCTGCCTCTCTCCTTTCCTTTCTTCCTTTTTTTCTCCCTCTCCTCCTTTCCTTCTCATCCTCCCCCCTCCCCACCCTTTCTCTTGAACTTCTGAGAATTCCCTGCCATTCCTGGAAATTGCCCCCTTCTTTTCTGCCCTCACCCCTTCCCTTCTTTGCACAGCAAGGTCCTAGCTAGGCCATTCCTCCCCAGAAAAGCCTTCCCTCACTCCTCCAGGCAATTGCCACATCTTCCCCATATACTTGACTCACCTCTCTATTGCCTCTTTTACTCTACCGTATTACTTACTCTTTTTTATATTCGTCTTCTCCATTAATTGATTAAGAGCTGGCACTTGTGGAATACAAGGTGATTTCCTCTGACAGTCTGTTGAAAGATGGTAGAGATATGGTAGCACTTTGAAAATTAAGGCTTTTGTTGGTGGGAGGTGGCTGGTGAGAATACAGTATAAATACATATTTAGTAGAAATTGGAGATATTCTTTTTAATAGAATATGAGGAACAGTGACAGTGCGGTAAGAAAGAGATTTATGTGAGACATCAGAATGTTGAAGGTGAGAAAATGTTGGAGCTGCTGACAGAAAGCTGATCTGGCCAGAGGGATATATGTATTGATGTAGGAAATTTTTTGGTCATCTCTTTATTTTAAAATAGAAACAACTAACTAGACACTATTCTGAGCTCTACAGAGAAAGAAAGGTATATAAGATACAGGCATATGTATATATATAAAAAGCCACCAAACAAAACTTTGAGTTTGACAAGGGAGGTAAGACAGGTATATAAGAAATAAAGAGTTTAATAATGGCAACCCGCGTGTGGTCAGGTGCTTGAGGATGGTAGGAGAGGTGATTCCATTACAAATTTGTATGTGTCGAGCAATACTGCTGAGAAAGCCATTCAGACGGGACGTAAGGGAAGAGTCTGTGACAGTGTACTGTGCCAAAGCGTAAATTGGACAGGATTAGAAGGTCCTCATAGAAATTTGGGAGGATCAGTCAAGGTGTTTAGTAAATGTGGCTTTTACATTCTGATGTTTACACTAGTCAAAGAAAGGACAAAAAAGAAACAGAGCATTGATATTTACTAGAAGTAGGAAAGTTTTGTATATGACCAGTCTTTTTTAATAGTAATGGTAGTTCTGGAAAAAAAAATCTAACTTGAGCCAGTACTGCCAATGTATTTGTCCATCTTGAGCTGCTATAATTGTTCATAACAATATGCTCTATATAACTAGCTACATGGCATAGAATGATAGTAGTCCTTTACTTTGAACTAGAACTGTATTTTTGTGCAACGTGGCATTGAAAGGTCATAATGTAACTAGCATCATTTTTATAACTCATAACGACATATGTTAATATAATGATATTCATATAACTAATATAATGTAACTAACATTTAGTAGATACTGTAATATAAACATATCTTGGGTTAGTTCCTATATAGTGTCATCTAAAAGTTCTTGGCCACAATATAAATTCATGAGGAAAAGACAAAAACATACGGGTTTTTTTAGTTTGCTGCTTTTGTTTTTATAAGGTTGGAGTTGATAGTTTAACTTTGATATAAATCTAATTCTAGCATTAATATTTTGTCACTGTATCACAGAAGTTTATGTCCAATTTTTATCATCCTTCTTAAATGTAAAGTTTAAATTCTTCAAAGTTGAAACATATGCAGCAATCTTCTCTCTCACCCCTCTTATTCACCCTCTTGATGGAAAAAAAGCAAGATCATATGGCCTGAAACCCCATTCACAGTGCAGAGTCTGAGTCAGTGAATCTACAGGGAGTCCTTTCTCTCTTTGCCATCCTAAATGACAACCTAAATGACTTGCTCTCTTTAATATCAATGTCAGTACTACAGCAGCTGGTCCTAAATGGAGCACTCTCTCTTGAGCCTAACCACTCCTCTCATTTTTTCCCCCTGACTTAGTTTGGTTCTAGTTAGCACCAGTACCTCTCTTCTTAATTTTTCGAACGTTGTTAAAACAGCACATTAAAATTTATCTTCTTTTCAGAAATTTTCTCTGAATCCCAGTCCACATTGGTGGCCACATACTGCCAGATATTTCCCATTTATTATTCCAGCATTTCTAGTTTCGTGGAGTCACTAATGAAGTAGCCAGTTGCTATATTTGCTTAGTCTCCATAGCAACAGTGTCTTGGTTAGTGTACACCTGGGTAGCTTCCTACAGTTTGACATGATATGCAGGCAATATTCTGATTTCTACTCAGAGGCAACTGGAATTTTGCAGAATGATATTTTTTAATTTGTTGAATTAAAGTTGTTTGATCACACTGTTGTATTCATTTGGCACCCATCGCAGTCATAGGATCATAGAAGTTTTAATTTGGAAAAATGATTCATACTTGCAGTATGTATCACAGTGACTGGCTAGAGAAACATTGCTTCTGTCACCATAAGCAGCTTCTTTAATCCCTAACCTAAATATTTTTAGGAGTCAAAAAAAAATGATCAAATTGGGGCTGCTTTATAGTCTTGGGTGCTTAGCTCTAAACCATTTTAAATAATTCTAGTTATAAGTCTTCAAATTACAGTATAATAAATATGAAAATTGGAAAGTACTTATCGTCACAGCAATTTTTCCAGTCTTTCATGGTCTAGTTTCTATTGGGTCAGTCTTCTTGAACTACATCATCTCATTCATTTCCTCTCCTACACACTCACTTTCATTTCCTCCTTCAGTCACTACTTCAACTAATAATTACATCTATTTTCATTTTTTGAATGTGTTTCCTTCTGACTTCACGTAGTATAAACATGTACCTTACAGAAAACACACTTTCTCTAATATATGTTATTTGGAGAGGATAGTGTAGTCTGTTTGTGGTGATAAAGTTCACAGTTTCAAGAATCTGATCAAATCTCAAATGACATAAAGATTACTGCTGTACCATCTGTTATAAAATATGTAAAAGCTCACTTTAAACCACCAAGTCTGTTTCATACCTCAATTGCTTTTATCAGACACTCTCCATATTTCAACCCCTACCTTGTGTGTGAATTAAATCCACAGAAGCCCACTTTCCTTTAGTCATCTATATTCTCATTTTGGTCTGTATAAAAATACAAACTCAAATCCTTATTAATTGCTTTCTGGGCTCTAAATATTGAACCAGGAGAGACATGGGCATGTTTTACAGTGTGTTCATTCAGATGTGTATGTGTGTGTGTACATACATAGTTTTTCATTTGTTTCTGCCTGACTCGGTTGTCAGACTGTGCTGAGACCAGGGTCATAGGGGTGGCTGCCTTCGCAGCGTGTTACCTTGTACTGATCGTGATCACCAGACTGTGCCCTTGACTTCAGCCAGCAATGCTAGGGAGAGTTGAGGGGAAGAGCTTTGTGTAAAACCATTACAACTGGAAAAAATTTTTGAGTTAAAAAAGTATATGAGTTTATGCTCTCTTACTGGTATTTAGTCTTATCAAAGATGTCTACCAAAGCAGCATTTACAAAGATAAATGACCCAGATCATATCAAAAGCTTAGCAAAATAAAATAGATTTTGTTGATCACTTCTCAAATATGCATCATGGCCTATTAATATAGTAAGTATCCTATATAATAATCTGTGCCATCCATGCATGTTAATGAAGCAGAAATATTTTCATACATTTGTTTTGGGCCCATAATAGTAGTCATTCTGTGGCTGACCAGAGCTCCATGAAGAAGAGCCTCATATCCCCAATATTTTGTAGGAGTTACAGTCTATAACATAAGGGACTAAAAGGTAAAGCTGCTTTTAAAAAATGGATCTAGCAATGCAAATAAAGTAACACACAAATCTAAATCCACAAAATGTCAAGACTGTTTTCACTCACATCTTATTTAGAAGCCCTTTACTTATATGCCAAGTTTATTGTCTTTGTACAAAAACCATTTATAGAAACCTAGGTTTCAGTCAAACCAGGTAGTATTTTTATACATTTAGACCAAACAGACTGAAACATTTCTGTAATGCCTTCAAATACCAAGAAAAATCCCTACTAATAGCAAGAAAAAATTATTTTATTAAAATGATATGATCAGTTCTTAGTAAGTCTCTCTATAGGCTCTATGTAAAAGAAAACTTACATGTTGGTCAGAAGACTTCATGTCAGAGTTGTACAGTTCCCCACCAGATGATACCAAACCAGAAGCCTATTTATCAGTCAGTGGATAAGCAGCCTGGGGAGCTTACAAAAAAGTAGTCGGAGTTGAATATCTATTGTGAGGGCTGGCAACATAAACTGAAAAAATTGTGAAAATAAAAAATCTTAATTTAATAATTATTCTCAGCACTTTATCAGTATGGTGAACATATAAGTATTAGTGTTTCTGTTATGAAACTAAATAAATTTTATTATATTAATGGTAATTTCTAGCAGTTTCTCATTTAGTTTTTAAAGAATTTTTTCCACCAAGGTAAAATCTGTGTAAGACCATAAACTCTCAAAACCAAATTCCAACCTTAAATTAATGAATACATTTTAATCCTTAATGAAAAGTTTTTGCATTGTTTATTAAATACTTTATTATCCTTAAGCATTTTTAATCAGGATGTATATGATGTGATTTGAGACTATTCAAAAGCTTGCAGTCCCCCGTGTGTTGCACTGAACTGCCAAACTGACTGCTACACCTACATTTCTCTCGTCCAGTCCATTCTCTGAGTCACACGTCGTTGTGGGAATCTGTGGACTCTTGTTGCGCGGGTGGAATCACAGGGAAGCAGAGACAGGAGTCAGTTATTTAGCCAGGTGGGAGAGTTTAAGCAGCAGGAGCCCCTAGAATTAGTACCTAGGCAAAACTCGACTTTCTATTTATGAAAGCAGTCTGGGGAGAAGAAATGATTGGTGAAATCCAAGTTGCATGAATAAAGTGCTGGTGTGAAGATTTCCAAATGCCATCTAAATGATCCACCCCACACACACAAGTTTCTGAGGGTCAGTGTAGCTAAGTATTGGGTGAAGTATTTAAAGGATGTAAAAATCTAATCCTTAGGGGTATGGATAGGAAAGGGTCTAAATTTTATTGGTTAAAATTCATTGCACCACTATGCAGTTTGTCTGAAGGTGACCCTGTGTCCAGGGAAGAAAATTTTATAACCTCCTTGAATCATATTTTAATATGATGAGGAAGATGGGGAAACATAATTTTTGAGATTTTTAGTTTTTAAATGGTTATGAGTTATCTGCATAACTTACAGAGATGTTCTGTTCAGTGCATTTTTCTACTTTTGTTAAACTCGTATGTGTTCTAGTCACTACTGGTTGAGAGTCATATATGAGAGAGTGATTTTGTAAGGCCCAGAAAACAGGCCCTGCTCAGCCCCGGGATGGACGGCGACCCAAATACTCACAAGAGACCGGTCTTGATGCAAACAGCAAGAGGTTTATTGATTCCACCAGCGCGCTGGGGTCAAGACTCATAACTCACGCAGGAGCAGAGGAGTCCGACGACGAGCAGAAATTACAGGAGGTTTTAAAGGAAAAAGGGACCATAACCAGGGGGAGGCGAGGGGGAGGTCTGCTGATGATTCGATAGCAAAAATATTTCAATTAGGGTCTCACAGGGCTTTATCTTCACAGTAGGGTCTCACAGGGCTTTATCTTCACAATCTATCAGTTTTGGGGAGGATTACCTAGGCACGGGTTTGCAAGCTATTGTGTCATTGTGTTCAGGCCGGTTTTTATGACTCAGGCCAAGGGTCAGAGCCTACTTAAAATTTTCCTATTCTTTCAGGTGTTTTCGGGGAAACTGAAACTCAGGCCCTCTGATTTCTGAGGCTTTCTGGGGCCTGTCATGGCGTTAGTTTGGTCCTTTCAATTTGAGTGCCCTAAAGATTAAATCCAAAAATATTTTGACTACATCTAAGATTCAGTGAATTTTTAAAATCAGATGTATAAATCGTTACCCAAAACTGTAAGCTGCCATTTTTTTATAGGTCTTTTGGAGCTGTGGTTAAATTATAATTAGTTCTAATTAGCACTTCCATGAGCAATTAGCATTTCCATGAGCTTTATGTGTTTTACCTTCATCTGAATGGCATTTAGAAAGAAATTTTCTTATCCTTAAACATAGAGGAGATCAGAAAAAGAGGTTTAATCTGATGTAGCCAAATATCCCCTATCAGAATAAGTAAATAAAGGATGAACACAGATTCCATTAGTCTTGATTTTAAAATCCAATCAGTGAACCAGATTAATTATTAAGTGTTTTTAAATATTCAAATAACTCCCATATATTTCTGTTCAGTGTGGCTACTTGAGTGAAACAATGACTACAATAATAGCTAATGCACTGAACACATACTATGGAATAGATGCACTGAACACATGCTATGGAATAGGCTATTTACTAAGGGCTTTATAAAGATTATCTCACTTATTTCTGTTGGTCATTATTCAAGGTCATTCCGTATGCCAGGTCATTCGGTTTGCTTTAGTCTTTGACTTTTTTAATGCAAAATTATCAGCATGAATCTGAATACAAAAGATATTTCTTTGTCACTCTTTTGAATATTGAATTATAAATATTACTGGTCCTTCTGGTAGATAAGCTTTCACACCCACCCCTGAGAACCATACCAAATTATTTAGGCTTTTCACTTTGTTGGAGTTTGGAGGAGGGAAACAAAATGACAAGTTCTTAAAATGAAACAAGTATTTTTGTCATCCATCATCCATTGGAGTTTAGAGTAATTTCATTTCTAGCACGGAAAAAGTAGCTGCTTGGTCATGTATTGAGAAGTATTAAATAGGCCCTGCTTAGCTACTTTATTTTTCTCATATATTTTACTTTATATCTCTACTAAAATAGTAACTTGAGTATTTGATTATTAACAGGAAAAACATAAGCAGTAAAGGTTTCTTCTTCATCAGATGCTGCCCCTTCCTTCTGTCCCCCTGACCCCACACCCGTCCTCTCTGCCTACCCCTCTCCTTTTTCTTCCCCATCTCACACACACTTACAGTGGAATCCAAACCTCCCAAGGTGAAAAGCAGTTTGCTTTCATAGATGATATAGGAAACCGTGCCTGACGTGGACTAAAGAAAAAAAAGTATTGCAATAAATTACATGTGACCAAAATATAATTATTTGAACAAGAACTTCAGACAGTGCAAACCTTAGACATCCTCTTACGAACTTCCCAGACTCGTAAGAACCAGTTTTGTTGGGTGTGCTGTCTTCCTCCAATATGGGCATCTGTTGTACGTGCATACAGCCAAAGCACTGGTGACCTAGAAGTAATGGTACTCCTAAGTAAATTTCTGGAATGGTGAAGAATCCTAAGGTGAAAGATACCCACTGGACATGCCTTCAAGTTCAAGATAATATATAGATGACATAAGGAAAGAGTGTAAGAGAAAAGGAAACTATATAAGATAGTAAAAATGTTCTGGCCTTTTGAGGTAAGATGTTTATATTTTGGACGGTTTAAGTCAAGATTTTGTGTCATTTAGCTAACAGAGGTAAATAGATCCACTCTGGAATGTTGCAGTTGTATTCTTTCTGGAGAAGTGAAAATTTGATAAGGGATTGACAATCTTACATTGTTTCAGTGAGAAACAGAAATTAGGCAGTAATCACACACACAAAAACAAAAACAGAAACGAGACACTTAAAAATGTCTTCATTACACTGTCATTTATTTTACCTTTCTCAACACATACCAAATATTAGTGGGTGACTGTCATTTCTAACAAATGTCTAGGAGAAAACCAAGTTCAGCGTGAAGCATCATTCCATCACTGGATGAAGGCCCTTTCTGAACATCTTACTAGCTTTGTAATGGACATATTCTGGATGTAATATATTTTCTTAAATAGCTATAAATATTTTAAATTTGGATAGTAGACACTTACCAACTTGAAAAAACATCTGAATTGCTTCATTATATTTAAGATGCCATTACAATATAGGTGAAGAGCACTGGACAAGGAATTTTGAATGCTTTTTCCCTCTCTGCCTCTGGCAAACTGTATGATCATGGGCAAGTCACCATTACAGTGGGACCTAATTAGCAATATGAATTATATTATTTTCATGTAGAAGAATTCAACTCAGTGTCAAGTCTGTCATTAAGAGGAAAGCCATTAAGTTGAATCATACGAAATTGCTAGTTTTATAAAAAAGCAAAAACAGTCGATTTTCTGTATTAAAAAGGAGATTATTTTTTTATTCTTAGTCTGAGCACTTGTCAGAATGCACTCCCCTAAGAATGATCTAAGAGAGTCCATCAGCCAACTCAAGGATTTTCCTCAGAATGGAGCATGGATTAGAGGTGGGGGGAATTGCTGGTTCTTCAAAAAACTGTATTCTTGATGCAAGTGATTATAACACACTCATGTCATGACTTTCACACTTCTAGTAATAATTCTTAATTCTTTGCTGTTGCTTTGCTTAAAACAAAAAATAAAACCGCTGAGTATAGATATTATAGATCAGAGGGCTTCTAACTTGTGACCTGGTAGAACTAGTGTATATGTATTTTTTGGTTTTATGGGGTTATTTTTATTTTGTGGGGGAAGGAGGGTTGCCCTTTTTAAAAACTGCCTTCATCAACAGTGTGCAATAACTGATTGCACATAAAGCTCTGCATTTTCTAAAAGATCTACTATATTTTCTTCCTACAGAGTAGCAATCAGCTAGTTTTGAGGACTTGCTGCCCACTTGGGATGGAGCATGTGCTCTATTTTCCAGTTCACCACAGCCCCTACCTCTGTTACTTTCTACACAGATGTCCCTGTAGAGACACTGAGTTTGTGATTCTCTTGCACTATCCAGTAGAACTTTGCAATGGTAGAAGTGTTCTATATCTGTTATCCAGTATGGTAGCCATTAGCCACATGTGGCTATTGAGCACCTCAAATATGGATGGTGTGCCTGAAGAACTGAGTTTTAATTAATTCAACTTAATTTAAATCATTGCATATTGCTATTGGCTACTATATTGGACAGTACAAATACATAGTGGAGTATTTTCCCTTATTGGGTATTTTCTGCAGAGTGAAAATTAGACCTCAATATATTTTACAGTCTCTTCTTTTAAATGCCATATCTAAATGTTGGCATATATTACTGTGAATCTTAAGATGTGACACCCAAATTACCATCTCTGATTAAATGCAGTCTAAAGCTTTACTCATTCTTTTTTTTCTCATTTATGCAGCACATTTATATTACATGCCTCTTCTGGGCCCTGGGAATATGAGCAGGGTCCTGCTTTTTCATGAAGCTTACAGATAATTAATAAATATTGGAAGAGACACTTAAACTACTTAATTTAATATTTGCTATGTATAGTCTTTCCAGTAGCCCTGCCGGATAAAGATGTAATTCACAGTTACTTGTGACTTGCAAGTGGTAAAACTTCTTCACTGCCACATTTTAATAGGTCAACATGTATTACTGTTACAGTTCTTCTGAGCAGCTCTCTTTGTCCTATTCCCAGAATATTGAAACTTCCTATAAATGTACTGTTTTAAAACTAGGTGTCACCAGAACCTTTCCATATTAGTAAATGAACTCAGTGTACACCTAGTTATTACCTGACCTGGCCTTTCTCCCAGCCTTCTGTCCACCTGCTGCCAAGCTGGGCTTTCTTCTGAAACTTCCTTTTCTGTTACCTGCCTTAGGGCCAGGTGTGTACCTCACAGGCAGTTCCAGTGCTTCTCTTTGCCGTGAGGCTTTTCTTTCTCACCCTGCATATGTTAGCCTCCTTCTCCTCCTTGGGAGGCACTGTTTACATCCTTCACCACTTTACTTTCTCCCTTCCAAAGATGAAATCAAAATCTTAAGAAAATAGACATTCTTTTGTAAAACCTTTCATTTTAAGAATAGCATAAATTGCAGTCAAATGTAGTTACAGC
>JAVSCE010005257.1:0-18372 GCA_032199065.1 Smutsia gigantea
GTGCCATGGCTATGACCTCCAGTACTATGTTGAATAAAAGTGGGGACAGTGGGCATTCTTGTCTTGTTCCCAGTCTTAGAGGAAATGCTTTCAGCTTTTTGCTGTTAAACATGATGTTGGCTGTGGGTCTGTCATATAAGGCCTTTATTATGTTGAGGTACTTGACCTGTATATGCCTTTTGCTGAGAATTTTTATCATTAATGGATATGGAATTTTGTCAAATACTATTTCAGCATCTATGGAGATCATGTGATTTATGTCCTTCCTTTTGTTGATGTAGTGTATGTAATTTGCATTCCCATCCTCGCCAGCATTTGTTGTTGTTTGTTTTCGATGTTGGCCATCCTTACTGGTGTGAGGTTATATCTCATTGTGGTTGTAATTTGCATTTCTCTGATGATAACGATGTGGAGCATCTTTTCATATGCCTGTTGGCCATGTGATTTTCTTCTTTGGAGAAGTGTCTATTCATATCCTCTGCCCATTTTTTTATTGGATTATTTGCTTTTTGTTTGTTGAGGTATGTGAGTTCTTTATATATTTGGGATGTCAACCCCTTATCGGATATGTCATTTATGAATATATTCTCCCATACTGTAGGATGTCTTTTTGTTCTACTGATGGTGTCCTTTGCTGTACAGACGCTTTTCAGCTTGATATAGTCCCATTTGTTCATTTTTGCTTTTCTTTCCCTTGCCCGGGTAGATATGTTTATGAAGAAGTCGCTCATGTTTATGTCTGAGAGATTTCTGCCTATGTTTTTTTCTAAGAGTTTTATGGTTTCATGACTTACATTCAGGTCTTTGATCCATTTCAAGTTTACTTTTGTGTATGGGGTTAGACAGTAGTCCAGTTTCATTCTCTTACATGTAACTGTCCAGTTTTTCCAACACCAGCTGCTGAAGAGGCTGTCATCTCCCCATTGTATATCCAAGGCTCCTTTATCATGTATTAATTGACCGTATATGTTTGGGTTAATGTTTGGATTTTTTATTCTGTTCCACTGGTCTGTGGGTCTGTTTTTATGCCAGTACCAAATTGTCTTGATTACTGTAGCTTTGTAGTAGAGCTTGAAGTCTGGGATCATAATTCCCCCTGTTTTATTCTTCTTTCTCAGGATTGCTTTGGCTATTCGGGGTCTTTTGTGGTTCCATATGAATTTTAGAACTATTTGTTCCAGTACATTGAAGAATGCTGTTGCTATTTTGGTAGGGTACTATAGCTTTAGGTTGTATAGCCATTTTGATAATATTTATTCTTATTAGCCTAGAGCATGGGATGAATTTCCATTTGTTAGTGCCCTCTTTAATTTCTCTCATGAGTGTCTTGTAGTTTTCAGGGTATAGGTCTTTCACTTCCTTGGTTAGGTTTATTCCTAGGTTTTTTATTCTTTTTGATGCAATTGTGAATGGAATTGTTTTCCTGATTTCTCTTTCTGTTAGCTCATCGTTAGTGTATTGGAAAGCAACAGATTTCTGTGTGTTAATTTTGTATCCTGCAACTTTGCTGAATTCAGATATTAGTTCTAGTAGTTTTGGAGTGGAGTCTTTAGGATTTTTTATGTACAATAGCATGTCATCTGCAAACAGTGACAATTTGACTTCTTCTTTACCAATCTGGATGCCTTGTATTTCTTTGTTTTGTCTGATTGCCGTGGCTAGGACCTCCAGGACTATGTTGAATAACAGTGGATAGAGTGGGCATCCCCCTGTTGTTCCCAATCTTAGATGAAAAGCTTTCAGCTTCTCGTTGTTAAGTATGATGTTAGCTGTGGGTTTGTCATATATGGCCTTTATGATGTTGAGGTACTTGCCCTCTATACACATTTTGTTGAGAGTTTTTATCATGAATGGATGTTGAATTTTGTCAAATGCTTTTCCGCATCTATGGAGATGATCATGTGGTTTTTGTTCTTCTTTTTGTTGATGTGGTGCATGATGTTGATGGATTTTTGAATGTTGTACCATCCTTGCATCCCTGGGATGAATCTCACTTGATCATGGTGTATGATCCTCTTGATGCATTTTTAAATTCGGTTGGCTAATATTTTGTTGAGTATTTTTGCATCTACGTTTATCAGGAATATTGGTCTGTAGTTTTCTTTTTTGGTGAGGTCTTTGCCCGGTTTTGGTATTAGAGTGATGCTGGCTTCATAGAATGAGTTTGGAAGTATTCCCTCCTCTTCTATTTTTGGAAAACTTAAGGAGAATGGGTGTTATTTCTTCTCTATATGTCTGGTAGAATTCAGATGTGAATCCATCTGGCCCGGGTTTTTTTTTTCTTAGGTAGTTTTTTAATTACCAGTACAATTTCTTTGCTGGTGATTGGTCTGTTTAGGTTTTCTGTTTCTTGCTTGGTCAGTCTTGGAAGGTTGTATTTTTCAACAAGTGGTCCATTTCTTCTAGGTTTTCCATCTTGTTAGCATATAGATTTTCATAGTGTTCTCTTATAATTCTTTGTATTTCTGTGGGGTCCGTTTTGGTTTTTCCTTCCTCAGTTTTGATTCTGTTTATGTGTGTAGATTCTCTTTTTCTCTTAATAAGTCTGGCTAGTGGTTTATCTATTTTGTTTATTTTTTCAAAGAACCAACTGTTGGTTTCATTGATTTTTTTCTATTGTTTTATTCTTCTCAATTTTATTTATTTCTTCTCTGATCTTTATTATGTCCCTCCTTCTGGTGACTTTGGGCCGCATTTGTTCTTCTTTTTCCAATTTCAGTAATTGTGTCTTCAGACTATTCATTTGGGATTGTTCTTCCTTCTTTAAATGTGCCTGAATTGCAATATACTTTCCTCTTAGAACTGCCTTTCCTGCGTCCTACAGAAGTTGTTGCGGCTTTGTGTTGTTGTTGTCATTTGTCTCCATATATTGTTTCATCTCTGTTTTAATTTGGTCATCGATCAATTGATTATCAAGGAGCATGTTAAGTCTCCATGTATTTGTGAGCCTTTTTGTTTTCTTTGTGCAATTTATTTCTAGTTTTATACTTTTGTGATCTGAGAGGTTGGTTGGTAGAATTTCAATATTTTTGAATTTACTGAGGTTCTTTTTGTTGCCTAGTATGTGGTCTATTCTGGAAAATGTTCCATGTGCACTTGAGAACAATGTGTATCCTGCTGCTTTTGGGTGTAGAGTTCTGTAGATGTCTGTTAGGTCCATCTGTTCTAGTATATTTTTCAGTGCCTCTGTGTCTTTACTTATTTTTTGTCTGGTTGATCTGTCCTCTGGAGTGAGTGGTGTGTTGTAGTCTCCTAAAATGAATGCATTGGTTTCTATTTCCTCATTTAATTCTGTTAGTATTTGTTTCACATATGTCGGTGCTCCTGTGTAGGGTGCATATATAATTATAATGGTTATATCCTCTTGTTGGACTGACCACTTTATCATTATGTAATGTACTTCTTTATCTCTTGCTACTTTCTTTGTTTTGAAGTCTATTTTGTCCAGTACAAGTACTGCAACACCTGCTTTTTTCTCCTTGTTGTTTGCATGAAATATCTTTTTCCATCCCTTCACCTTTAGTCTGTGTATATCTTTGGGTTTCAAGTGAGTCTCTTGTAGGCAGCATATAGATGGGTCTTGTTTTTTTTATCCATTCAGTGACTCTATGTCTTTTGATTGGTGCATTCAGTCCATTTACATTTAGGGTGATTATCGATAGATATGTACTTATTGCCATTGCTGGCTTTAGATTCTTGTTTACCAAAGGTTCAAGGGTAGGTTCTTTACTCTCTAACAGTCTAACTTAACTCTCTTGTTAAGCTATTATAAACACAGTCTGATGATTCTTTATTCCTCTCCCTTCTTATTCTTCCTCCTCCATTCTTTATATACTAGGTGTTTTATTCTGTACTCTTTTACATTTCCTTTGACTATTTTTGTGGATAGTTCATTTTACTTTTTGCCTTTAGTTAGTATTTGGATGGTCTGCTTTCTTTGCTGTGATTTTATTTTCTCTGGTGACATCTTTTTGCCTTAGTATTGCTTCCCTCTAGAACAGTCCGTTTAAGATATCCTGTAGGGGTGATTTGTAGGAGGCAAATTCCCTCAGCTTTTGCTTGTCTGGGAATTGTTTAATCCCTTCTTCATATTTAAATGATAATCATGCTGGAAACAGTATTCCTGGTTCAAGGCTCTTCTATTTCATTGCGTTAAATGTATCATACCATTCTCTTCTGGCCCATAAGGTTTCTGTTTAGAAGTCTGATGATAGTCTGATGGGTTTTCCTTTGTAGGTCATCTTTTTTATCTCTCTGGCTGCCTTTAGTACTCTGTCCTTGTCTTTAATATTTGCCATTTTAATTATTATGTGTCTTGGTGTTGTCTTCCTTGGGTCCCTTGTGTTGGGAGATCTGTGGGCTTCCATGGTCTGAGAAACTATTTCCTTTCCAATCTTGGGGAAGATTTCCTCGATTATTTCTTCAAAGACACTTTCTATCCCTTTTTCTCTCTCTTATTCTTCTGGTACTCCTATAATGCGAATATTGTTCTGTTTGGATTGGTCACATAGTTCTCTTGATATTCTTTCATTCCTAGAGATCCTTTTATCTCTCTCTGCCTCAGCTTCTCTGTATTCCTGTTCTCTGATTTCTATTCCAATAACAGTCTCTTGCACCTTGTTCAGTCTGCTCTTCAGCCCGTCAATCGACTGTCTCATTTCTGTAATATCTCTCCTTATTTCCTCCCTAAGCTCTTGCATATTTCTCTGTAGATCTATCAGCATGGTTATGACTTTAATTCTAAATTCTTTTTCAGGAGGATTCTGTAAATCTGTCCCATCAGGCTCTCTCTCTGGGGTTGTCTGTGTGATCCTTGTCTGTACCATATTCGTCTGTCTTTTCATGATGATGGAAGTGGTTGCTGGTAAGTGCCACATGTGTCAGCTGGGAGAACAAAGTCCCTTCCTGCTTGTTGTTCTCCTTTCCCTTCTCTGGGGCATGAACTGGTTTCTTGCACACTGGGAGACAGTCTCTAGGATAATCCCCTGAGCTGCCTGTATGCGGGGTTGCCCTCAGCCTCGCCTATAGAACTGCGGGGGTTCATAGTCTCGCTGGGTACCTTCTGGTCCCCTTGGTGCTTTCCAGCCCTTGTTATGGGTTCTGCGGCCCTTCCCCATTACCTGCGTGCCAGCTGGGAGTGGATTCTGTGAGGTTGCTGTGGGCGAGTTCGCTCCTCTGGTGTTCCGCAGCAGTGGCGGCTCCGCCAGGCCCTTTGCGGTGCTGGCTGGGGGGGAATGAATGGCAGGCTGCTGATCTCTGTGGCAAGCCTTGGCGCAGCTGATTTGCCTGGCTGCCAGCCAGGGGGTCCGTAATTTCCCATGACTCCTAGCCTGCTGGGCTGAATACGCTCGGACAATTTTTTTCCACTATTGGGCCCTTGTCCCTTTAAGACTTTTAAAAAAGTGCCCGCTTTTCTTTTGTCCCGGGGAGCTGGCTGAGGGGACCTGCTTGCAGCCTCTGTCTCGGATCCTGCCCTTCCGTTTCTCTAATCTCTGCTACACCGTGCGATGTGTGTCAGTGCTCCTGGTACAGATCACCAGGGCTGGTTATTTGGCGGGCCTTTGCTTCCACTCCCTCCCCACTCTGATTCTTTTCCTCCTGCTGGTGCGCTGGGGTGGGGGAGTGCTCGGGTCCCGCCGGGTCGTGGCTTTGTATCTTACCCGCTTTGTGAGGCGCTGAGTTCTCTCAGGTGTAGCTGTAGCCTGGCTGTTGTACTGTATCTTCTGGTCTCTCTTTTAGGAATAGTTGTATCTGTTTTATTTTCACAAATATATATGGTTTGGGGAGGAGATTTCTGCCGCCCTGCTCATGCCGCCATCTTCCCAGAAGTCCTGATACGTTTCTTTTTATGATAAAAGAACTCATATTAAATTTTTGATAAAGCCTATGATGAGTTTTTCCCCATGTTTTGTACCTTTGTAATTTCTACTTTGTTTAGCTTAAATGCTAGAATTCAACCAGGCTTTCAAACTGCCATGTGGAAACCTAGATATAGCGTGGCATTGTCAAGAGTCTAAAGATGAAATTAATGCTCTTGTTACCTTGTATTCTTGAGCAAGAAAACATATGACTACCAGAGTGCTCAGTGAAAATTTTCTTTTTAAGAAATAATTTTATTGAGGTATAAATAACACAGAAAAAGCTGTACATAGTTAGTGTATACAACTTGATGAGTTTGGGAATAAGTGTACACTCCTGAAACCATCACCAGCATCAAAGCCACAGACATATCCATCACATCACAAAATTTTCTCATGCCCCCTTTATTACTTCCTGCATGTATATGTTAAGAACACATAACATAAGATGTACCCTCTTAGTAAATTTTAAGTATACAATACAGTATTATTAGCTATGGGCACTATGCAGTTTATTAGATCCCCAGAACTTATTAGTGTCTAATAACCTGTCCCCAAAGAAAGGTAAGTACCAGAAAGGACCTTTATATGGGAAAACAGTATATTTTTATGAAATTCTGTTTCCTTTTCCATATGAATTCATAGCTAGACTGCATTTCCTATCCTGCCCATAATCAGTATGAAGCATTGGACTGAATTCTGGAAAATGGAATGTGGACTGAAGTGATAGACCTTGCACTCAGGGCTGACTCCAGAAAACTCTTATGCATATGCCTCCATTTTGAAACTGGATAAAGTGGATTTTTCTTAGGTCTTAAGAGAGTGGTGTCACTCAGTGGAGGAAGCATAGATTCTTTATAGACTGTGTGGAGCACACCATGATAATTTATTATATCTGTGTTATTTTGCAATTGATTATTACAACAGTTAATTTATACCGACTTCCTCATGGCTGGCCTACTACACCAATCAGACTGTGAAGAATTTTGTAAATGTGAAAAAAAAAGGTAGATCTGCAGTATTCATGAAGGGCCCAGAAAGCCACTGAGCTGTTAAAAGGTCTGAATCACTTTTTTCTAATCATTTGATCATGGTGTTAACAGATTTGAAGTTAGCCTTTACTAAGATGGTCATTAGCATGATTCTTATATTAGCCAGGGACTATCTTTTCTTTAGACCATGTAGAGCTTGTTCTATCCACTCTTGCTAGCATCCAGGTCATAATAAAATATGACATTTTATTTGTAAACAGCTAAGGGTAAATCCACACCAAAATAAGACTCACTTAGGAAACTTCCTGGGCCAACTTGAATAACAAAATAAAAATAAATAAGAAAAGGTTAAATGAAAAACAAACAAAAACTAAAGTTCAGCTCATGATCCCATAGTCAGACCTGAGTTCATTTTCTCCAAGGAATAATTCCCACTGACCATACATAACTGTATGAGAACAGATTTTAAAAATGGTTTCCCGATTATATAATCATGGCAACTCCCTCCCTGCACTGAAAGGAGTTTCCAAGGTTGAATTAGAAATCTATTGTAAAGTGAAGAACTTTTCAGTTTTCTTTAGAGGAATAGTTAACTAGGAAGGCTGGGGTCAGTTTCTGTAGGCCCTTCTTTTCTGAAGAAATGTGTGTGTGTGTGTGTGTGTGTGTGTGTGTGTGTGTGTGTGTGTGTGTGTGTCCACATGTGCACATGAGAGTGCATACATATGCACATGTGTGTTTTATGTCTAAATCCTAAAAAAAAAAACTATTCCGAATGGTTTGGAGCTGACAGTGGCAGGAATTTAACTTGCTCTCCTGAATGAATGGATTATTATATAAACTCTGAGTGCAGCAAGCGTCCTTTCAGCCTGCAAAATAATAACTTACTTCAACTGATAGAGCTTTTGCTTATCTCTCCCTTTAAATATTCTCTTCTGTGCAGTGCCGACTGCTGCTGATTTTCTGCTCATGTAAGTAGTAAATGCTGAGCCATCGCCTTGAAGTTGGCAGTGTGATCAATCACAGCCTCACCTTGGAGGGGGTCTTCCCCCAACCTGGTGACAGGACCCATATCTTTGAATGTGTATTGTTTTGAAAGCCTTAGATGCTGACCTCTAGAATACCATAAACATGCTAATGGTGGGTCTTACCATTTTCCTGTGCTTCCTTTCACTTCCCCTTTCCAAAGAAAACAGTAAAAGTTCACAAAGCAACAACAGCCTTAATACTCAGTTTTGCAAGGAGAAAACCATGACTGATTCTGTAATCAAGTGAGAAACAGCACAGTTTCTTTATCTCACTCAAGGAGACTTTCCATTACACCGTGTATGCTTCCTAACTTTCTAGCCTTACTTCTCCCACTAAGCTTTCAGTGACCTGTTATATTCGTTTTGGATTTCTGGAACCAGAAAAATATTTTCACATGTGGTATGTGCTCTGCAGAAAGTGAATCCTCCTTGCTACCGCTCCTCCAAACCTCCTTACCTTCTAGGTATTGGACAACTGCTCTTCTTTCAAGTCAGTGTTCAAATGTTACTCTCCACTGTGGAGTCTTTCTCCAGCCACCAAGCACAGCTAGTTGTCTTCCTCTTGGTATTTCCCCAGTATGCTGTACATACCCTTTACTTATTATAGTTATTTCTCTTTTTATTCATTAGTTAATATATCAGTCTCCTGCATAGGACCTCGAGCTCCTTAGGGGCAGAGAACATATCCTATTCATTTCTGTAACAATCGAGTGCCGGGTATGCACATAATAGCAGTCAACAAATAGGTATGAATAAATTTGGAAGTACCCATTTCTACATTTCATCAGCATGGCATAGCAGTTTAGAGTGGGAGCTTGGAGATGGTCTGTCCTAACTGTTCCCCATATTGTGAACTTGGCAATTACTTGCTTTCTCTGTTTACTTACCTATACAACAGGGATGCCAATACTACCTGCTTAATGGAATTATTAAGAGGATCCAATGAGGAAATGGATACAAGGTGTACCATGAAGTGCCTGAAACTCACTAAATGGCTCTTCTCTTTCTTTCACACCTACCTCCTCCATCTCTCTGTTAACAAGCCAAAACTGCCAGGTAAATTATATTGATAGGGGTGGCCTAGGGAAGGACTTTTTCCCACAAGACTCAAGTCCCAGTCTGAAATAGGAGGCAAATTTATACTGAGTGAATATTCACCAAGGCATATATCCTTCTTCATAGGCCAAAGTATATAGTATTATAAATAAAATGGAAGTTCATTAAATATGTCCATTCTCTGCAGTTACAGAGGAAAGGGAGGTGTAAGTTATATTTAAACACCCCCACATAAACCCTTTAATCTAATTTCTTGGTCAATTTCAAGATAATTACTACATATCATGCATGTATGTATTTCATTTTCAAGAGTTCTGTTGCAGCATTTTTAAGATATGTATATACCCACAGACAATCGCAGCTTAACCGCTCACAGTGGAGGACACTGAATCAAAAAGCCAAGTAGAATCCGGTTGTTATTTTGAAAGATTTTTTGAAAAATATCTTGTCTTGCTGATAAAACTATAATTACACTTTACACTCTTCATAATATTACTCAGCAAATTATATCTTTTTGTACCAACTCTTTGTCCTTGAAAATAGGTTATGATAGCAAAGCAAACTCTAACTTTCTAAGTCAGATAACTTTCCTGAGATATGCTTTTAGATCTTCACAGGCTGTCTTTGTTCTGCTCTTGTCTAAAGTTTTCAAAGAGTTAGAAATATCGGCAATGTATTTGACCCAGCTACAGCCACCTTTGAAAAATATTGCCTGTCTAGTTGCTGTAAAATTATATTACAAAAAAAGTGGGTGGAGAGTGTGGGCAGGAAGCAGACTGTATGCTTATGAATTCCTAGAATATTGCTCCATCTAATATAGTACATTATTACACACACACATATATACATATATATACATATATGTGTGTGTATATACACATATTGCCTTCTGCCTATCATAAGGTAAACCATCTCTTTCAACTCAAATAGGCAAGGATGGAATACAACCTGAGTGAACTTGAATAGGGCTTCTGCAAAGAAAGTCTATGGTTTTATTTTTATTTTTTTATTATCATTTTGTTTAAAAAGATTCTATAACATTTTTGGGCAAATTTTAGGTTGTAGATGCCAATCTTACTAAGAAACATGTACACACATAAATCTCTTCCAATCAAACCAAACCAAAGAAGTCATTTGCTTTCTCTAGGAACATTTATCTAATTATAAAAGCCATAAAATATCATTGCATAAAATTGAAACATGTAGAAATTATATTGAAGAAGACAAAAATCACTCAAGATGTTATCCATAATTCAGTCTCTCAGGAGTGCTAACGTACTTTTTATATTTGCTTTAGTTACATTCTTTTGGCTTCAAGAAAAATGAACTCATTCAATCAAACACAAATAAAGTAGCAGGTATAAACTGTATTTCAGTTTAAGCAATGAAAAAAAGTGATTTGCTAGATCCAAATGACTGTGCCCTTTAGATGTGGCACACACACAAATAAATAGAAAAAAAGAAAGAAAGAAAGAGAGAGAGAAAGAAAAGAAAGGAAGGAAGGAAGAAAGAAGAAAGAAAGAAAGAGAGAGAGAGAGAGAGGGAGGGAGGGAGGAAGGGAGGGAGAGAGAGAGAGAAAGAGAAAGAAAGAAAGAAAAAGAAGAAAGAAAGAAAGACAACCTATTTCAGATAGTTCAATTTAAGCCACCACCATCATTTGAATCCCTTCTCTGTGTCTCAAGACTCTGGAGAAAATCTTCACTAATTGGCCAATCAGTAGATTATCTCCTCTTAGCTAAACATTTAACTGTCCTATTCCCTTCAGCTGGAAGATTGTGGGTGTCTTGTGCGACTGTAGGGTACCTAAGTTACCTCTTTAGCATGGGTTGTAGGACTGTATTTCAGGAACAGTTATGAAAGAAGAGAACACCTAATGATCAAGACACTCAATGAAAGTAAGATCTGTGAGAACAGGGACTATGATTTTCACCATTTCTAATTCATGGTGGGTACTTAATAAATGAGTGATGAATGGACAAGGCAAATAAAGGACATACCAGTGGGAGTTTCTGAAAGCCATTTTTAAAATTGACATATAATTGACATATAACATTGTGTAAGTTCACAGTGTGCAAAGTGTTGGTTTGATACATTTATATATTGCCATGTGATTACTATAGTAGTGTTAGTTAACGTTTTTATCATGTCACATATTTATCATTTCTTCTTTTGTGTTGAGAACAGATTTAGTCTCTTAGCAACTTTGAAGTTTTTAATACAGTGTTGTTAACTATAATCACTAGGTTGTGCATTAGGCCTCCAGAACATATTTATCTACTAGTTGTAAACTTTAAACATCTCCCCAAATCCTCCACCGCACTCCAGCCCCTGGTAACCACCATTCTCTTCTGTTTTACAAGTTCAGGTTTTTAGATTCCACATATAAGTGATATCATCCAGTGTTAGTCTTTCTCTGTCTGATTTATCTCACTTAGTATAATGCCCCTGAAAGCCATTTTTGTCATACAAACAAACCAATACATTTTTATGTGTGTGGTACAGAATTCTGCAGGTATTTGTGTGTGTATGTGAAAATGATTCTGCTTTTCCTGGGCTGTTTTTTCTGCACAGAAGGCGATATAGATCAGCTCCTGATGCAGCTGGTGGGCCACATGGTCGGGCACTGGCACTGTACTGGTGTAGATGTTTGCTCTCTCTTGAGGCTGCAAAAACCATAGTTCATTCCATGGCATGCAGTGTGATATCTACATGACTGGCAGATTTTTAAAGTAGGAAAAGATGGGTTAGGAATTTCCTTTCTTTACTGAAATAGCTTTATTTTCAATTATATATGAAGGGTTCAGAAAGAACCCAAGGGAACAGAATAGGCTTTCAATACAATACTTTTACTTTTAACACTGGTAAATATTGGGCTTTTGTGATAGATTTTATTCTATAGCTCTATAAAGTTTGAAAAGAAATTTGCTTAATGATATCTAGGATCCTGTCTAATTCTGATATTTGGTTTTCAGTGCAATCCATGATTATTAGTGTAATCATGACATTAGCAATAATTACTATAATATTTATAATGCTATAACTATTAGCCTCATCCCAATACATACACACACACACACACACACACACACACATGCAAAATGGACTTGTACTGTTAATATAATGTTCCTACCTTACCCTGGAAATGTGGAGATTGTTTTTGTGTTGTGAATGGATAAATGGCATTTTATTATCTTTTTTTTTAAATTTTTTATTGAAGTATAGTTGACATACAATATTATATCGGTTCCAAGTACCCAAAATAGATAAGGAACTCATACAACTCAACACAAAAAAACAAATAACCCAATTAAAAGATGGGCAGAATACCCAAACAGACATTTCTACAAAGAAGAAACACAAATGACCAACAGGCACATGAAAAGATGCTGAAAATTGCTAATCATCAGGAAAATGCAGATTAAAATCACAAAGAGATATCACCTCACACCAGTGAGAATGGTCACTATCGGAAAGACAAGAAGTGTTGGTGAGGATGTGGGAAAAAGGGAACCCTCCTACACTGTTGGTGTGAATGTAAATTGGTACTGCCACTGTGGAGAGCAGTATGGAGGTTCCTCAAAAAACTAAAAATAGAAATACCATATGACCCAGCAATTACACTTCTAAAATTTAACCAAAAAAAATCCCAAAATCTCTGATAAACAATACTTTAGATGCTGTGTTTTGAGAACATACTAGACAGTAGAGAGTAAGGGTTAATAGAGACTCTCAAAATTACATTTCCACCTAGAGTACTTTGGGTCAAGAATTATCTGTACATAAAATTTCAGTTGTTCCATCCCAGCATTTTAAAAATCATCTTTCTTTTTAATAGTCTTGACAGCATTTTACAAATAAATTCTACTCTCTGATTTTGTAGTAAATTCCATTTGATCTTGCCTATAAAATGCACCAGTTCAAGCCAAGGCCGTTTATTGCTTAGGTCTGTACTAATTATCCATGTTCACATATCATTTGAGTGAACTGTCCCTGAATGTTGCAGAACCACACTGTGTGTGCTTTTCAAATTATGTATGAAAAGTTAACAGTCTCCATTCAGTACCCACTGTTCAATTTTCTTAAACCCTATTTTAACTGAACCATGGTAGAGACAAAACTGCCTATTCCATGGGTAAAGTTTATCATATATACATTTTCATTTGCATATTATTTCCCCCATTTTAGATTATGTGCTCCTATTGGTTTTTTATTATTTATTTATTTTATTAATGCATCATTGATATACAGTCTTATGAAGGTTTCACATCAGGAATGTTGTGGTTATGACATTCACCCATATTATCAAGTCCCCCCATACCCCATTGCCGTCACTGTGTATCAGTGTAGTAAGAAGCTATAGAGCCATTTACTTGTCTTCTCCATGCTGTACTGCCTTCCCTGTGACCCACCTACATTATGTGTGCTAATTATAATGCCCCTTAATCCCCTTCTCCCTCCCTCCCCACCCACCCTCCACACCCCCTTCCCTTTGGTAACCACTAGTCCCTTCTTGGAGTCTGTGGATCTGCTGCTGTTTTGTTCCTTCAGTTTTGTTTTGTTGTTATAGTCCACAAATGAGTGAAATCATTTGGTACTTGTCTTTCTCTGCCTGGCTTATTTCACTGAGCATAATACCTTCTACCTCCATCCATGTTGTTGCAAAGGGTAGGATTTGTTTTATTCTTATAGCTGAATAATATTCCATTGTGTATGTGTACCGCCTCTTCTTTATCCATTCATCTACTGATGGACACTTATGTTGCTTCCATATCTTGGCTATTGTAAATAGTGCTGCAGTAAACATAGGGGTGCATATGTCTTTTTCAAACAGGGCTGCTGCATTCTTAGGGTAAATTCCTAGGAGTGGGATTCCTGGGTCAAATGGTATTTCTATTGTGAGTTTTTTGAGGAACCTCTATACTGCTTTCCACAATGTTTGAACTAATTTGCATTCCCACCAGCAGTGTAGGAGGGTTCCCTTTTCTCCACATCCTCGCCAACATTTGTTGTTGTTTGTGTTTTGGATGTTGGCCATCCTCACTGGTGTGAGGTGATATCTCACTGTGGTTTTAATTTGCATTTACCTGATGACTAGCGATATGGAGCATCTTTTCATGTGCCTGTTGGCCATCTGAATTTCTTCTTTGGAGAAGTGTCCGTTCAGATCCTCCGCCCACTTTTTAATCAGGTTATTTGTGTTTTGGGTGTCGAGGCATGTGAGTTCTTTATATATTTTGGATGTTAACCCTTTATTGGATATGTCATTTACAAATATATTCTCCAATACTGTAGGATGCCTTTTTGTTTTACTGATGGTGTTCTCTGCTGTACAGGAGATGTGTTCAGGAAAAAGTTTCTCATGTTTATATTCAAGAGATTTTTGCCTATATTTTCTTCTAAGAGTTTTATGGTTCCATGACTTACATTCAGGTCTTTGATCCATTATTTTTGTGTATGGAATTTGGCAACAATCCAGTTTCATTCTCTTAAATGCAGCTGTCCAGTTTTGCCAACACCATTTGTTGAAGAGGGTGTCATTTCCTCAATGTATATCCATGCCTCCTCTATTGTATATTAGTTGGCCATATATGCTTGGGTTTATATATGGCCTCTCTAGTTTGTTCCATTGATCTATGGGTCTGTTCTTGTGCCAGTACCAAATTGTTTTGATTATTGTGGTTTTGTAGTAGAGCTTGAATTTGGGAAGTGAGATTCCACCATGCTTTATTCTTCCATTTCAGGATTGTTTTGGCTATTCAGGGTTTTTTGTGGTTACATATGAATTTTAGAACCATTTGTTCTAGTTCATTGAAGAATGCTCTCAGTATTTTGATAGGGATTGCATTGAACCTCTATATTGCTTTATGTAAGATGGCCATTTTGATAATATTAATTCTTCCTACCCATAAGCATGGGATGTACTTCCATTTATTGGTGTCTTCTTTTATTTCTCTCATGAGTGTCTTGTAGTTTTTAGGGTATAGGTCTTTCACCTCCTTAGTTAGGTTTATTCCTAGGTATTTTATTCATTTTGATTCAATTGTAAAAGGAATTGTTTTCTTGATTTCTCTTTCTTCTAGTTCATCATTGGTATATAGAAATGCAACAGATTTCTGTGTATTAATTTTGTATGCTGTGACCTTGCTGATTTCATTTATTAGTTCTAGTAGTTTTGGGGTGGATTCTTTAGCGTTTTTTATGTACAATATCATGCCATCTATGAACAATGACAGTTTAACTTCTTCCTTACAAATATGAAGCCTTTTGTCTCTTTGTGTTGTCTGATTCCCATGGCTAGGACCTCTAGTACTATGTTGAATAAAAGTCGTGAGAGTGGGCATCCTTGTCTTGTTCCTGATCTTAGAGGAAAAGCTTGATCTCTGTTTTTAGTTGGTCCTTGATCCATTGATTATTTAGGAGCATGTTGTTAAGCCTCCATGTGTTTGTGGGCCTTTTAGTTTTCTTTGTGTAATTTATTTCTAGTTTCATAACTTTGTAGTCTGAGAAGCTGTTTGGCACAATTTCAATCCTTTTGAATTTACTGAGGCTCTTTTTGTGGCCTAGTGTGTGATCTATTCTGGAAAATGTTCCATGTTCACTTGAGAAAAAAGTGTATCCTGTTGCTTTGGGTGTAGAGTTTTGTAGATGTGTGTTAGGTCCATCTGTTCTAATGTGCTGTTCAGTGCCTCTGTGTCTTTACTTATTTTCTGTCTGGTTGATCTGTCCTTTGGAGTGAATAGTGTGTTGAAGTCTCCTAAAATGAATGCGTTGCATTCTATTTCCCCCTTTGATTTTTTTAGTATTTGTTTCACATATTTAATTGCTTCTATATTGGGTGCATTCATATTTATAATGGCTGTATCCTCTTGTTGGACTGATCCCTTTATCAATATATCATGTCCTTCTTTGTCTCTTGTTACTTGCTTTGTTTTGAAATCTATTTTGAGTGATACAAGGATGGCAACTCCTGCTTTTTTCTCCCTGTTGTTTGCATGAAATATCTTTTTCCATCCCTTCAGTTTTAGTCTGTGTATGTCTTTGGTTCTGAAGTCAGTCACTTGTAGGCAGCACATAGATGGGTCTTGTTTTTTTATCCATTCTGTGACTCCATGTCTTTTTATTGGTGCATTCAGTCACTTACATTTAGGTTGATTATCTATAGATATGTACTTATTGCCACTGTATACTTTATATTTGTGGTTACCAAAGATTCAAGTGCAGCTTCTTTACTAACAGTCTGTCTTAACTTGCTTATTACGCTATTATAAACACAATCTAATGTTTCTTTTTCCCCCCTTCTTCTTCATCCTCCACTCTTTATATAATAGATGTCATATTCTGTAATCTTTGTGTACCCCTTGACTGAACTTGTGGGTGCTTGATTTCATTTGCATTTTCTTAGTAATTAATTGGTATACTTCCTTTGCTGTAGTTTTATTTTCTCTGATAACAGCTATATAGCCTTAGAACACTTCCATATAGAGCAGTCCCTTTAAAATACACTGAAGAGACAGTTTGTGGATGATAAATTCCCTCAACTTTTGCTTATCTGGAAATTGTTTAATCTCTCCTTCAAATTTAAATGATAATCTTGCCACGTAGTGTATTCTTGGTTGGAGGCCCTTCTGTTTCATTGTGTCAAATATATCATGCCACTGCCTTCTGGCCTGTAAGGTTTCTGTTGAGAAATATGATGATAGCCTGGTGGGTTTTCCTTTGTATGTGATTTTTTTCTCTCTCTGGCTGCTTTTAATACTCTGTCCTTGTCCTTGATCTTTTCCATTTTAATTATTATCTGTTTTGGTGTTGTCTTCCTTGGGTCCCTTGTGTTGGGAGATCTGCACACCTCCATGGCCTGAGAGACTATCTCCTTCCCCAGATTTGGGGAGTTTTCAGCAATTATTTCCTCAAAGAGACTTTCTATCCCTTTTTCTCTCTTCTTCTTCTTCCGGTACCCCTATAATGCAAATATTTTTCCATTTGGATTGGTCTCACATTTCTCTTTTTATTCTTTCATTCCTAGAAATCCTTTTTCTCTCTGTGCCTCAGCTTCTTTGTTTCCCTGTTCTCTAATTTCTATTTTATTTACTGTCTCCTCTACCTCATCTAATTTGCTTTTAAATCCCTCCATTGTATGTTTTATTTCAGATACTGTATTTTTCAAAGTTTCTGTCTCTTTCTTGAGGCCCTCCCTGAGATCTTGAATATTTTCCTGTAACTCCATGAGCACGTTTATGATTTTTATTTTGAAATCTTGATCAAGAAGATTGGTGATTTCAGTTTCATGAGCCCTCTTTCTGGCATTTTTTCTACTAATTTTATTTGGACTAAATTCCTTTGCCATTTCATATTTCTGATGATTAGTATAGAATAATAACTTTGTGTACATGGTGCCTTCTAGTGCCCAGAAGCACTATTCTCTGGTGCTGCCCAACACCTGGAGCAATGGCAGGGGTTGCAGGCTTGTGGCACCAGAACCTGCCAGGAGGAAAGAGCTCTTTCCTGCTTCCAGGCTGCAATGCCTGCCTCCACTTCAAGGTCCATTGGGCTGAACATGCAGGGAGTAGCCTCTGCATTATGCCCCTGTAAATTCCATTGGTAGGTCTACCCTCCACCTGACATGGCAGCAGGTGTGCAGACCAGTGCCTGCCAGGAGGAAGGAGTGGCACACTGTATATTACAGTGGGGACCTCAGGGCTGCCTTGTCAGTCAGGGGGATGGAGCATCTGAAGCTCCTGAAAGTTCCCATCCAGCTGGGCTGAGTGTACTGGGACGATTTTGTCCACCTGTCCTTTCTCCTTAGCAACTTTAACGTCCCTCACGCTATTGGGAAGGGTATCAAAGTGCCTATCTTTCTTTTGTCCTGGAGCTGCCAGTTGTGTGTACGTGTTCTCCACAAGTGGCTAGAATCTCAGTCTCTCTGAGTATTCTGCTTTCTTTGCTTTCCAACCACACTGATCTCCAGAGGATCAAGTAATATGGGTTCGTGCTCCTGGAACAGATCTCTAGGCGTGGGTGTTCAACACTCCTGGCCTTCTATTCCCTCCCCACTCCATTTCTCTTCCTCCTGCCTGTGAGTGAGCTGGGGTGGGGGAGGGCTTGGGAACCGTCAGATTGCAGCTTTGCTACTCTACCCTTTTCTTGAGGTCTTCTCTTTTCCCCAGATGTAGGCAGTCTGTAGCACTCTTCAGGTTGCTCTTTCAGGTTTAGTTGTATTTGCTGTATTTTCATGTTTTATGTGGTTTTGGGAGGAAATTTTTGCCTCCCTTCTCATGCTGTCATCTTTTCTCCCCCCTACTCCAACTATTGATTTTTTTAAACTTACAATATATTTATTCATGACCGACTGACTGTAGGAGCTTAATAGTCCACTCATTGAGTTCTGGGGATGGATGGTGGTAATGGTTACACAATATGAATGTACATAATACCACTGAACTG
>JAVSCE010005259.1:0-276438 GCA_032199065.1 Smutsia gigantea
CAGGGCTTTTTATCAAATATGTTGAATAAATGTTGGTATTTATAATAGTCACTCCTTTCCAACCATTTTTAAGTAGATTTTTTGCCACTAAAATATATATTTGTCAGACAAAAACTGGAAATTCTTACTTTAATTGATTTGTAACATTTGTTAAATTTATGTACATTTTTTCTAAAGTGAAATGAAAGTGAATCATTGAAGAAAAATTACTTAATGTGATAATTATTGTTTTACTTATTTTAAATATGTGTATTTTTTTTCTGATTGTCATGTTCTTAATTCAGTTACTGGTTTGAAATATGGCCAGGAAAGAATTCTGTACACTGAATTATTTTAAAAGCTGTTTTAGTAGGTGATTCTGCTAATGTTTATTTTTATTCTTTTGGATCATATATATCTTATTTCTAGAGTTCTAGACATTGCCATAGGGTTTGTGAGGACCTTTGATGCAAAACAATCGTTATCTTGGAATGAAACTTAGAACAAAACCACTATTTCAGTAATACCTACATTCTCTAAGACTGATTAGGGGACCACTCTCATCATGGTTTGACCTCTATATGACCTTTGTTCCTATCATCTAGAGGAAAACATGTACGGCGCTATAGCTGATCAAATCAGTGACTGTAAATAGCATTAGGAAAAGGTCCCAAAGTTTTAGTTACTTTATATGTGCATACTTTTAAGTCTTGTGTTGGCCTCAGGAAACCCATTTGGAGAGGAAGCAAGATACTTTAAAAGAAATGTAAGGAGGATTCTAAAGCACAAGAAATACTGAAGTTGTAGTTAATCATTTTAAGTGTAACATTTTAGCTTTTGCCCATCTAAAGCACAATGAGGAATTAGGCTAAATTCTTCCAGTATTGCATTTAAGTATCCACATTAAGTATATACTGCTCTAGTTTTTTTAGTAATCTGTAATATATATCTTTCTTGTTCCTGGATGGCACTGTTACCCACAGGAATTCCAGAAAGTTAACAATCTGTGCTGCTTGCTGGTCATTTGTATGACCCCAGTTAACCACACTAGTGTTCTGGTTTAGTATTAATTCTGGATTAGCATGCCCATTTTCTTCCTACCTTGTCAAACTTCACATAAATACATTTTCAATTTTGAGGTTAGCCTATAAAATTATAATAAAGCATCTCTATCTTCATACCTTGAATGTCAAAAGCTATTCATGCATAAATATTTCATTTTAAGTACTATAATGAAGTGTAGATACTCTTTGATGTATAATTATAAGTATAGATTTTAAAAATTTGGACCTTCATTTTCACATAAGTCAGTACATATTTCTCTAGAAAAAAATATTTCATTTAGTAAACCTTTATAAGTTGTATTCAAAGGAAGCAGGGAAACATTTTTTAACATAGAACAGAAATGATTTCATTCTTTCTGACATCAGAAATGTTAAAAGTCGATTCCTAGTCTTTGTTGTACCTTTTTTGTAGCAAATGTTAAATATCACAAGTTACCATGTATAGAATGTAGACTGTCATGTTGATAAGGTTATACAGTGATCCACCATTTTTGTCTGCAGGCATTTCACCAATTTATATATAGTATTATATTAACAATGAGAAAATAGCTTCTTTCTAGAACAACGTATTTTATTTCTACTGTGAAAACTTTATTATACCTTATTTGCTACTACAAGTATATACCCTCTGAAATAGATCAAATCATAGCTACTATGACTTAGCATTTACGTCATAAACATAATTATGATTTTTTTTCATGCTCCCCTCCAAGGGCTGTCAGTCACTTGAAATTGTTGCCAATGAAGCTCTTGAATCCATTACCATTTATGGTACAATATTCTGTACCAGTGCTTTATAAGAATTACCAAAACTTTCCTGCAGCCAGAGCATGGTATCTTTAATAGGGGATGCTGCAATAAAATGTTTAGGCTATAAAATTTGGGGACACGATTTTCATTTTAGAACAATACAGCTTTGTATGTTTATTCTTTTTACAAGGTTCTTCCAACTCTTAAAAGTACTGTAGTATGGTAGTGCCTCAAATGTTGGGAACTTTCTTTTAATTAATAACTTTTCAATAATTTGTTTTTGTACTTTAAAGTTTCTCAATTAGATTATATCTAGCTGAGCTGTAATTTGAATGCATTGTTCTCAGGGCTGTTTGTGCTAAGAGCTGAAGTTTCATTATTTTAAAGCTAACCGTCTGACAGTATATTGCAAAATTTTCCCCAATTGTAATACAGTGACACATACAGATAAAAAATTCTTAGTATCAACACACTTGAACTATATGCTAAATATTCAAGACAAAAATGGGAACATTGGTAACAGCTATACTGGAATCTTGCCACATTTTTTTCATTTTAAAATAGAATTTGGTAGTCTTACCTTAGAATCCTATCTTTAATGATACATGTGACAGCATTCCTTTGGCATGGACCCCAAAGATAGTTTCAAGAGCCAGGTATTGATATTGTGGTTCAAACATATTTAGGGACAACAGATGAAATATTAATAATGGTCTTTTGAATACATTAAAATGTTTACATACTGAAGTCTATAATAAGAACTAAGAACAAATTTACTATGGGAAAATATGGCTCTTAAGCAGTGTAAGAGCAAACTATAAACATATTTCCATAAACAGTATATTATACTGAACTGACCAATAGTTAAAGTTTTTCTAATATTATTTAGACATAATATTTCATACTTTTCAAACCTTTTTTCTCCTAGCATTTAGATAAGTAGTAGGCAACCAAGGCTTAAGAAAACTTTATTGTGGAAAATCCTAAAATTGAGAAAATTCAATCTGCTAACTTTATTAAATTTTTTTTCTCTGAATTGGGTATGGCATCATTATTTGATTTTAGTAGAGAACATTTGAATTTAGCTTGCGGTACACAGATGTTCTGTGGGAATGTGGCTTGAAATCACTACATAATTTAATATTTTTCCTTTAAATAAACATCTGAACGTAAACTACCAAGTGAGGTCAACTGCCTGAAAAGTGCTGTATACATCTAATTAGCACATTTTCCTTATGTGAAAGATACATGGTGTAGCAATGCGTATCAGGCTTTCACCTACCAGAAACATACTTGTTGCCAAACTTTACCATCCACCACTATTCCTCTCTCCTTAGAACAGGATGAAGCCTATTTTACAATAGAAAGAGAGCTTTTGTTTATATAAAGTCCCTACAACTATTTCTTGGTATTGGTAGACTTAGGTTTGTCTTAGTTCAAGATTGCATTTTTTTAAAACTCTGGTCACTAAACAATATTCAGTGATGACTGTACAGCTTTCCGTAAGTCATAGTTGTGGTCTTTCTTGAGAGGAATTCTTTATTGTGGTCAATATCTATTATAAATAAGCACTGCTGTGCTTGTTGCAAAATATAATGCAAATTACTAGTTCTATTCTAGTATAATGAGAATGATTAGTTCTATAGTATTGTGTACTGCATCCTTCTCTCCAAAAAGGATACAGTTGAAATGGCATTGTCTAATCCAGGGGCACTTTATTAGTAATACATTTTATTTGTCTTAAGTATAGGAGAGCTCTTGCTTTTACCTGCAGAGACTCATGTTGTAGCTAAAACTTTAAAACTGTAAGATATGTTGTATGGACGTTACATTTTAAAAATGGGTAAAATTCAAATTCTTTGGCTATACTAAAGTAATTGTTGAAGTCCTTTAGAATGTAGATGGTAAACTTATTAGTTATAACTTTTTATTACATTAAAATATATTTGTTAACTTCAGTTATATTAAGTAAAAATAAAGTTAATTTAACAACTTGAACTATTCTCGTATATATACATTCCTAAAAACATTTTCATACTAGAAAATTGTATGAATTAATGTGTGTATCACGGTTAAAAGAAAATCTGCCTTTTGTTTTTATTGTGCTTTTAAATTCTAGGTCCTCACTAAATGGCACCCTAGCTTTATGACTGGGAATGATAATTTCTGGGTATTTTTTCCAGATTTAGGTACAATTTTGTTTTTATTTTAAAATTTTTAATAGTTTTTAAAATATGTAAAATAGTCACATGGTTCAAAATTCCATAGGTACAAAAATAGAAACATCCTCCCATTTTCATCCTCTTCCTGTGCATCCTTACAGAGATATATAATGCAAGCGAGGTTAATTGTCCCTCCTCTACTCCTGACCTCTCAGGGTCTGAGGTGTTCTTTCTGTCCCAGCATTGCTGTTTACTTTCCACAGCAATATAAGTGTGTGAAGAGTCTCAGAAGCACCTCACCCTTTTTCCAGTCCTTACCAACTTATCAACACCATCTGGAGAGATTCATCCCTAGATGGCTCAGCAGTTTCTTCCTTTTATACACTTTACTATTCTGGAACATCTCCCTCCATCCTTGACATGTGAGCCATGCCAAAAGACTACCACGATGGTTGTCACCTCATAGCCGTGAGCAGTGTTACTGATATCCATAACCTTCTGGATCCACCTAGCATAACTGGGCAGTAAAAGAAGTACCAGACTGGAATCTTCCATCCCTTAACCCCACTTTCTTTTTTTTTTTTTTTTTGCCACTTGAAAATAGAAGTAGCCTGGTTTCTCAGAGGTAGGTAGAGAAGGAAAAAAGACGAGTGAAAGGGGCTAATTATGTGTTATGTGTTAGTCTGTCTAAATCTCTTCTCCCCCAGCCCTAACTTCACAAACATTCTATCCAAACAGGATGTGTCCTGTGGAACTGCCACATTTAGAACCCATATTGCCTATCTAAAATATGTGTTCCACTGGGAACTTAAAACATCTATTCCCACAATATATTCAGCAGTACCAGTTACAACCACTGGATACATATTGGCTCAAAAAGATCCATCTACAGAGTTATATCAATCAATTGTCCAATTTGAGAGTTATTTCTGGATCAAGTCAAAATAATTTTTTGACTATACCTGTGGGCATGTCCCAACTTTACAATGACTTGGGTGCCAGGGTTCAGGAGGAACAAAAAGGCTTGGCTTCCTCAGTTGCCATCAGATCTCCAAGATTCTAACTGGGAGAATGGAGATTTGTCTACCCAGCACTGAGGGTGTGCCTTTTTTATTCACAATTACGTGTATGAGTTTCATTTAACTTGTCATTTAGTTCATTTTAATTGCTGTAAAGTCACTGAGGTTAAGCTTTTGGAGATACATATATCTATATATCTTTCAGATAGATGCATAGAGAGAGAGAGAAAAAAATTAACACCCTGATATTAGAGAATATACCTTCCTTTCAAAAGCAAATGGAACTTTCAGAAAAAGTGATATTTTGGGCAAAAAAAGAAAACAGTTGCTGTAACATAGAAACAGCAAAAATAACTCCCTGATACCAATTCCAAGTGAAATTAAACACAAAACTAGAAAATAAAAATATCCTCCTACCTGCAAATTTAAAAACCTACTCAAAATTTTACATTATGAGGAACTACAAATTAAAGAATTTCTATAAGATAATGAAAACACTATATCAGAATGTATATAAGGCAGTATATAGGAAAATTCACAGTCTTAACATCTATATCAAAAATGAAAGAATGAACTAAGTCAATTAAATTACTAAATAAAACAACTAGAAAAAATAATAGCAAAATAAACTAAAAGAGAGCACAGGGGAAGAAATGATAAAAATAAAAGCAGAAATTAGTAAGGTGAATAGAAAAATAGCAAATTAAAAAATATTCTGCTTCTATGAAAATTTAACAAAATAAACCACGAGGTAACTTATTTAAGGTAAATAAAGGAAGAAAACACAACTGTAAAAAATGAGAATTGACAAGGAGGAATGACTAATAATACAGAAGAGATAAAAATAAAACATTCTATGTAAATAAATTTGAAAACCTAGATGCTATTAATTTCTTAGGATAATATGGTTATTAGAATCAACCTCAATAGAAATAGAAAACTTAAACAAAACAATTTTAATAAATGAAGAAACTGTCCCACAAAAAAACTCAAACCAACCAACCAAAAACCAAAACCAGGTCCAAATAGTTTTACAGGAGAATTTTACCAAAACTTTAAATACCAGATGGTCCCCAAATTAAATTATATTAAATTATATATATATAAATTATACATATATATATATATATATTCCTTTTAGTTCATAGATATGAGAGCTCCTAAAATCTTTGAAATAACTACAACACTGATACCTATACTTGATAAAGATAACAAAAGAAACAAATATTCATGCAAATATGAATACATATTAGTGCTTAAACTCAAACACCACATGAAGAAAATAATACACATGCCCACATGAAGTTTATATCAGAGAAGCAAGAAAAGTTTAATATTAGGAAATCTGTTAATACAATCCACTCTTATAGGAAATAGATTAATATCTTAAGAAAACTCTCTTAATGGTATTCATTTTATTAATAGGTCTAAGGAGGAAGTTCATATAATTTTCTCCATAGATACTTAAGAAAGCTGTAGATAAAACAATATCCATTCTTGAAAAATCTCTTTAGAGGTAGATGATACTTAAATATAGCTATGTTTATATATGTTAACATGGTATACATTGTATTATACATGATGCACATATGTATATATGTGTTTGTGTGTATAAAACTCCAAAAGCTAGCCTTTACTTAGTGGAAAAACACCAAAGGCATTCTCACTAAAGTCAAGAACTAGGCAAGAATGCCCACAATCTTTTTTTTAAAGGTATTATTGATATACACTCTTATGAAGGTTTCACATGAAAAAACAATGTGGCCACTACATTTACCCATATTATCAAGTCCCCACCCATACCCCAATGCAGTCACTGTCCTTCAGTGTAGTAAGATGCCATAGATTCACTATTTGCCTTCTCTGTGCTACACTGTTTTCCCGGTGACCCCACACACCACGCATACTAAACAAAATACCCCTCAATCCCCTTCTCCCACACTCCCCACCCGCCCTCCCACACCCCTCCCCTTTGGTAACCACTAGTTCCTTCTTGGAGTCTCCGAGTCAGCTGCTATTTTGTTCCTTCAGTTTTGCTTCGTCGTTATACTCCACAAATGAGGGAAATCATTTGGCACTTGTCTTTCTCTGCCTGGCTTATTTCACTGAGCATATCCTCCAGCTCCATCCATGTTGTTTGTTGCAAATGGTAGAATTTGTTTCTTTCTTATGAGAATGCCCACAATCTTGACCACTATTTCATTGTTCTGGAAGTATAGCCAATGCTATTGGACAATAGAAAACAGACACATTAGAATTTTAAAAGTAAAAGAAAACATAAAACTTCTACTTTCAGACGATCAAATAGTATGCCTGGAAAATCCCAGATAATCAACTTTAAAGCTAACTCAATAAAATTATTCAACAAGGTGGCAGGATTTAAGGTCAACATGACTTTTATTTATAAAGTAATAAAAAGAGAAAACCTCCTTTACAGTAGCAACAAAAAGAAAATGTAATGAAGAAACTTAGAATGTTCAAGACCAATATGAAGAAAACTCTAAGGCATTCTTGAAAGACACAAAGTTCACTTAAACAAATGGAAGGACATTCCTTATTCTTGACTGATAGCTCAACATTGTTAAGATGAAAGTTCTACCTGACTTATAAATTTGATACAATCCCAATAAAAAATACTTTTTATGGAATTAAACAAATTGCTAAAAAGTTCAAATGGAAATATAAACATGCAAGAATATCTAGGAAAATACTGAAAAGAAAGGGCCCGTGAGTGGGCAGAGCACTACCAGAAACTGAAACCTACTATCAGGCCTCTATAATCAAAAGAATGAGGCATTGGCAAATGAATAGACAGACCCATGGAATGGAAAGGTCCAGAAATAGACCCAAATACATACAGGAATTTAGTGTATTATAAAGGTGGTATTGAAAATCACTGAGAAAAGATTAATTAAATTGTACTAGGACAATTGGAAAACATAAATTTGGAAAAAATAAAACAAGTTGATTTCTATACAACACACATAAGAATAAACTCCAAATAAAGCAGTGGTCTAAATGGAAGCAATAAACTGTACAAGTCCTAGAAGAAAACATGGGTGAATTTCTCCATAACTTGGCTTCTTTTCAACTGTGACTGAAAAGGCAGATACAATAAAAAAGATTTATATAGATACAGAGAGAGGGAGGAAGGGAGGAAGGGAGGAAAGGAAGGGAGGAGGAGGAATGAAGAGAGAGAATAAACGACAAACAAATGGAGCAAAATGTTAGTAATAGGCACAAATCTTGGTAAAAGATATATATATGTATTAACACATCTTTTATCCAGATTTTTTAGTATTTATGTTGTATATTAATATTTGTGTATGTGTGTGACTGAACTATTTTTGAACTATTTTTACAATTTTTGGTAAGTTTGAAATTATTTCTAAATAAAGTTTTTTAAAATTCAGAAAAGTGTGTATACTACCATCTAATTCTTATGTTTGTAATTACTTGTATAATCTAAAGTATGCACATACACACACACTCATGAATATGCATGACCCCAAAGTATTAAATAGCTATTTGTAAGCAAGTGGGATTTTAGATACTTTCATGCATTATTATTATTATTTTTTGCTTCTTGATATTTCATTTAATGAGCATTTGTTTTGGCATAAGAAGATAATAATTTTATTAATTTAAAATGTTCCTCAAAGCATTGTAAACAATGGTGAAAAAAATGAATATAATGTAAATGGCCCTCAATAGGTGGGTGACTAAGCTAAAACTGACAAGTATAAAATTAAGCGATGAAAAAAGATATTTGTTCTCATTTTAAAGGTTGATTAATTATTCAGAGTTCTTGTGGTACTGTATAACAAGAAAATCTTACTTCTGAAACTGCAATTATTAAAACCAATAAAAACAAGTAATAAATTAGGTTTTCCTAAATACACACTGAGAGAGAGGATGCATTGAAGCTAGCATAAGTTTTTTAATCATAGTTTTTAATGCTTTCTAATCAAACTATTTAAAAAAGGGCAAGCAGCAGTGACTTCAGTTCCTATTTCCCCTGCCTGGTGCCCTTAGCTTTCATTTATGAGGATCTAACAAAGAACATTCATAGGTTGGAGAAGTTAAAAGAAATATTCTTCAGTAGTAACAAGTTTGTCCTCAGTACTTCATTGCACAGAAGGGCTGTAGCACATCCTTTGTTAAAGCTGTACAGTTTGCTTCCATGGGACCATTTGTGCTACAATGTCATGGAAGTATATTTTTCTGGAGATGCGTGGTGCAATGCCTTGTGATGTTCAGTGTGCTCCACTTTGTTGCACATGGCACAGAAAGAAAAAAGACCATAAGAAATAATGTAAAATAGCATTTTTACTACACATACAAAATCCTTTTTTTAAAATGCGTAAATGGTGGTAATAATGCTGACTGAAAAGTTTGCATAAGATGGAAATTTACAGATTCCTGTTTTATAAATCAGCTTTCATCAAATAAGATGGGCCTCAATAATAAGCAAATTTCAGAGGTACAGCCAGTGTCTACTTTCTGTGTTACATTGTGAGCCTTTGTGATGTTAGTAGAGCTGAGGTCTTCCAAAAGAGATCATTGTCGGAATAAGGCTCACCATCTGATCCTTTAAGAAACTGTGATGCACAACCCCAGGACAGATACAGAGCTGCAGGAAGAGCAGATGTATGATATACAAATGGAACATTACAGAGAACTCTCTTCAGATCCTTGTTTGCCTAAATTTCATAGCATTTTTTCATGCTTCAAAATACACATTGGTACTCACATGGATAAATGTTTTTTAGAATGTTACAAACATTCATTAAATATCATAATCTTTCCAGTACAAAATAGTAGTGTTGACTTTAAAGTTATGTGTTGACCACAAGGTTTATGTTTTTGTTGGTGTACACTTATTTGCATATTTTCAGTTAGACAAATAATGATGATTGTGAGAATTGTTTTTTCACTATTGTTCCAAAGTGTTATTTTGCCGTAAGTGGCAAAAACACACATTTGTGTATGTCTATTTCTGGGCTTTCTGGTCTATTCTGTTGGTCTATATATCCAACAATGAAACAATATCCAACTGCCTTAATTATGGTATCATTAAAATAAATCTTAATCTTTAGAGCAAATTCTCCCACTTTATTTTTCCTTCTTCAAGTATATTCTGTCTATTCTAGCATCTGTATTTCCACACAAATTTTCAAATTGGTCTAAGAAGAAGGAAGAAGGAAGGAAATATCTGTGTAAGCTATTGTTTGTGATCACACTGAATCTATAATTCAGTTTGTGGACAATTGACATCTTTAGTATATTGGGTCTTCCAATCTGTGAATTTGAATGTCTTTCTATTTATTTGGTCTTCTTTCTCTCAATTATATTTTATAGTTCTGCATAGAGGTCTTGTATATCTTTTTTCCTCTTAGATAGCTGATATATTTATATTATTGAAAATAATACCTTTGTTAACAACCACCTTCTATTTTGTTGTTATTTTATAAGTATGAAATTGATTTTTGTACATGAACTTTGTTTACAGAAATCTTGATAAATTCACATATTACTTCTGATAATTTGTAGATACTTTAAACTTTGTACATATACAACTACATATCAACTACAAATAATGACACTATCACCCAACTTACTGTATGACATATTGCTGGATATGGTTTGTTAATAATATATCTGTGATTATTTTATTATATGCTATATTATATATATATTATGTACTATATTTATGTAGGCATTTATGAATGAGATTGGACTATAATTTTCCTTTCTCAAAATGTCCTTGTCAGGTTTTAGTATTAAGGTTATGTTTGCTTCATAAAATAAGTTGATGACTGAAAAGAATCTGTGTCACATCTGTGTCTTAGCCCATTGACTGTATGCATTTGGTTTATTCTGGGAAATGATTCCAGGTAATAATAGTAAAGAATTGAGAAATGTGACACTGGGAAGGAGAAGAAGCAAAAAGAAATGTGCTGGACAAGTGAGGTTTAATCCTTCTGGGATCTTCTATGTAGTGATGTAGAATGTACTTTTGAATTGTCCACTCAAGAGAAGGAAGAAAGGTACAGCAACTAGTTTGCATCAGATGTAACTTGGACAGCATCTCCCCACATATTTTTCACCTTATACCCCATGGTTTCTATGACACAAAGCACGGGACCCTTGTGGGAGCCTCCCCAGCAACACTCACTTACACATGTATGAACTGGAAGCGGAAGTACAAGGAAGTTAACACCCCATGGGTGACCACTGACCAACCAGGCACAGGAAACTGGATAAATGCCTCCCCTCTTCTGGGTTAAAAAGTAGGTTGACAGATGTGAGTTTGAGCTTAAAAGGTATTTGTTACAGTTGGCATTATCTGTTTCTCAAATGTTTGGTGGAATTCACTGGTAAAAACTACCAGAGTATTTTTCTTGTAGGAAGGTTTTAATTACAAACTGAATTTACTTAAAAGATAGGACATCTTCAGTTTTTCTTTTTCTTCTGGTGTAGAGTTTAAGTTGTATTTTCCCAGGAATCCATTCATTTCATTGAATTTGTCATATTTTGGCATACAGTAATATAAACTATTTTATTATTTTAAATGAAATGTAACATATACATATATAGAAAATGCACAATTATAAATTTACAGCTTTTAATGAATTTTCACAAAATAAACACTGTCATGGAACCATCACCAAGATCATTCCACAGAACATTACCAGGACCCAAAGCACACAAAATAAATGTTTGGCACTTTTTAAAGTAGTAGGTGCTTGTTTAGATTTACTCAAAACTTAGCCGTTTTCTTTGCTCACTGTTTCTTTTGGCATATAGACCTTCTTTCTAGGACTATTTTCCTTTCTCCTCAAGTATATCTTTCAGAATTCTTTTATTGGGGTATGTTGTAGTAAATTTTGAGTTTTGTTATCTAAAAATGTCTTAAATGCATTTTTACTCTTGAAAGATATTTTTGTACTTTGTAGGTCTATGAAGAGTTATTTTCTCTCAGAACTTTCAAGATAATAATCCTCTGCTTCTGGCTTCCATTGTTGCCAATGTGAAGTCAGCTGTTACTATCACTCTTGTTAGTAAGTATTTTGTCTTTTCTTGCTGGATTCTTCTGAAATAATTTTGTCTTTGTGTTTTGAAGTTTCATTACAATGTATTTAGGTATGAATTTCTTTTAAATTATCCTTCTTGAGTTTTTTGGACTTCCTGAATCTGAGAATTCATCTATTATTTCTCTACATTGTGCCTTTCTCTCATTATCTCTATTATGTCCTTCTAGATTTCCCTTTTCACATATGAGGAATCTTACTCTGATATCCTTGTCTCTTAACATATATATTTTTTTATCTCTTTGTTTTCCTATATTGCATTCTAAATAATTCCAATTCACTAATTTTCTCTACAGCTGTATCTAATCTCCTATTCATCCACTCTTTCTAATTTGTTTTTCTATTTTTAATTTCTAGATGTTTTACTTTGTTAATTTTTTTAAATTCCATGGCCAATTTTGATTGCCCCTGGTTTACTTATCATATTTTAGATACTTTAAATTTTAAACATATTAAGATACTTATTTTATATTCTGTATCTTATAATTTCAGTATATATATTCTCTTATTTGGGTTTGATTTTACAGAACTTTTTGGTTTACTTTCATTCATGATTGTTTTCCTGTGAACTCAGTGATAAAAAAATTTTGTCAGCTCATATTTTTGTAAGTTTATCTCAGGGACTCCTTTGTGCTTGGATTTAAAGTGCATTTCTCCAGAAAGATCTGCACCTGCTTCTGCTTGGCACTACCAGTCCAAGCACACTTTAAAATGCACTTTTAATTTGGAGCTTTTTTATGTTATTTGAACAGAACTAATTTAGCCCCAACTTCTATAATCATGGGGGGCTTGACATTTCTACCTTCAAAAAATTCTTTTACATTTCTGCAAGCTTAACCATATATTAGAAATTATTTACAAAACTACATTTTAGCTTTTATAAGGTGGCTACATAAGAAGGAGTTTGTGAATCTAATATGTCATATTGTCATATATTTTATTTTACTGATCTATTCACTCCAGTATCATGTAGATCCAATGACTGAAGTTTGTATTAGAAATATATCTATCATATATCACAGTATCTTATTTTTGAATAGCTGAAAAGACATCTTCCCTTTATTGATCTAAATTGTCTTGACTCCTGCCAGACATTTATTATTTCATACACATTATCAAAATAAAAAATATCTGTGGGGTGTTGACCAGCATTGTGTTAATATATACTCTGTGTGTGTGTGTGTCTGTGTGTGTAAAACTTGGGAAATAGTCTTACCATCTGCACATTTCTGGTTATATTTTTCTTAAGGTTTTTTTCCTAATTAAAAGAAACCCTTTTTTCATTTAGTTTCTAATTAGTTATTTTGAAACACATGTTTTTAATATCTCCTTTGTATAAATGGCTTAATAGTTATTAAGGTTTTTTTTTAATTGAAGTATAGGTGATATACAATATGATGTTGGTTTCAGTTGTGCAACATAGTGACTTAACAATTATATAAACCACAGAATGCTCACCATAAGTGTAGTTATCATGTTACCATACAAAGTTATGATATTATTGACTATAATCCCTATGCTATACTTTTCATCCCCTTGACTTATTTATTTTATAATTGGAAGTTTGTCCTTTATCCCCTTCACCTATTTTTTCCATCTTCCCATCCCCCTTGCCCTATGGCAACCACCAGTTTGTTCTCCATGTTTATGAGTCCATTTTGTGGGTTTTTTTTTGTTCATTTGTCTTATTTTTTTAGATTCCACATATAAGTGAATCCATGAAGTATTTATCTTTGGCTGTCTGACTTATTTCACTAAGCATGATAACCTCCAGGTCAACCCATGTTGTTGCAAATGGCAAGACTTCATTCTTTTTATGACTGATAGTTCATTGTATCACATCTTATTTATCCATTCAACTACCAATGGACATTTAAATTGCTTCCATATCTTGGCTGTTGTAAATAATGCTGCAAAAAACATAGGAGTTCATATATCTTTTCAAATTAGTGTTTCATTTTCTTTGGGTAAATACCCAGAAGTGGTATAGCCAGATCATGTGGTAGTTTTAATTTTTTTGAGGAAACTCCATACTGCTTTCCATAACAGCTGCCCTGATTTGCATTCCTACCAACAGTGTATGAGGGCCCCCTTTTCTCCACATCCTCTCCAACACTTGTTATTTTTTGTGTTTTTGGTAATAGCCATTCTAACAGGTGTGAGGGGATATCTGACTGTGGTTTTGATTTGCATTTCCCTGATGATTAGTGATGTTGGACATCTTTTCATGTGGCTGTTGGTCACCTATATATCTTCTTTGGAAAAATGTCTATTCATTTTTTTCTGCCCATTTTGAAATCAGATTATTTGTTATCATTTTAGATTATCTGTATGAGTTGTATATATATTTTGGAAATTAACCCCTTGCTAGATTTATCATTTGCAAATATATTCTCCCATTTTTTATATTGCCTTTCATTTTATTGGTGGTTTTTCTTAAGTCATGACATAGAAGGCTGCCAAAAACAAGTGAAATAATAAGCCTCAGTTAATGGTTTGTTTTCAAAATATCTAATAATATAAGGATCATTTCTGCTCTGCAGCCAGGGGAGCCTTTAAGGAAGAAATGCCCATTGCTCTTTTTTTTCCTCTTAATGTTTGGAAAAGAAATCATTGTGGTTCTTGAGGCAACCAAAAAACTTGAAATGGATTTCTTCTAGGAATTCAGCACCTCTATTCAGACCCTACATGTTGTATACTTGATTAAAGCATAGTTCCCACTATTACTAATTGTTATAAAGGGCATACACAGTTGTCACTTTCTAGGGTCACTCTCCAAATTAATAACAAAAATCCACCCCATCCCTTCACCCCTGAAAGTTTCACCTTTACAAAAAAAAAATACTACAAAACGGTGAAAGGCAGACCACTTTTCTGATCTGACATCAATTTACAGTCCTTCAAATCTCAAAGCTATTTTTTCTTTCTGTCATCAAGACAATAACTCATGTGCCTTGTACATTTTAATAGGGCCCAGCAAGTATTAGTTGAATTTAAATGGAGAGGCATTTGGGACCGAAGTCAGGAGTCCTAGGATTCACAATAAAAGCCATGATAAAGTAGAATCGATTACCCCTGATATGTAAGCAAATAAGCACTAGTGTTTTCCTCTTAAAGGTTTTTTTTGGTTTGTTGTTTTGAGAACCTAGTTTATTTGGCTCCCCGAAACACCGATTTCCCTCAACAGTCATTAAGAAAACAATAATTTTTTCGCTGCAGGATTATAATTGCAATGTAAGACAGGAGACTCCGCCGCCCCCCCCCCCGCAAACAACCTGAGAATTCCCTCGCCTTGTTTGGAAAGATCCAAGCGAAGATGATTGCGCGCGCGCGCGCGTGTGTGTGTGAGTGTGTGTGTGAGTGAGTGAGTGTGTGTGTGTGAGTGTGTGTGTGTGACCAAGAAACCAGTGAGGTTAACGGTGTTTCATCATCTGCGGCAAATCGTGAATCATTTCAACTGCCGCCGCTGGTGGGCGCTCGCAGGAAACTTGACTGCTTACCTTCGCCTAGCTCCTCGGGACAAGCCCCCTGACGGCTCGAAGAGCCTGAGCTCCGGTTTCCTGGGTTACTGGCCTCCGCGCTCCTCCCCACGTTCTCTTCCGGGAAGCGACCATCTTGCGTTCTGTGCGCGTGACGCAACCCGCTTTGATATAAATACGTGCGGCGGGGGTGGCGGCCTCTTTTTGATCGAAAGGCCGGTTTCAAGATGGCGCCGGTGAGTTTGCGAGTCTTGGTCGGAAGGTCTTATACCCCACTGTAGGTGTGATTTTTGCTTCTGGGGAGGTGGGGACTTCTCGTTTCGAGGTAAAAGGTGGGTAGGATTGGAGAATGGGTCAGGAACCCAACCAAAGTATTAAGGTTCTAAGCTTTTCCGAGACTCCTGGCGACTGCCACGCGGTCTTGCGGAGTTCGAGCCGGGGCAGGACTAGGCTGAGGATGGGCGGTCGTGGGAGCGCAGGAAGTAGACACGACGATGAACGGGGCCAGCGGGACTGCATTTGGCCCGTCAGTTTTTTTTCTTTTGCGCCTCGTAATGCCGATTTTACAACATTTTAATCAGGAGGGAACTGTGGGTCATCAGGTGGGTTGTATGGCCTGGCTTCCGGTATAGCCGCAGTTAGTAAGTTTCCGAGAGCTGTAGAACTGAGGTGGGGAAGTTTCTTCATTACCTCAGGAAGGGATTTCTTAGAAGGTAAAAGTCACGACTCGGACAAGCATAAAAGAAATGTGCTTCAAAGATTTTACTTAATTAGTAAGAGAACGGGAAAACCGGTCCAAGAGCATTTGGAAAATTAAGTATATGACGGCGATTTACCAAAAAATGTTAAGGTGAAATTGTTGGGTACCCTCTAAGGTTAATCTGTTCACCAGACATTTTTTCATCTGCTAAATTAACTAATCTCCCAACAGAGCTATAAATTACCAAAGCAAGCCTAGTTCCTACTAGTAATCTCTTCTACCAGTTCCAGGTTTGAGATCATTTTTTTTTGTTGTTGACACAAGTTCCTCGAATACCTACGAATACTGGCGGAAGTACTTAGTATCCATTTGAATGAATCTAATTTGGAAATGACATCCTCTGATAAATACTGGTTTGTTTTCAGTACTTTGTCTGAATGTATATTGCTAGTAGTCACAGCAACATTTTACTTACGTGGCCTTGCTACGTGGTATTGGTCTAAAGGTTTTGGATATGGAGAACTTAGTTACATATATTTTTAAAACGAAAAGAATATCTTCACCATTCTAAAGATCCTCCTCCCCTCCTTTTTCCTCACTTAAAACAGCTTAAGAATTCTTTATTTATTTAGGCCTAACTGGGTGGAATATCCTATATTGGCAAGTAATTGAGCATGGTCTAGGTGGATACTACCTGTTCCCGCATAGCGCCTGGCCTGTAGTAAACAGTACCTGGTGTTTAAAATTGAACATTGGTGGTGTGGAAAACAATAAAAATTCAAAGCTTTTCTTGGGAACTTTGAACAAAAAGGGCTTGGTTAGTTTCCAACCAACCCCTGTTGGTGTTTTTAGTTGGAACTTGGAGTAGAAAGTAGGTTGATACTCTTCAGGTTGTAAAAAGATTCTGGAATCTTCTGATGAAGGACACTAATAGTAGCTCACCATACTTAGAGCTTTCTTGAGCTTTGAACTTTGAGACACTTGTGTGGTAAACAGTGAAGTGAAAAACTGTTTTAGAGATCCTAATTATGCTTTTTGTAGCAGAAAGACAAAAAGCCTAAGAGGTCAATCTGGAAGTTTAATTTGGACCTTACTCATCCAGTAGAAGATGGGATTTTTGATTCTGGAAATTTTGTAAGTATCAACTCAACATAGCTTGTTATCATTGTAGTAGAGTTCTTAATAATTTTAAGTATGTAATATTTTATTTTATTTTATTTTAACCTAAGCTCTATTCCTAGGGTACCTTCCCTAGTGAATATCTAGGGTTTTCTTCCCTAGTTTTGCATTTTTTCTACTTTGAAATAGGAACAGTTTCTACGAGAGAAGGTTAAAGTCAATGGAAAAACTGGAAATCTTGGAAATGTTGTTCACATTGAACGCTTCAAGAATAAAATCACAGTTGTTTCTGAGAAACAGTTCTCTAAAAGGTTGGTATTTTCCATACTTTATTAAAATTATGGTAACTGGAATATTTTAATAGAATATGAAATCCTGATATTCCCTATTAATATTCAAAAATAGCTATGTTGATGGTGAGGTCAGTGAGATATATCAAGAGCTCTTTGAACTTTAAAGGCCTCTGTGAATGAAAAATATTTAGTAATGGTGCCTGTTACTTAGACTGGTTGTCAGTGGGTGTTAATTTATTGCTGGAATACAGGCAAGTTATGTCCAGGGTTCCTGTCCAGTGAATTATAGGCCCTGTAATCCAGATTTTATGTAAACTTGAATACGGTTGGGTGCTTTAGTATTAGAATATGTGGCAAGAAACAGATCTATTGTGTAACACAGAAGTAATGTCATAGCTTACTGTTACAGATGTTACATACTTTTTAAGGTTTGGGTTGTTTAGTATAAGTAGACAACCAAAGATAGTCTCTAACATCTTGCTCCAAGTTTTAGTTCATTCACTTTACTCCACAAATGTTAAATACTACATGGCAGCACTGTTGTAGGACTGGGTAGCTCAGCAGCAAACCAAGCAGGCAAATCCACCACAAAGAATCTTAAGTTCTAGTGAAGATACATAATGAAATGCAGTATTAAGTAGTTGATAAAGTGCTGTGTAAGTGAATAAAGAGGATTGCAGGGTTGATGTTTTTTAGATAAAGTGGTCAGGGAGAGCTTCATCTGAATAAAAACAGGAGTGAGCTGTGCAAATTAGAGAATTGATCATTGTGGCTGAAAAAGCCTTGTAGAAACTGAAGATTTAGGAGCCTGTTGGGAGAGATTGTGGCTTGGACTAACGTGGCAGTGCAGGTTAGCTGTGTAGTTATGAATTAACTAATGGAGATCCAGAAATACCTGTCCTCGAAGATCTTACAGATGTGCAGATAATTATAAAATGGAATGCTGATTGCTATATTAAAGGTAAGAGGCACAAGAATTTGCAGAGAACCTGAGAATGAACGTAGTGTTGCCAGGGGGAATAAGGTATCCTAACAGGGAACAGCCAGCCTTAACAACGGTAGGGAGGCTTCCGAGGAATGCTTGGCAGTTCACAATTGCTATTAAATGGCTATTAAGTGGAAGGGAATGAAAATGATGAAATTAGACTATGGTGACTTTACAAGGACCAAGGTATATGCTAGTTGCAAGGTTGTCTAGTTCTGAATTTGTAAATGGATACAGCTGTTGGCAGGTTAAGTTGCTTCTTACTGATCCACCCATGGGATTGAGGTTGGGTCAGATTCATAGGGGTGAAAGTAGTGTTGATATTTCAGTATATAATACATTAGAGGAATGAAATGGTATATTAAATAATCTGGTTGTAGCAGTAAGATTGAACAAGTACTAGTTTCTAAGAAAAGCAGGTTTATTTTAGGGAAAGATAATAAGGGGTTTGTTAAGGCATCAGTCAATTCTAATTGGGATTGAGAGGCTGCCTCATTTGTATCCCTAGGAACCTGTGCAATGCTTAATACAAATGAAATTTTGGAGGGGACTGGGAACACAAAAGATGAATATGGCAGTGCGTGTCTTCTATGTAATAAGCCTTTACACTGTAAACATATTCAGTGAAATTCATGTTTTTATTTTAAAGGTATTTGAAGTATCTTACCAAGAAATACCTTAAGAAGAACAATCTTCGTGATTGGCTTCGTGTGGTTGCATCTGACAAGGAGACTTACGAACTTCGTTATTTCCAGATTAGTCAAGATGAAGATGGATCTGAATCTGAAGACTAAGTGAAGCTCTGCCTTGTAGAGCTTTGCTTGCTAATAAAGTAAATGAAACATACAAGGGAGAAACATCTAGAAGTGGAATTTTAGTTTATCAGTGAATAAAAAACATTGTACTCTGTATGTTAAGTTTCCATCTCTTCTATAAGTGTATGCTGTTTACACGATGCTGGTTTTCCTTTGATAGTTTCTGTGAGTAATGAAATAGCTAATAGTTGGGTAATCACATAGCTTATAGTTGGATTCCTCCCCCCCCGCCCCCAGGATTTCTGAACTTTATTGCCTTTATAAATGTCTTAAGGTTTATGTAGTATTGTATAGGAAGTAATGAAGCACCGTTTTGTGTATGGCAAAATTCTCTTGACAGTCTCAAGTATTTTTGTAGTTGGTAGCAATCCTGAGGACCTAGAACAGCTCTTGTGCGTAGGTGCTCAGTACTGCAATCACTCCTGCTCTCTGCTTCAGAAAATGCCAACCTTCCTAATTAGCATAGTCTGTACCAGTGTTCAACTGCCTGTTTGAAATCTCTAATCATTATAGATGCTTTGTAGGTACTAGAAACTCAAAACCTTCAAATCGAAACTCTTCCTACTAAATCTGTTCCTTATCTGAAAGATGATAACTTACTCAGCCAGCTGAAATCTTGTCTTCTTTCAGTCCTCCTCACTGATCATTGTAAAAACGTTGGTCATCTACTGCTTAAAACTTAGCAGTGGATGGCTCCTGCCCCAAATAAAGTGGCCTTCGAGAGCTTTAGTAGAATTGTTTGGCAAACTCCAGATTGCAGGAGATGAGAGGAAGAGAATAATAGGTTACTAGAGCCATACCAATTTCTTGGTTTTCCAGTGGTCCCAAGGAATGTGGCACCTTTCTCTTAAGCCTTAAAGTGGTAGTACCTTGATAGTAGAATCATGTCAAATACATAAAAACTGATAAAAGTGCGACGAAGAGGGGTTTATAAAAAAAATCTTATCTAGTCAATGAGGGTAACCGAGAAGTTTGAACTGACCTAGAAGAGGCAAGGTAAGTACCCAGGGAAAGGGTGTTTTAGGCAGGGAACAGCATAGGTCAAGTTCCTAGGGTAATGAGAATCTGGTTGGTATCTAGTACATCTGGGATAGTCATTGGTTATGAGAAACCGGAATGGTAGGCAGAAAACAGCCCATGAAGTACAAAAGTTCCATGTTCTCATTTAATCTTGAGAGCAGTAGGAAGTTGCTGAATTTTAAGTGGAGGATAATATCCAATGAGATGTGCGTTTTGAAAAAGATGGGTGGCTGCATTAAGAATGGTTTTTGTGGAGTCAGATGTGAGGAGATAGACCAATACCCCTTGATTTAAAAAGTACTTTGGGGTTTTGATTAGCATTGAGTTTCCTACTTGTTTGGAAATGGCAGTTTGTGGTAATGCTGAAATGGTTGGAGAGCTACCAGCTGCATGATTAAATGCCAGAAGGGCCACTTTTAAATAATATGTATTTTATAAAGGGCTTGTCGTTTTTGATCCTTAAGTAGCCCTGGGTGGCAGAATATTATCTTTCCCATTTTGCATATGAGGAAACAGTCTCATGAACTGGCTTCCCCAAGATCACTGCACTATCCCCCTCTCAGTCCTCACCCAGCGATCCTCCTGCCCTATGGCTATGCCACGTCACAACAAAGCCATGGTCAGACATGGTGCAATAGAGGAACACTAATCTGGGAGTTGGGAGTCGGCCCTCTGCTGCCTACTAGCTGTGTGACCTTGGTTACACCTCTTCACGCCTCTCGGCCTCAGTTCCCTTGTGTGTATGTGTGTGAAGAAGTGGTTGGAAGTAGATAGTGTTTATCATAAACTTTAGTAACCCCTGCCTTTTTTAGATAAACAGGTTCCTCATGTTTCTCTGCCCCCGTTCTGATTGCCCTCCCTATGATATGACTGATGCATAAATATCCCTACCAACAAAGGATTTTTTTGGACTTTCTCTTCTATAACACAGCAAAATAAGGTTTTTCTTTAAATTTTCCAAAAGTAAACTTAACAATGTTGAATGTTTTTTTAAGACACACATGCCTCTGTTCCCCTCTGATGAGGCACTCTCAAGTTCTTTCCTGCCCTAGATTTCTATGATTCAAAAAACCAGACGAATCAGATCTGCTGTCTCAATTATGATTGAATATATCTTCTCCCAAGGGAGGGAACCATTAACATATACCTGCTGTTCATCTCTCTGAGGTGGGATGGTCTGAGTTACACAGATCCCACACATGTCATAAATGTGTGGCCATTGCTGTTCTGCCAGGCCCTGTCCTGACAGCTTATAGGTGACAAATGTGCTCTCTGAACTCAAGGAGCCTGCAGTTCTAATGTGGGAAGCAAACACGGGAACAAACAGCCATAGGTAAGTGTGGTTAGGGTAGAATGGTTACAATAGAGATATGTGAGATGCTTTAGAAGTATCAGCATAAAGAGTGGGAAGGGGAACCCAGAAAAGACCTGCAGGAGGTGGCTGACCATGAGCTGTCTTTAAGGAGGAGCGGGAATGAACGGGGCAAAGGAGGAGGAAGGGAGTCCAAACTGAAGAGGAATGGTGGTGGTGGCCACCTAATTGAGGGCCTCTCTCTGTTTTAGAGTCTATACACACTATCTCATCTAATCTACAGCTGTCTTTCAAGCTAGCTATTTCCCTTTTACAAGTCAGAAAACCAAGGGCATGGAGTGCTGAGCTGTCTACCTATGATCACACAGCCAATAAATTCCACACTGGAATTTAAACCCAGGCCTGTGTGACTTCATTGCTCATGCTCTGTAAATGGCTTAGTGTAAACATGTTTCTAGACTTCTCTCTGTTTAGAAACCAGGCAGTCTTTTCTCACAGTGATGCACATTCAACTGGCTCCACTCAGTTTCTTAGGAAAACCAAGCCTTGGCTCCAAACTCCCTTGTGTCTGCTGATAAGGATGCCTTCTACTCCACAATGCAGAGAGGGTATTTATTTACTGTTTTCAGGGGGACAAAGAAGGGTCAGAGTGTCCTTTGCACTAGCTGTTTCTTAAGTAACGAATTCAAAATAGTGAATATGCCCAAGTGGCATATTATAGGGTGGTATATTCTCCCCTTCAAATTCATAAGGCTTTGTAGGCCTTTAAATCCCTCGGCCTGGAGGGCTTACACAGGAAAGGATCTGGGATATGCAAGACTCTCTGTCCAGAACACATAAAAAGAATAGCTATCATTTGTTGAGGCTTTACCTGTAATAACTTACTTAATGGATACTTGTATTAACCTGTTAAAGAAACTGAGGCACAGAGACTTAGAGGAAGTTACCAGGAAGTGGAGAAGCCAGAATACAAAACCAGGCAATTTGGCTCCAGCACCTGAATTCATAATCACTTCAATAAATATTTTATAGAATGTTGATGCCCATCAGTCCAAAGTCTGCTAGGAACACACCTGTAGTCCACCAAGTCAGATCTGATGGACACTGCAGTGAGAGTGAGTACACCATCAGGGACCATGGGAGTATCAGTAGAAGGATATTCATAGGGACTTAAAGGATTGCAGCTGTGCTAGGTGATTTGGGGTGGGTTTAAGGCAGCAGAATTGGCTCAAAGTTCAGTACTATTAGGGTGATTGTGACTGGATTTCTTTATGAATCTTACCTTGGAGGTGGGACAAATAAGTTAGGGCTGAAGCTGTAATAAGAAAGCAACATCAGTCCCTTGTATTAACCGGAAAAGATACTTGATTATTTTTGTAGTTTGGATAGTGGTGGTCTTTTTGTCTGTGTTCAAACATGATTACTAAATTGTTTTTGTCTTGCTCTCTCATGGCCACAGAGTGACTTTGATGTTAAAGTTCTGTGAAATTTTTTGTGATTAACAGAATACATTGGCTTGTGAGTGCCAGGCCAACTCCTGGCTGCTTTTCTCTTTTTCAAGAGGTAAAACTCATGACAAGGCATATGACAGAAAACCCAGACTTAAGCAAAAGAGGTAAATCCAGGGCTACATTCTCTTTATATTATGTATATTATATTCTTACAGATAAAGTAACTGAGTCCCAGAGTAATTATGTGGCTTGAACTTAATCTGAACCATTTATTATCAGTCTGATTCCATGGCCTGTTCCACCACTTCAAGTCACTGGAGTATGAATGAACAGAAGGAAGTGGAGCTGTGGACATGGCACAGGTTTGGGAACGGGGAACAGTGAGGAAAAGTGTTGGGTAATCAGTCAGGTGAAAGTAAGGATGAAACCCAAATGGAGATGTGTGGGCAGGGTGCAGGGGAATGATATGAGAACCATTAGGAAATCTAATCTGAAAATTACATGCAGAATGTATTAGTTGGGAAAGAATGAAGGCTGGAAAGTTAGCAAAAAGACTGGGAAATAAGAAAAAAACAATTAGCAAGGAGATTGTTAACAGTTACCCAGGTAGGAGGAACTGGGTTTGGTCTGAGAGGAAGCAGTGGGTGGATCCAGGAGACTGATTTTATTTATTTAGTTGAGCAAATATTTATTGAGGGGTTCACATAAGCCAAACACAGTATTCAGGGCTAGGACTTAGGCTGCAGACAAAGCAGACCCAGGACCTGCCCTCACCCAGCTTACAAGAGCTCCAATGAGTTTGAACATGGAATGGAGAGAGGGGTAAAAGAAAACAATTTGTACTTAGAGGCCAGATTCTCAGAAATGAAGACAATTCTTGGTTTTGATTTGATGAATTAGAGTTTTTTCCTGCTATATATTCTTAGATGAAAGTTTAACATTAAAAAAAGGTTGGTTAGAACACCATGATTCAAAGGAAAGTACTTTGATTTCTTATATACAGAGTCTCTAACATCACAGGCTGGAGAATCACCTCCTTTCAGTGGGGCTTGGTTTCCTCAAACGTGAAATATGTGGGCTGTCTGAGATTTCATGGGCCTAACCAGGGCTGCACATTACAGTCACGGGGGGAGCTTCCACACATCCAAACCCAGGCCTCACCCCAGACCATTTAAATAATTTCTGTTGGTGGGTCCAGGCAGGGGTATCAACTTTGGTAGGTGATTCTAATATGCAGCCAGGGTAGAGAACTACTGGTTCAGATCATCTCTGAAGATACCTTGATTCTCAAGGGCAGAAAATGAAATACTCTTAAGGTTACATTTTGTAGATAAATAGGGCATAATGTATTAATAAGTGTAGGATGCTGGTGGTTATATATGTATATACTATGAAATGGACTGATAAATATATATTCTATATATTATAAATTAATATAGAATTACAATATATCATAAAAAAATATAAATAAATATAAAATAAGTGTTATATAAATACAAGGAAAAGAGCAGACCCTGCAAAAACTATGACTAAAGTACCTTTGGGTCCTATGTGACTTCAAAAAAAAGAGGCACAGAAAAGCACCCTGTGTGTGTGTGTGTGTGTGTGTGTGTCTGTGTGTGTGTGTATGAGTGTGTGTAGTCTACACATGCTTTATAGTTCTAACACTCATGGAAATATTCCCAGCTCCATGAAGGGCTGTAATTGGATATTTTTTCCATTAGATGGAGCTATATCTTTGTTACAGGAGATTTTTATGAATTTTGTAAAAACGTTTTATAGATGATGAATTTTAAGGTGAAACAGAAAAGAACTGCAAGTTGTTTTTAGAATAGCCATGTTATTTCCAACTTTTGAATTATCTTGAGTTGTTTATATGGGTGCCTCCTTTGCACAGGTCTTATATTTTTATATACTCTGTTGATATAAAGCATATTTAATAAAACTTTGTTATGATCCCTTTCAAAAGGGCCCAAACCAAACTCTACTCCTAGAAGAATAGCTGCTAATAGTATTTCAGTTTGGATACTTCTAGATATAGATCCATAGGTGTTTGCAATTCTGAAATCCAAAAAGTGAGATTTTGGAATAAAAAGACCAGGAAACTCAGTTAAACTTGAATTCTAGATAAACACTGATCAGCTTTTCTTGTATAAATGTGTTCCATGTAATATTTGGGACATACATAAAAAAATTATCTGTTGTTTATCTGAAATTCAAATTTAATTGGGCAACTCATTCTGAAAACCAAGGAGTTTTGTTAATTATTTGGTGGGAAAATAAAACCTACACTGATGAAGGCTATTTAGTCTTTACATGCTTTAGCATGCATAGCCCTATGTATCACTGCAAAAATATTAATGTATGTGATTATGGATATTGCCCCGACTCCACTAGAGGTGTTACATAATATGTGTACCGTATTTTTTACTGTACCATATTATTGCATCATAAAATCAGAAAAGTACTGAATTCCAAAATACAATTGTCTCCAGGGCTTTTAGGAAAGAGATTATGAACTGGTGATTTTTTTTAAGTAAGCAAGAAAATAAGTATGCAAAAAGTTATTTTTAAAAATTCCAAATTAGTTCATTATGGGTAATAAGACAGGAAATAAACCTTCTAATTTCCTTTAGAAAAGTGTGTCTTGGTTTTCCACTGTCTTCAAAAAAGTCAGGAGGATAATGTAAAGGACATTCAGTTAGAGATTTTTCTAACTGAAAAAAGAATGGAGAAATCACTGAATCATCCCCAGCCAAAACAAACTCACCTCAGACTTTGAGAGACAGGTGGCCCTCTTTCCTTTCCTTCAAACAACAAGCACTGTGGAGGGACACGGCCTAACTTCCTGGCATTATGTTCCAGGATGTTACTTTGTTACTTAGGAAATGCCTTCTAATACATCTTAAATCTGTCTGGTTTCAGTAGATATTTAATAGTCAGTGTGACCATTAGGAGTACTGCTCATAAACATTTCCATAAATACACCTTTATCTTCATGAACACCTATTGATTTTCTCCTCAGATTTCTATTTCCAGCTTAAATAATCTCAATTCCTTTCAAAATTTTTCCATTTTAACCACTTACCAAATTTATTAGTATTTTAGATAATAGCCTTAATCTTGTGTGCATTGATGTACTAAAGGCATATTATACAGCAGGATTACCTTTCTGTATATATGTTTATATACAGATATACACCACCCAGACACACACAGCCAAGAATTATGCTCCAGAACACAGTCTCAGTGTTTAAGTGTGTCTGCTAGGTCTTTTCATACCAAACCAAATTCTCCTAATAACTTTGAAAGTGGGTTTTTGCTAAATAAATGTGTTCCCTTTTATATACATATATATTGCCTCTATCTTCCAACTTTCTAAAATCAACTTAAAATCTTATTACATACCCTCACATTGTCAGAAAGTTAGTGGTGTTGTGTCATAAATTAAGAAACAACACTAGTCCTTCGGTTGTGCATTCATAGCATTAATCATATCAAGGGAAACAGGTCTTGTCTAGGACCATTATACCCAGGGGTCTGCTCACAGTGGATGTCAAAACATGTACAAAATGAATATATAAATACATTCAACATAATTTTAAGCATATTACATGAATAATTTTGTATCCTTATTTTTTAGTTGATACAACGCAATCACTTTCCCAGAACATAACTTTGGAGGGGGCGCGTATCTCATGTAGATTTACCATAATTTGCTTAAATCATTTATTTATTATTGAATATTTTGGTTATTTTAAATTACTACTATAGAAGAAAGACAATGAACATAATGTTTTGTTTTTAAACATTTTATTCTTCAGGATAGATTTCCAACAGTTGAATTGCTAGGTAAAAGAATGAGGGATAAATTGGCTCTTGAAACATATTGCTATGTTTCTTTCCAAAAGGACTGTGTCAAATTATATTTTAACCAGCAACATGTGAAAGTAGGTATTACAGATCTTGAATGCAATTGTCAGGCACCTAAATAATATGATGATCCTTTCCTTAACCCTTTTTGACATGACTCTATTAGAGGTTTCTATTTAAAGATGACTAAAAGCATTACCTGGAAATAACTAAATCCACCCTTGTAATGAATGATATGCAGTTTACTAAACTCAGTTTTGCATATGAGCTTTAGTTAACATAAATTTCGAAGTACAGAGAATTTGTGATATTAATTCCAATCCCTCTTCATTAAAATACGGTGAAACTAATCCACAATGGCTGGTGCATTGCATGGGGACACATGGCAACCTCTGTGCCTTTCTTCAAAGGCAGAGAAATTGAGGGAGGACAACATGCTGCCTCTCCCTTATTAAATTAACATTGAGGTTCCTTGTGGTAGTCATTAGGCCTGTTCCCAAACATTCCACTTTTTCCTCTTTCTGGCCAATAATGAGCTTGCACATTCCCAACACCCTTTGAAGTTAACCCTGCCAAACTGACTTGCTTGGGCCAAAAAAATATATGAGCAGAAAGTGACAGATGCCACTTTTGGATGGAAGCTTGGAGACACAGTTTTTTTGCCACTTATCCTTTTCATGCCATGGTGATTCTGGAAGCACATGTCGAGAAGCCACCTCCATGAGCCTGTGACCCTTATTGCTTAGTGACCAGAACATCCTTGACAATCTGCAGCGGATATATAAGTGTGAGCAAGTAATAAATATTTTAAGCCCCTCAGATTGTTGAGGTTTGTTTCTGCAGCAAAATCTAGCCTATTCTGGCTGATACACCCTCTACCATCCAGCTGCAAACAGGACAGTGGCCTTTCCCTATCTACAATGAGTCACAGTGTGTGGGTAGTCTCACTCCTGAGAACCTTTCCCTGCCAAGTCCCTTTCTTCTTCAAAGGGATATGCTGTCTTTTTCCCCTCACTACATCATACCTAGATTTTATTTTGTCAACCGTGTTTCCTCTGTTAAAGGGCAAGAAAAAGGAAGCTCTTTTTGGCTATATGCAAGGAGATAGAGCCAAGCTGGGTGTGGAGCAGGGGACGACATTAAGAGTTTGCATCAGGACTCATTTTTACTAGTATTTCACCATAGCTGGGCCTGACCCTCTTGCCCTTCACCCAGGTTCACCATTTTATCCTTCTGTATCCCATGGCTGCTCACATCTCAGGCAAGTCACAGTTCCCTTACATGAGAAGAACTGATAAAAAAGGTGAGGGTTTCTCTTAGCCTCTCTTTTTACATTTCTCAAGTCCAGATTTTGAAGTGTAGAATCTTTCACTAACTGTATGTCTACTTCTATTGACCCACCACATAATTTATTTACTATTGCATGAGTCTTTGTAAATGCTGAAGGTTAAGAATATGTGACTTACATAAAAAAGAAGGAAATCTTGCCATTGTGACAACATGGGTAGACCTAGAGGGCATTATACTAAGTGAAATAAGTCAAAGCAAATACCACACTAGTTTGCTTATATGTGGAATCTAAAAAATAAAACAAATGTATAAGCAAACAAAAATGAAATGGACTCATAAGCACAGAGAACAAACTGGTGGTTGCCAAGGGGAGAGGATAAGGGGGGATGAACAAAATAGTGAAGGGGATAAAAAAGGACAAACTTCCAATTATAAAATAAATAAGTCACAGGAATGAAAAGTACAGCATAGGAAACAGTCAATAATATTATAGGATCTTTGCATGCTGACAGTTGGTAACTACACTTACCAAGGTGAGTTCACAATTTAGTATAATTGTTGAATTGCTATGTTGTACACCTAAAACCAATATATTATATATCATCTATACTTTAAAAAAAATGAACGTGTGGATAAATGTTGCTCTGTATAAGTGCTTGATGCCTGAAAATGATTTATTTTTATGTGACACTGATAGGTAGGTTTATAGGTCATCCTAGCATTTTTTTTCAAGAGAGAACTTCAAATTCGGGCTTGACCTTGAGATGTTTTCCTTCATTATTAAAACAAGGAGACAAACCTAAACATAATTCTGTGGTTATTTTCTGTCTTGGAATATAAAAGCCATCCCTATTTCTACCTGCCTGAATTTTGATGTTTGGGTCATTTCCACTCATTTATGTGAGGGTTATACATATATCTTAACAGGATATAGATATTATATGGTGGTTTAGAATAAAAGTCTGGAAAGAAAGAAACTGGGTCTGTTCCCTGGACTGCCCTCGATGTAAACTGGGGATGATAAAACCTATCCTGGAGGCCTGATGTAAGCACTTGATGTGGATGCATAACAGGAGAGAATAAAATTATTCATGATTCCCCTCACTTTCTAAAAAAGGTTTAATTTGCTGACAAGTGGGTATATAAGCATGAAGGTTGGGGTGAGAGACAGGACGAAGGAAAGGGAACTTGTGAGACTAGGGCTTTCTGCGGGTGAAGGGTGACATGGAAAACCCCTGCCAACAGCAAAGCTGGAGAACTGGGGGAGGAGTCAGCTCTGATTTGGAGGTTTTCAGCAGTTTGTTAAGGCTGTGTAACCTAAGACCTCTTTTCTGTTTCGCTTTTGAAGTCTCTAGTAAAGTCTATTTATTTTTTAAAAAATCTCAAAATGCTGGGAATGAGTGTGTTCCTTGTGTAAAACAGGGAGGGGCCTAAGTACCTACTGGCACTGGGAGAAGACAAGAGCTGGACTGTAAGAATCTCTATCTTCATTATAAAGGAAAATACTTAGTGCACTGCCTGGCAGGTCCAGGAGTCTAAAAACTCCTCTGCATGCATTGTCTGAGAGAAGAAGGTGTTCTGTAACAGGGAACAACAGTGAACATTTATGGCATTTGAACAGCATTGTATTTGTAAAAATCTGTGACACAGCTATGAGAGACCGAAGTAGCTGGTAATTAGCAATGTAATTAAAGAACACATTGTTTTTAAAGTCTGAGACTTGAACAACTGGGGACAGAAAGACTAAGAATTCAAGCACAATATAAAGAAGGAAAATATTTGAGTAAGGACTCAGACTAGCATGTCAGCTGGTCCAGTGAGGGGCACAGAGAGGTGGCAGTAGATGATGTTGAACTGGACCATGGGAATATAAGAATCCAGGTAGGACCAAGGCTTCCCTGGTCATTTCTCTAATCATTTCTGACTCATAGTTTCTTTTGTATCCTAGAAAGAACAGTTAGGGGATAATATAGTTTTATTTGTATTCTAGTTACAAAGTATCGTTTTTGTTTGCTTTTGGGCTTTGTCTAAATGTTTTTAACTTTAACACAAATCATTTCTTAGTGTGGGACTTGTTCTTTGTAATCAAATTTTTAATAAAATTCTTAGAAAAGACACTTAAGTACCTAATCTGGATGGATATAAAATGACATTTATGGGTATGTTTCTGAATCCCAGAATGCAGAATAGGTAAATAGCCATCCTTATTCTCAACAAAACTCTTTCCTTCATTGTTGTGCCATGTACTTGTGATCTGCACTTTGTGTGTATTTGGCATCTCAGGATTTTTTCTTCTAATATCCTTTCCTCTATCATGGAAGTAATAAACAGTATAAAACAATACAAAATAGGAAAGCATAATGAGGAAAATGAAAACTCATACTTAATATCACCACCCAGAAATAAGCATTTTGTGGCCTACAATGTCTAACTTTGAGCTTTGGCAATTAACTTGGTAAGCTCTATAAAGAACAACCCTGGAAATCAGAGGCTTGCCCTTAGCCAAGATTGAAGTACATGTCTTTAAAAATTCTTGAAATTTACAGGAGAAATCTTCAATTGCCTCAATTATTTCCTAAATACTCAAGGATTTAAATATTTGGAACTGCAGAAATGAACATTTGACTTATTAAAATAATCTTTAATTACTTCCTTGCTTAATTTGTTTAACTACCGAATATTTGATACAATTGTTTGATGTAATATTTTGGTAATACAGAAGGACTTGCCTAGGAAAGTAGAGTGAGTGACGTTTTCTGGCGGTGTGTTTAGCCCCCTCTAGTGGAGAGGAAGGAATGTAGAGCAAATTCTCCAAATATTTTGATTAGACTGAAAAGTGTATCTAACTAGATGATTTTTTTTCTGAGGACATTAGACTTGCTAATTAGTTGTCACTTAGTTAGCAAGAGAGAGCTGTTCACCACTGAAAAACTTCTCATTCCCCACACACTTATAAACTAGATCATCTGTACAGTGTTCAGAAATTAACTAAAATGTCATTAGCATATTGCATCCCAGTCAAACCAAACAAGATAGATCCCTGATACAGAAACACCCTACTTCATCTTGAGTCAAACTAAAAAAAAAATCTATCTTTGACCAGATTTCTCCTCAAATTACTATTTTAGGACAAAACCTTATTTTTGAAACAATCATCCACCAAAGAGGGAAAAATATCTCTGATTTTAAAAGCATCCTTGCTACTACTGTGTGTAAGAACAAAAATGTACCTTATTAAAGGATCTCCAGCTGGCATTTTTCATGAACTGACGGACTTCTGTTCAGCCTGGGCATTGTGCAGCTCAAACCACACTTATTCTCTCAGCTTTCTAAGGGGCTCTGTGCACTCACTGGATGCCAAAGATAACATCTAGATCAGCAATTTCTCCTAAATCATTGGAACATGGAGCATGAAACAACAAGAAGAAATCAGGAATTCAATAATAAATATGGCAAGGTGCACACACAAGAGAATTGAAACCAGATGAAAAGAAACCTTTCAGTACAAGGTCAAGAAATGCTTTTCCCCTGCTCCCTCAAAGCTTTAGAATAATCCCTCTGATTGTGCTTCCCATCCAGCCATCAGCATACCGCTCTGAGTTGGTTTTGGAATATTTATGTGGTGGATTTAAGGCTTTAACATACAACTGAAAAATTAGTGTCGTTTATTTTAGTTTGCTCAAGGCCCCAGGCCATTATGCAGTGAAGAGGAAAATAGTGTTTATTGTACTTTAAGGAGTACTGTGCCCACATGCCTTGAAATAAATTCTAGATATGTGTATATAAATATAACTCAATTTATACAATAGAATTTTAAAGCTTGCAGTTGCATATGTGATAACAAAGTAATGTAAATAATTTTGTTTTTAAACAAAATGTCAGAATATCTCAGGAGCCATTTTAGGAGATACACCTATTCCAACAATGTTGACATTACTAACTATGCTATGGGGATATCTCTTTGAGTCTTGAAAAGCTGCAGTCTGTTTTTAAAAATAGCCTCCATAGTGGCAGATTATTATTATTTGCCAGTGGGTTTGAACTTCTGGAAACATAGCCATTTGGTGACAAGTATGGTAAATGATAAAGGTGAAATGATTTTTTTGTTACAAACAATGTAGAATAATAAATTAATAATAAAAGTGGTTTTGAGACCATTTCCAAGGAAAAGTTACAAAATGTGACCAATGTCTCCCTGCACAATTATTCGTTGTGGAAGCTGGATATTAGGATTTTTTGAAATTTGTTTTGTCTTATAACAAAGAGCTTCATTTTACTCTATTTTAGTTTAATTTTAAGTGGCTGATGAGAGCTCACTTTTAAAGAGCATCCTAAACAATCATTATAGACTGAAGAAATTATTTGTTATATGAATGAATTAATTAATTAATAAGATTTGATCACTTTGCAAATTCCCATTTATAAATACTAGTCTGTTGTTTTTTTTAATCCAGGCACTTGCGTAGCATATTTTATGATTAAATTACATTATCTTTAAAATACTGAGTTGGTTCACTGGGGCTCTTCTAGGTCTCCATATTTATTTGTTCACTGTCAATTTCAATTTCCCTTTCAGCCTTATCAGAACTGAGCCTTTGCAGCACAGACAACCAGCGTTCAGCCCACCTCCGTCAGTTCCCTGTGAGCTGCTTGCAATGGTGACTTCTTTCCATGCACAGAAGCATTTTCCAGCCTATGGCACCATTCAAAACCAGTCTAATTCTGTGTTATTGCCTAGGTTTCCCAATACATAGGTAGGCATTATCACTTGTGGCTAAGTTGTAGGTAGACAGAATACCTGGGCCCAAGTCGCAGCCTTCCATTTGCCAACTGTGAGATCTCATCTAAGATGCTTAACTGCTTTGTATCTCAGTTTTCTGCTGGGCAAGTAGGAAAAAGACATAGCTCCTAATTTATGGGGTTGTTGTAGTAAAGTTTAAATGAGTTAGCATATTTAAAATGCTGCAAAGAACATCTGGTACATGGTGAGTCTCAATGAACATCTGTTTTTACATTAAAATAACAGAATGGGCCTGTTTGCTTCTATAATTTATGGAGAACATACCAGCAAACGTGTTATAGCTGATAGCATTTCAGCTATGGATGCTGATAATTTATGACATTAATCACTTGTGTTTGATATTTAGATGGTTTCCACTTTTGCTGTTTTAAATAATTGATAACTTTGTTTATCCTTGTTTTCTTAAAATAATAGGAGTTTCTGAACAATTCTCTAGGGTATGTGCACTTTTAATCCTTTTGACATTTTTTCCCCAAATTGGCCTCTAGAAATATATTAACTTACATTCACATTTATAGAGACTACATTGATTTCTATAGCTTATTGTGCATATTTCACTCTGCCCATTCAGCATCACCCCTCTTCTACTGCTTTAACATATTAGCCCCTCTGCACATTTACCAGACTCCTCTCAAAGAAAAACAGCTTTCACTAGTTTACTCATCCCAATCATTATCAATGATTGATATATTTGGGATGTTTTATCCTAAATGTTTAGTTTGTTCACATTGCCTTTGTCTTTAATCTTGGTTCTATTTTCCATCATCCCTATTCCTTGCTCCTTACAACCTGCTACACATCTGTCTCCAGAAATCCTCAAGCTTCCAACCTCAGGGGTTTTCTTCAGAGTGCATCACCAGAGCTCTTAGAAGCTTAGAGTCAGGGAAGCACAAAGATCTGATCTTCTTCCTTTAAGCCAGATGAAATGTAAGAGGAATAGAAAAGAAGGCTTAGAACAAAAGCAGAGACAGAAGAAAACATAAAATAAGGGGATGAAAAGGGCACAGGTAAGGGCAATTAGAAGGAATCTGTATTAAGGGGCATGATTTGGGGTCATGTTTGGGGAAGTTCTTTATATACTGAAATGAAAACATTCAAAAGGCATTGTTAAGTGTAAAAACAAGGTATGGAACAGTGTGTGTTGAGCAGTGTGTGCAGTGTGTGTGGAACAATTCATTTCTATTTGCATTACAAAATTGGGTCCAAGAATGTATGTGTACTGCTTGCTTTATGCATCATATGCCTCTGACAGAATACTAAAGGCTCTCGGGGCTCTGCTTAACCCTGGAGAGGAAAACTGGGGAGTGGAGAACAGGGATGTGAAAGGATTCTTTCCACTTTATGCTTTTGTACTGTCTGGATTTTGAGCTAACTGTATGAATGTATTGTCTATTCAATAATAGATACGTAAAATATGTTAAAACTTTTCTCACATGTGAATATCTTGTATTACTCCTTAACTTACATAATGGTGCTTTTCTTTTTAGAACCCACTTCCTGCCATTATCCTAAATTGTCCTATTAGCATATATAATAAAGAACCTCTGAGACTAAAAGGCATTCATCTGACAAAATTGTTAATTGCCAATTTCATTTATCTACAGGCAAATTTTGACAAATCTCTGTCATCCTTGCAGGTTATCTTCTTGTTCATTTTATGTTAGGTGAAAACTAAAGGCTTGGGGGATAGGAGGTAGCAATTGCTTCCAGGTTTCATAGAATCAGTGTCAGGGCTGGGAAAAAATATTAAGTGTTCCTTTTCTTTTCTTTTTCAAAAGAGAAATCTCATTATGTTTAGGGCTCCCACAGCTATATATTCTCAAAACATTTTGGCTTTTTTAAAGGTATTTTAATGAAATACAACTCAAAACGATGCACTTGGACAAGTGGTCTTAACAGCAAGGGAAACACTTTATGAAAACAACATCTATAAGCCTAAGCCTTCTGTCTTTTATCTTTAGTATTTTCTCTGAGTCTGGCATGAAACAGACACACACCAGCCTCCACAGGGGTTTAAATAGAGAACCATCCAAACATTACAGAGGGCCGTCCAGAATGCTGATGACTTCCATTCCCTGACTCTGGTGCACGATGCTGGCCCATTTGTGCTGCAGACAGCAGTGTCCGGCCTGGGACAGATTCTCCCAGGGTGTGCCAGAAACAGCAGCTCTCTTCAGCACCAGCACAAGATGCACACGTCCCAGCATAAGCCTCCATCCTTTTCCTAGGGAACTGAGCGTAAACAGCTTGGCTCAAAGTCTTAGTGTATGCTGCTCAATTGTAGTGTAGGGTTCAGCTCCCACTTCATTTTAGGTCAACTTTCAGCATTTACTTTAGCTCACTTGTCTAGTTCACTTATTTCTGGAAGTCATCAAACAGGCATGGAGGGAGGACCAAAGGATCTAGACACCAGCTTTTAGAGAGGGAGATCTGGACAAAGCTGGGGGCTAGCTCTTCAACCTCAGAGAAAGAAACCCTCTCTGGAGCCTGAACTCTATAGAGACCACAAAGAAGCCTTTAAATCCAGAGGGGTTTTACATTGGGAAAATAAATACTGTGTGGAGGTACATTAAATGCTAATAGTGGTTGTTTTGAGCAGGGTTGTGGGTAATTCTTATATGCTTCTTTACAACTTCTTGTACTTTTCAAACTTCCTACCATAAGACCACTACTTAGGTTTATACGGTTGAATAGTTAGATTATCTCCTGGAATCTCTGTCTTCCCAATGGAGATGATGGTAAAAATCCTCAGGGCTCGTGGAAGAATGGAATGACATCATACCCATGCAGCGCCTGCCTGTCACTGTGGCACAGAGAACACCGGTTTCCTCACCACTGTGCCTTCTGCCTGCTGCCCTGTCATCCCCGGGACCCGCACAGAGGGTCATTTCTGGCAGAGAAGACCTGTCCACAGCAGCAGTTTTCAAATTTTCATGCGCATCAGAATCACCTAGAGAGCTTGTCAAAAATCAACTGCTGGGTCTCGTCTCCGAAGTTTCTGGTTCAGGAGCCTGAGGTGGGGTCTGAGAATTGGCACTTTTAACAAGTTCCCAGAGATGCTCTTATTGTTGGTGCACAGAGCACACTTGGAGAACTGTGGATCTGCATGCAAGATGCACAACAAAAGTTAATTTCAAATTATTCTAAGTATGAGTATCTTCTCTATCTTGCCTCTCTATTTTTATCCCTCCCTCTCTACTCCCACTTTATTTATTTTTTTCATATGTGCAGGTTGTAGAAAACACCAAACTCTGTATTTCTCACCCCTGTATTTTTTGTCAATAGCTCAAGTCTCATGTCAAAAAATCAGGAGGCAACAATAGTGTTGTTTTGTCTTAGTATCTTGTTTCATTCAGATACCAAGAGAAAGAGGAACAAGCATTCACTGGTTGTTCACTATTTTGAACTGATATCGTCTATTAACAAAAGAAAGATAGTTGCTTTGATGACTGGTGCCTAAAAAAACCTGGAAACTCTATAGGCACCCTGGTGCCAGGAAATGTTTTTTGACATTTAGGACTTGTTTAATCTTTTATCAATATAAATATTTGAAAGATAAAATGATCAGGAAAATGGCTAAGGAAAACATTTCAGGTCAGTGCTGGAATAGTAGTTGATGTTCAGCTTGAAGTCTGAAAAAGCCCTCTTTGTCTTCCTAAACTCTGTAGGATGGTTGTTTGCCTGGGACTCATGAATCTCCTGAAGTTGAATGCAAGATGGTATATTTGCTTATGTGTGTTTTCTAGGAAGAGGCTCCATGGCTTTCAATGGATGACCAAAGGGATTATGATTCAGAAAAGATTAATACTGCCATGGAGGTTTACTCAGTTAAAAGTCACAGGTTAATTTTCTGATGAAGGAAGCAAATTCCTAGCATGGGAGACAGAGCCGTTGGCCGGGCTGGTAAGTGGCCAGCTGAAAGGTGAGTGAGGGGTCTGCCAATGAACTCGATCAGGGATCAGCTGGGTTAGCCTTTCTCATCTTTAGTTGCCCCATCTGCAACATAGAAATGATGAAAATACTTATAACCTACCTGAGTTGTCATCAAGTCTAACAGGATGTTTGCAAGGCCCTTAGCAGAGTATCTGGTACCTGGCAGATGCTAAATAAATGATAGTCAGTAACAGTGGAAGTCGTAGTTGCCATCTGCCCTTACAGTGACTGGTGACCCATATGTAAGCATCAGAAGCTAAGGTCTTTGGCATGTCTTTGGTTTCAACTGAAGGATCGGTGGTCTCCCTCTGTGAGGTAGGATTATTACCCTCATTTTACCAATAGTGACGCTGGGTCTCATTTCCAAAAGGACTTTGGCACGTTGTTATTTTATGTTGCATTCATTTTATTACAGCCATATTTTCTGCCAGTAAAATTGTATCATATCATTATGCAAAATATATAAATATTTTACCCATTGTGCTTTGTAGGGAGCTCCATAATTTCCAAGCACTCAATCTGTTAAGCAAGTCTGAGAAGTATTGGCCAAGTGGTGTTTTGTAAAATAGCTTGGCAGAGGCTGGGAGCCTTGATCTTTTGGTTCATTGCTCTGTGCTTTACCTACTGAATTGCTGTCCTGGCTAGGAGTAACACTTGTTCCCCTGTATCATGCTCTCTGGAATTAATTTGGTATTAAGGCAAAAACTTAGCTAAGAAAATGGGAATGGAATACACACCAACACACACAAAACTATAGCATACACATACTACTAAGTTTTTTTTTCTGAAAAAAGGTGAAAACAAACGGATTCCAAGATAATATTTTGACTTTACTTACACTGTTGAGGTCGATGATAACACTCAGCAGAAATGCTTATTGTTATTCACAGCTAATAAATCTTTTGTGCTTTTACAGTTTCTTTTCTTAGCCACAGACCTCACAAATGAAGAGTTTGGATCCTTGCTACTCAAAATATGGTCTAAGCACAGTAGGATCTGCATCATAGGGCACTTGTTAGAAATGTAGAATCTCAGGCCCACCCCAGATTCGCTTCATCAAAATGTGCATTTTAATAAGACCCTCAGGTGATACATATGTACATTAACATTTGAGAAGCATTTGTTTAGGAAGCCAAAACATTTCTTCTGGAGAGTGTGGACACATTTCCAGAGCACAGAGATGACTTTCTACTTCCTGCCTTTCTTTTTCCAGCATGCACAAGTCAATAGCGGGTATATCTCTGCTCTCTGGAACTCCTCCCTTGTTCTCCCCTTGTGGCATCTGGCTCGTTGCTGCATTCGAGGATGTGTCTCACCTTCATCTGGGTTAATCTCCATCTTCTCCTGAGAACTCCAGAGAATCAGAAACCAGGCAGAAGCAATCCTTTGTTTCACCACAACCCTTCTGGTTGGGCACTAATGGGTAAAATGTTGAGGCTCCTCTCCCCAGTGACAGAGCAGCTAAAGCAAGTTTCAAACGACATAAAATAAAAGAAATGGCTCCTGAGGACGCTAGCCCATAATATTTGGGAACTTGCTGGAGAAGAGGAGAGGTTAGGAAGTGATGAGTAGAAAGAGATGTATTTGAAAGTTGAAACATTGTTTTAACACCTTCCTGGGGTCCTATTCTAGTTATAGGTGAACCATTCACTGAACAGAACTTCTCTGTTTAATCAAAGTTCACCTCAGTTCCAAGGATGTTGATTTTCAGGGATCATGCTTGCATTGGAAGCAAGTTTGAATACCACTGTTGGCCAAGAACTAGCTGACCGTGTGGATTCTGGGGCTGTGATTTCAATGTCATTATCACAAAGGGCTGGGGGATTATTTTTATTTTTGCTGTTATTATCATTATTACTGAAATGGTCCCCAAATTTGAGGGAGACAGAACAGATAACTGCAGTTCCCAAAGAGATGGGGAGAAGAGTCAGGCTGAGGCCTGTGGGTGGGGCCGCCTTTGACACGACAAGGAGCTCTGGGCACTTCGCAGCAGAGAGTCCGACAGGGTCTCCTGCCACACTTGGGAAGTTCAGTGATTTGGTGGGGGTCACAAAACTTGAAAGAGGTCACAAAGCCAGAACCAGAACCAAATTCAGTGGGTTCATTGGCCTGGAGGAGTCCAGGCCAGGACAAAGTTTACTTCTCAAACTTCAGCTGCCTCAGAATCACCTGGGGGGCTTGCTGAAACGTGGCGTGCTGGGCTCCACCCCAGAGCGTCTGATTGAGCAGGTTTAGAGTGGGGTCGGAGGGACTACATTTCTAACACGTTCACCAGCAGTGTGGATGCTGGTCCAGGGACCACAGTTGGGGAACCACTTCTCTACTGGCTCCCCTCTACCAGGCAGTCCTTTTCTTACAGGCCATTACTATGTCCCTAACTTCCTAAGGTAGGCTTGTCTACAGAACTACAGCAGAGCAAAATATTGATGCATAATAGGGACAGGAATGTTCAATGTATACTTTCAGATTTCTCCTCCCTTCTACTCCCCTGCTCCCCTTCCCTGCTCAGAGTCTCAGGGCATGAAGACTCTTTCTTGATGGTCAACTCTCAGGTTCTTTTCTGTAGCGCTGAATCCTCAAACTAGGCAAAACAGAAACTAAAGGAAGCCCGAGAGGCTAAACTGATGTACGCAATTAAGTGTTAAAAAAAAGGAGATAGATTGAAAATTCACTTTGGCTGGGCATGGAAGAGTCATGGAGGAGAACTGAGAGGAAGGTGTTTTGGAGAGTGAGAGGCTCTGGAATAACCATAGGAAGCGAGAGAGCAGGAGACGAGAGGAAAGGAGAAAGGCTCAGTGAGCTGTGGACTAAGGCCTTTCACATCCTTTAGCAGATGCAATTAGAGATTGAAGCATCTTTTTGCTCCTCTTTGTTTGAATGTAATCATGTGAGTCTGGGCCACATGGGCTCTGGGAATGATCTGGGACAAGCACCAGGTCTTGCAGTAATGGTGATGGCTTTATTCTGGCTTGTCCACACCTTATCTTCCAGTCTTTATTATAACAGATGGCAAGAAAGCAAGCTGGGGAAAGCAATATCAGGATGCCCAAATAAATTCATGACACTGGTGTTGTATATCTCATTTTGAGTTATTTTTTAATCTGTGCTATGACTCTTCTTTGTTACCTCCAAACATTTGGTAAGAGGCTATCACACAAAACAGAATTGCCTTGGAGAATGAGGAAAGGATGGTGTGTACACACTGGGAACAGTGATAATGAAAGGGTGCAGCTGATATAAGCAGTGATGAGGAAGACAGAGGAGATGGAAATGAGACCAGGAGCAGAGGTTTGGAGTGAGATGTGGCAAGGGAGTACCTGGGTAATGTAAGTTTTCCCAGAAAATTTGCAGAGAGCACTGGATTTCTTAAAGTTAAAGTTACAGTTATTTTGTTTGGCCATTAAGAACAAAGATGATCTCAAAGCCTGGAGAATAGTGGTGTCTCTTAATGTTGGAGAAGAGAATTAGATCCTTTATGCAATTTGTACCAACTCTTATAACTGATTTTAATGTATACGATCTGTCTTGAAACAAGAAGGCCATTATGCTAAGAGACAAGTCCTGGGAGGGCTCTGACTTAATAGGAACCAGGATGTGATGAAGAAAGAAAAACCTCATATGGAAAGCTGCATTTTAATATGTTTCCAAGTGGATTCACCCCGATCAAAGAGGTTTGGAGAAGAAGTTAAACATCTGGGTTACAAGAAATCTTTAAAGAATGTTGGTATTCTTGAAGGACTGGAAAGCCTAACTTAATTTAACCAGTTAAGTTTTTAGACTAAAAATTACCTGGGTCTGAAATATTTGGAGAGCAATTTTATATTCAAGTGCACAGCAGCCTGACACAAGAGCTAGTCCTGTCGTTTTTGAGGTTCAGCTTTCCATTATTTCAGTTTTGCAGACTGTAGAACTGAAAGAAGTATCCTCTTTCTATGATATATAACAATTTTATGCCTTATTATATAATTACCATATATATCATCAATATGATATGGTATATCATATCTATATCATGTACAGATAATACATGTATATATAATAAAAATAGCTTGGCTCAGCGGCCCAGGATGCCCACGCTGACCAGGCCCAGAAGACAAATATCCCTATCTGTGGTGTCATTTGCAAAATACTTCTGTTAAGGTACCCAAATTCCCTTTCAGGATAAAGGCCATTTTACCCAAGAGTAAATGCATTAGACAATTCAAGTAGGTTGTAGGGTGAAAGGGCTGTGGAGTCATAAAGTCCTAGTCCCACCATTTTCTAGCTTAACCTCTCCAGCCTCAGTTTTCCCATCTGTAAAATGGAGATAATAAGAGTGACTATTTCACAGCACAGTGCCTGGAACCCACCATGGGCTTGATGAATGTCAGTATCCTTCTTCCCTTGGTAATAAGGGCAGTCACCTAGGAGGTTTCTCATTAGGTCACTAAGAGGGCAGGGGGGTGGAGCACAAGGCCCCGTCTCATCTCCAGGCCTTGAGAGAATGGGATAGACAGAGGTGAAGGTGCGGCAGGTAGGGAGTCCTGCCTGGTTTTGAGACCTTTTAAGTGCCCAGCATTCTCTGTAGACTGCATAAATAAAATGCCTCACATAGTCCATTCTTCAAAAGTATGTGGATACTGTTACGGTTCTTAAAATGCAACTTCATTACAAATCAGTTTAGAATTTACAGCTTTGGTCATTCTGTATGTTCTCAATCAATGGGTGATAAGATACAGCTATTCTAACAGAGGGCATGCCTTCCTCTCCGCATACATCCCCCACCTTTTTTTTAAATGAAAAAGCAGCCTCAGTTTGGGAAGGGCTGGGATTGTCAGACCTGCGACTGGGGAGGCAGGAACGGTGTGGCTAATCAAAGGGCTGCAGGTGCCTCGGTGTGGAGCTGAAGAAGGAAAAGGAAGGTCACCACAGGAGGATGTGACCCTGAAAAATGTGCCGGGGTCAGTTCTGTAGGCTGTCTTCAGAAGAGACACAAAATGTCAGAAAATGGCAGCATCCTCAGAACAATCCTGGCTGCCTGAGAAGAGCCAGATTCCGCAGAGGGCTGGGCGATCAGAGCCTCTTCTGCCAGCCGCACTGTAAGTCTATTTGCTCCCCACCCCCACCCCACCCCCCGCCACAGTCTCCACTGTGTTTTCTCCTCTGCAAATCTTCCCTTCGTTCTCAGTTCCTCTTCTTTTCACACCCACAGAGAATGGGATTCCAGTAGAGAGAAAAACTTGTGAAACAAATATTTTTGTTGTATTACAAATCAGTTGTCATTTGTTTTCCATTTCCTTTGACTATTTACATCTGCCTCCCTGCCTGGCTTTCTTTGGAGAGGCGGGTGCATACACAAACCGTAGTGTGTGAACCAAAACAGGGGTGACTCCCCTGCACATAACGTGCTCAGAATGCTATCAAAAGATTTCCAGTTTGGCAATATACGTTTAATCTTTTGAAGCTTGCTTTCTGAAGGAGATACGGGAGCAAATGGAGTCCTGCCAACAGCAACCATCTTGGTAATAAGTTTTCTGGTTATTTGTCCTTCTTGGAATTTTGAATAACATCTTTGTTTTACTTAACATATCATAATATAAAATTTTCTTTGTAATAAAGTTTATCCATAGAGGAACATATCTTTAATGGTTGCATTGTACTCCAGTGTGCCATACAGCACCATTTAGGTGGTCACCACCCATTCGTGGGGACTTAGTTATTCCCGATTTCTCATCAGTGTAAATCGTGCTGCAGTGAACATCTTTGTGGAACAAGAGCACCACCTGCATTTGTGGTCCTTTTCACAGGACTGTCACCTGGACGTGGCATTCCTTGGCCAAAGAATGTGAACATTTTGAGGGCTCTTGACTCACATTGCCAGGTCATTTTCCAGAAAAGTTGTACAATTTTACTACTCCACACCTACTATCCCAACCCCTGTCTTCAGCCTCCATCCACATGGGTATTGTAAGAATAAAATGTGAAATGCTTGGCATACGGTACTTGGTACTCAGCAGTGGCCCAACGAACGGAAGCTGATGACGTTGAGCATGTACGACTTATTACACTTGTGCCTCTCGCCTCCTCTGCCTGGCTTTCCATAGAGGTGCAGCGCTAGTGCTTCTGCGGTGCTCTGGGTTTCTCTGTCATGTATCATTTGCATGTCCAGAATTTGCTCTTTATGTCCCTTCTGCAACACACTGCTGAGGGACTGGTGAGCTAATGTGATAAATTTTTTGGAAACTGGGGTCGGAAGGAAAATGACTTACGGTTTTACCCACCCTGATTTTCAATGGGTGGTCTTAGCACTGTAACTCAGTAATTCTGGCCCCAAGCTGTATGATAGAATCACTTGGGAGCTCTGTAAACAATACCAGAGCATGGCCTGAGTTGGTCAAGGGTGGGGCCTGGACACTGGTATTTAAAAAACTCTTACCAGGAAATTTGAAAACAAGCAAGGAAAGAGAATTCTAACCCAAAAGATGAGGGATTTGGAAATTCCAGGCACCATGTGACACCTACTGAGGGTCTTATTGGAAGCTGGGTGTCCTTTCTGGTGTTTTTCAAAGTTTAGAACAAAAAGACAGGATGAAACCCTAAAGGGCCTCAATCTTTAATGTGTTGGCAAGTATTTACTAACGTTCTACCTGCTTGAAAGACCAGATAGATTAACTAACTCCTTTTACAAGAGCTGTATTTTTCTCTGCATTTATAATAACTTCCATAGTACCTCTGGGGAAGAAAGTGGAGTTCACAGTGGTTAATTAACTTGCTCTACGTCTCTGCTAGCAGGAGGCCAAGCTGAGGATCAAACCCAGGTCCCCAAATCCCATGATTTTTCTACCATGTTGCCCTTAAAATTTTTTCATTCATTTTTTTGTGCTCATATAACTGATTTTGATTTTAATTTTTTGCTTTGTGGAGCTGACTTGGTTCATTTTCAAAGAAGTTTGCCTTTTAAAGTGTCCCCCTCTCCCCAACAAACAATATTTTTGTTTTAATCAGGTATTATGGGTATGTTCTAGACATAGCCAAAGGGGAATGTATCTGTATCTAGTCATCACTTTATAAATATTGATGAAGAACAGTACAAATATTTTAAAGGAAACTTTATCTGAAGGAGTGTCTTAGAGTTCAGCTGCTTCTCTCCATGTCTTTCAGACCTCCTGCCCCTGGCACTGAAATCCAAACAGCCAAGAGTGGGCCAAGCCCCAAGGTTTATTTAAATCCAGTTTATTGTGGCACCAGCGATTCTGTACCTGGTAGCCTTTGGCGGTAGAGTGACCACAGGGATGGCAACTGGCATATCTGGTCATTGTCTCTGAGTGGTGACAAATATAATGACACAGTGGCTCCACAGAAGGAAGTTCCAAGTTGCAGATCATTTTATGAACTCCTTTTATTCTAAGGACATAAAAAAAGAAAAGGCCCATTTTATAGCAGAAAAAACTGAGGCAAAGCCACATTACTCAACTTGTCTGAGGACACACAGAAACACTGACTCTGCTGGGAGGGCACCTGTGCCTTGGACGGTTATGCTTCAGTAGGGCCACGTTCCTTCATCATTTTCCTCTACTAGTTGCTCACTTAAAAGTTGCGGACAGTAACGTACGCACAAAGAAGTTTATCGCTGTGTTGGTTATAAAAACAAAAATGAAGACAATGTGAACAACAAACAATAGGGGAATGGTTAAGAAAAAGATATGGCCTAATCATTCTATGACATATATAAATATTAAAAATAAGAGTTGAAAACAGTCTCTAATAACTTGGGAAAATGCTTAAAATATAAATTATTTTTCTGATTCTTCTTCTTCCTGACCTCCAAGCCTGTGGAACTCAAAATGCATACCGGCTAGTGGGTCACCTGTGAGAGATGCAGAATCTCAAGCTTCACCCCAGCTTTGCTGAATCAGAGCCTGCATTTTAACATCTCCAGATGATTCATACCACATTAGTTTTGAAAAGTAAGGAGTTCTCCAAGATTCAGTCCTCAGCCATCTCTACTCTAAATACACTGTGCCTTGAGTTTGTGATCTGGCACCTGGTGGCCTATAAAGTTTCTGATTCCACTGGTCTGGGATCTGGCCCTGGGGACTGGCACCTGTGTGAGCACTTCAGGCATTTCAAAAATGCAGACAAGGTTGAGATCCACTGTCTATGTGATTTCCTCTATGATGCAATTTTAAGTAGAAAATGCATGATACCAAAGAACATATTCTGTGTGATATTAATTACAAAAAACTACATAAAGAAAAGACTGGAAGAAGTATTAACTATGATACAAACAGAAGGATATCTGTGAAATAGAGGTTTGCTCAGTCGAGCTGCCACTAGCCCATGGCATCAGTGAGCAAACTGGAAAAAATACCCCCCAGACTGATGCAGCCTGTACCAGCACACAGGTGATGGCCAAACACAAGCCAGATGTGGGCCCCCACCTGTCCCCTGGGAGGGGTTACTCTGTGCAGTGAACAACCTACACTCCTGTGTATGTTCAATGACCCTGAGCTCAGCCAGCTCAGGACCCCACCTGATGCAACATTTTAGATAAATTCCAGGAAGGCTTCCCGGTGGCACTGGATTAGAAGGGGGGCAAGGAAGGCATAAGGTCCCCATAATTTCATCACTGACATTGTCCTTGCTTAGATGCCTCCAAGGGCATTGGATGACCAGACAGATGCTGGAACTTCCTTACAGGTCCAAAGCTTCTCTGAGTTGGGTTTTCTCTCTCAGGACTTCTAAGCCCTTCTGGTAAATACCTGGCTGCTCCACGAGGCACAGGGAAGCAGGCAACTCTGGGAGGCCATCTCACCCCCGGCTTCCTGAGCACAGCTGCAGCCCTCCCCCCATGTTCCATTTGGGGTTGCTGCATAAAACCTGCTGCCCTCCTGAGCTCCACCCAAAACCCCTCCTGTGGGTTTCTGCCATCTCCCTGACCTGGCACTGGCTGGGGGCTTGGAGGGAGTGTGCAGAACAGAGCCTCTTGTCAGTGCTATTTGTGTTTCTACGAGAACATCTTTTGCTCCTCTAGGGCAAGCAAACCGCCTCTTATATCACATTGCTGTTTTCCAAATCTATTGTTTATTCATGGACTTCCTCTCCTGGTCTAATATTTACAAATCAAAACTTTGACGCTAGTCCCAAAGAGTTCTCTTCTCCAGTCTCACCCTCGCCTGCTCAGTGAGAGCCTCCAACCAAATGAGGGAAGGGAGGGGTTCTTTTAAGGAAACGTGGAAACAAACGATTGTCATCTTCAAATACTGTTCTGCCACATGCACTTTCCATGTTTTCACAATAAACTAACAAAAAAGGTTGCAGGAAAAAAAAGTCTTGTAAGAATTATTTTCTAGAAAAGGTTAGACTTTTTCTCACTTTGCTTCCATCTTGATGGAAATACAGCTACTAGCTAACACTTATGGAACGCCTCTCTGCTAGGCGCTGGGGAAAGTCCTCTGTGTGTACCGCTTCATTCAGTGCTCACAATGATATCTTTTTTTTTAAATACTTTATTTGGGTATCATTAGTCTACAATTACATGTGCAATATTATGGTGATTAAACTACCCTTCATCAGGTCCCCCCCCACTTACCCCATTACAGTCACTGTCCATCAGCATAGTGACATGCTATAGAATCACTACTTGTCCTCTCTGAGTTGTACAGCCCTCCCCGTGCACCCCTAACATTACATCTGCTAATTGTAATGCCCCTTTTTCCCCCTTATCCCTCCCTTCCCACCCATCTTCCCCAGTCCCTTTCCCTTTGGTAACTATTAGTCCGTTCCTGGGTTCTGTGAGTCTGCTGCTGTTTTGTTTCTTCAGTTTTTTTCTTTGTTCTTATACTCCACATGTGAGTGAAATCATTTGATACTTGTCTTTTTCGGCCTGGCTTATTTAACTAAGCATAATAACCTCTAGCTCCATCCATGTTGTTGCAAATGGTAGGATTTGTTTTCTTCTTATGGCTGAATAATATTCCATTGTGCATATATACCACATCTTCTTTATCCATTCTTCTACTGATGGACACTTAGGTTGCTTCCATTTCTTGGCTATTGTAAATAGTGCTGCTATAAACATAGGGGTGCATATGTCTTTTTCAAACTGGGCTACTGCATTCTTAGGGTAAATTCCTAGGAGTGGAATTCCTGGGTCAAATGGTATTTCTATTTTGAGTATTTTGAGGAACCTCCATACTGCTCTCCACAATGGTTGAACTAATTTGCAGTCCCACCAGCAGTGTAGGAGGGTTCCCTTTTCTCCACATCCTCGCCAGCATTTCTTGTTGTTTGTGTTTTGGATGTTGGCCATCCTTACTGGTGTGAGGTGATATCTCATTGTGGTTTTAATCTCCATTTCTTTGATGATTAGCCATGTGGAGCATCTCTTCATGTGCCTGTTGGCCATCTGAATTTCTTCTTTGGAGAAGTGTCTATTCATGTCCTCTGCCCATTTCTTAATTGGATTATTTGCTTTTTCTTTGTTGAGGTATGTGAGTTCTTTATATATTTTAGATGTCAACCCATTATTGGATATGTCATTTATGAATATATTCTCCCATACTGTAGGATGTCTTTTTGTTCTACTGATGGTGTCCTTTGCTGTGCAGAAGCTTTTCAGCTTGATATAGTCCCACTTGTTCATTTTTGCTTTTGTTTCCCTTGCCCGGGGAGATATGTTCATGAAGAAGTTGCTCATGTTTATGTCCAAGAGATTTTTGCCTATGTTTTTTTCTAAGAGTTTTATGGTTTCATGACTTACATTCAGGTCTTTGATCCATTTTTGAGTTTACTTTTGTGTATGGGGTTAGACAGTAGTCCAGTTTCATTCTCTTACATGTAGCTGTCCAGTTTTACCAACACCAGCTGCTGAAGAGGCTGTCATCGCCCCATTGTATATCTAAGGCTCCTTTATCATATATTAATTGACTGTATATGTTTGGGTTAATGTTTGGATTTTCTATTCTGTTCCACTGGTCTGTAGGTCTGTTTTGGTGCCAATACCATATTGTCTTGATTACCGTGGCTTTGTAGTAGAGCTTGAAGTCAGGGAGCATAATTCCCCCTGTTTTATTCCTCCTTCTCAGGATTGCTTTGGCTATTCAGGGTCTTTTGTGGTTCCATATGAATTTCAGAATTATTTGTTCCAGTTCATTGAAGAAAGCTGTTGGTAATTTGATAGGGATTGCATTGAATCTGTAGATTGCTTTAGGTAGTATAGCCATTTTGACAATATTTATTCTTACTAGCCAAGAGCATGGGATGCATTTCCATTTGTTAGTGTCCTCTTTAATTTCTCCTAGGAGTGTCTTGTTCTTTTCAGGGTATAAGTCTTTCACTTCCTTCGTTAGGTTTATTCCTAGGTATTTTATTCTTTTTGATGCAAGTGTGAATGGAATTGGTTTTCTGATTTCTCTTTCTGTTAGTTCATTGTTAGAGTATGGGAAAGCAACAGATTTCTGTGTGTTAATTTTGTATCCTGCAACTTTGCTGAATTCAGATATTAGTTCTAGTAGTTTTGGAGTGGAGTCTTTAGGGTTTTTTATGTACAATATCATGTCATCTGCAAATAGTGACAATTTGACTTCTTCTTTACCAATCTGGATGCCTTGTATTTCTTTGTTTTGTCTGATTGCCATGGCTAGGACCTCCAGTACTATGGTGAATAACAGTGGAGAGAGTGGGCATCCCTGTCTTGTTCCCGATCTTAGATGAAAAGCTTTTAGCTTCTCGCTGTTAAGTATGATGTTAGGTGTGGGTTTGTCATATATGGCCTTTATGATGTTGAGGTACTTGCCCTCTATACCCATTTTGTTGAGAGTTTTAATCATGAATGGATGCTGAATTTTGTCAAATGCTTTTTCAGCATCTATGGAGATGATCATGTGGTTTTTGTTCTTCATTTTGTTGATGTGGTGGATGATGTTGATAGATTTTCGAATGTTGTACCATCCTTGCATCCCTGAGATGAATCCCACTTGATCATGGTGTATGATACTCTTGATGTATTTTTGAATTCGGTTTGCTAATATTTTGTTGAGTATTTTTGCATGTACGTTCATCAGGGATATCGGTCCGTAATTTTGTTTTTTGGTGAGGTCTTTGCCAGGTTTTGGTATTAGAGTGATGCTGGCATCATAGAATGAGTTTGTAAGTATTCCCTCCTCTTTTATTTTTTGGAAAACTTTAAGGAGAATGGGTGTTATTTCTTCTCTATATGTCTGGTAGAAATCAGAGGTGAATCCATCTGGTCTGGGGGTTTTGTTCTTGGGTAATTTTTGATTACCGATTCAATTTCGTTGCTTGTGATTGGTCTGTTTAGTTTTTCTGTTTCTTGCTTGGTCAGTCTTGGAAGGTTGTATTTTTCTAAGAAGTTGTCCATTTCTTCTAGGTTTTCCAGCTTCTTAGCATGTGGATTCCCATAATATTCTCTTATAATTCTTTGTATTGCTGTGGGGTCCGTTGTGATTTTTCCTTTCTAATTTCTGATTCTGTTCATGTGTGTAGATTCTCTTTTTCTCTTAGTAAGTCTGGCCAGGGGTTTATCTATTTTGTTCATTTTTTCAAAGAAACAGCTCTTGGTTTCATTGATTTTTTTTCTACTGTTTTATTCTTCTCAATTTTCCTTATTTCTTCTCTGATCTTTATTATGTCCCTCCTTCTGGTGACTTTGGGCCTCATTTGTTCTTCTTTTTCCAATTTCAGTAATTGTGTCTTTAGACTATTCATTTGGGATTCTTCTTCCTTCTTTATTTAGGCCTGGATTGGAATATACTTTCCTCTTAGAACTGCCTTTGCTGCGTCCCACAGAAGTTGTGGCTTTGTGTTGTTGTTGTCATTGGTCTCCATATATTCTTTTATCTCTGTTTTAATTTGATCGTTGACCCATTGATTATTTAGGAGAATGTTCTTAAGTGTCCATGTATTTGTGAACCTTTTTGTTTTCTTTCTAAAATTTATTTCTAGTTTTATACCTTTGTGATCTGAGAAGCTGATTGGTAGAATTTCAATATTTTTGAATTTACTGAGGTTCTTTTTGTGGCCTAGTATGTGGCCTATTCTGGAAAATGTTCCATGTGCACTTGAGAAGAATGTGTATCCTATTGCTTTTGGGTGTAGTGCTCTGTAGATGTCTGTTAGATCCATCTGTTCTAGTGTGTTGTTTAGTGCCTGTGTGTCTTTACTTATTTTCTGTGTGGTTGATCTGTCCTTTGGAGTGAGTGGTATGTTGAAGTCTCCTAAAATGAATGCACTGATTTCTATTTCCTCCTTTAATTCTGTTAGTATTTGTTTCACATATACCGGTGCTCCTGTGTTGGGTGCTTATATATTTAAAATGTTTATATCCTCTTGTTGGACAGACCCCTTTATCATTATGTAATGTCCTTCTTTATGTCTTGGTACTTTCTTCATTTTGAAGTCTATTTTGTCTGATAGAAGTACTGCAACACCTACTTTTTTCTCCTTGTTGTTTGCATGAAATATCTTTTTCCATCCCTTCACCTTTAGTCTGTGTATATCTTTGCATTTGAGGTGAGTCTCTTGTAAGCAGCGTATAGATGGGTCTTGCTTTTTTATCCATTCTATTACTCTATGTCTTTTGATTGGTGCATTCAGTCCATTTACATTTAGGGTGATTATTGATAGCTATGTACTTATTGCCATTGATGGCTTTAGATTTGTGGTTACCAAAGGTTCAAGTGTAGCTTCTTTACTATCTAACAGTTTAACTTAACTTTCTTGTTAAGTTATTGTAAACACAGTCTGATGTTTCTTTATTTCTCTCCCTTCTTATTCTTCCTCCTCCATTCTTTATATACTAGGTGTTTTATTCTTTGCCTTTAGTTAGTATTTGGATGGTCTGCTTTCTTTGCTATTTTTTTTTCCTCTGGTGACCTCTTTTTAGCATTAGGAGTGCTTCCATCTAGAGCAGTCCCTTTAAGATATCCTGTAAAGGTGGTTTATGGCAAGCCAATTCTCTCATCTTTAGCTTGTCTGGAAATTTTTAAATCCCCCCCTCAAATTTAAATGATAATCATGCTGGGTACAATATTCTTGGTTTGAGGCCCTTCTGTTTCATTATGTCAAATATATCATGCCATTCTCTTCTGGCCTGTAAGGTTTCTGTTGAGAAGTCTGATGATAGTCTGATGGGTTTTCCTTTGTAGGTGATCTTTTTCCTCTCTCTAGCTGCCTTTAATACTTTGTCCTTATCTTTGATTTTCGCCATTTTAATTAGTATGTGTCTTGGTGTTGTCTTCCTTGGGTCCCTTGTTTTGGGAGATCTGTGAGCTCCCATAGTCTGAGAGACTATTTCCTTCCCCACCTTGGGAAAGTTTTCAGCAATTATTTCTTCAAAGACACTTTCTATCCCTTTTTCTCTCTCTTCTTTCTCTGGTATTCCTATAATGCCAATATTGTTCCCTTTCGATTGGTCACACAGTTCTCTTAATATTCTTTCATCCCCAGAGATCCTTTTATCTCTCTCTGCCTCAGCTTCCCTGTATTCCTGTTCTCTGATATCTATACCATTAACAGTTTCTTGCATCTCGTCCAGTCTGCTGCTAAGCCTGTCGATTGCTTGTCTCATTTCTGCATTGTCTTTCCTCACTTCCCTCACTTCCTCCCTTACTCTTGTATATTTCTCTGTAGATCCATCATGTTATGACTTTTATTCTGAATTCTTTTTCAGGAAGATTGTGCATGTCCATCCCATCAGGCTCCCTCTCTGGAGTTGTCTGGCTAAGTCTTGTTTGTACCATATTCTTTTTTCTTTTCATGGAGGTAGAAGTGGTCAGAAAAAGAAAAAAAAGAAAGAAAGAAAAGAAAAGAAAAAAAAAAACGCCCACCTGGTGTAGATTCTGTGAGGATGCTGTAGGTGTCGCTGATGCTCCAGTATTCCACAGCCTCGGCCACCCCGCCGGGCCCTTTGAGACTCTGGCTGGGGAGGGAACGAATGTGAGATGGCTGCTCTTACCCAGCCGTCGGCCAAGGGGTCTGAAATTCCCCAGGACTTGTGGCCTGCTTGGCTGAGTGCGCTGGGACAATCCTGCTCCTCCGTTGGGCCCCTGTCTCTTTAAGAGCCCTAAAAAAAAGCCCCCACTTTTGTTTTGTCCCGAGGAGCCAGCTGAGATGGCCTGCTTGCGTTCTCTGTCTGAGATCCTGCACCGTCTGTCTCTCCAATCTCTGATACACCGTGCGATGTGTGTCAGTGCTCCTGGCGCAGATCACCAGGGCTGGTTATTTCGCGGGGTGTACTTCCACTCCCTCCAGGCTCTGAATCCTCTCCTCCCGCTGGTGCGCTGGGCTGGGCGAGTGCTCGGGTCCCGCCTGGTCGCGGCTCCGTATCTTACCCGCCTCGCGGGGTGCCGAGTCCTCTCGGGTGTAGCTGCAGGCTGGGTGCTGTCCTGTATCTTCTGGTCTCTCTTTTAGGAATAGTTGTATTTGTTGTATTTTCATAAATATATATGGTTTTGGGAGGGGATTTCCGCCACCCTGCTCATGCCGCCATCTTCCCGGAAGCCTCAGAATGATACCTTAATCATCAGTTTTAGAGGAGAAAACTGAGTCAGGAAGAGATGAAGTAACTTGCTCAAGGCCTCACACCTAGCGACTGGTGAATCATCCTTAGGGTTCAAGGCTGGCAGCCCCCTCGAGCTCTGCACAAAACGCAAGGTTGCATGCCGGTGGCTCTGCCTCAGGTGCAGTGCTTTCATGATCAAAGCTGAGAAGATTCTCATTGGCCTCCTTGAAGTTCAGAAGCAACAGCCTTCCCTCCCTCACAAATCTGTAGTGAATATTTATTTTTTTTAAGTCGTTGGTTGTTGTGGATGTGTTTGTGCAGGTGGGCTGATGTCTTTTACCACAGGGAAAGACAAGGCTCCTGATGAAAACCTGACACCGGTTTTGGCTCATTCCTTACAGGAAGCCTGGTTTTCTTACTACATTTTGTTGATCCAAATGGAATGAATGCCATTAAAGCCAACGCAGTTTTCACCCCGGGTACCAGCCGATGTTTATGGGAAAGTCTAGGAGCCATACCTGGGGGGCAGGAGAGCCGTGTGCTGCCTAACTTCATCCCACCTAGTAAAAAGCTGATGTCAATCAAGCTCACACACCCATAAAGTCACTGACAGGCAGCCGCCGGGAAAGTTCTAGGGTGGGTTGGGGGTGGGGCAGCACAGGGAAAATGCTTCAACCAGGGTGTCTGGATGGGTGCTTACTAGATAAGAAGATCGGTGAATTTCTTTGAAGTGGCTGGCACAGAGCTCCCACTTTTACTGGCTCTCAATACATATTAGTTTCTGTCCTTCCTCCTTCTTTAGAATTTAGACTGTATTATGGTCTGCTTGTATGAATTTTGTTAAAGAGCTTTCATTTCTGTGTGGGTGTCTTGCCAATGGGTTTCAGCCACAGGCAAGTTCACTATGGATTCAGTGTGACCAAAGAAATGACAGTAGAATGTTCCTGGGGTGAAAGGGTTATACCCAACTTTATTTCCACGGTGGCAGGTCAATCACTAAAATCCTGTTCACTCAGAGCGATTCTGTATGCAGCAAGCCGGTCTCTGCCTCTGGGCCTCTCTCCCTGCACAGTCATCTCGCACAGCCGTCCTCTGGGCCTCTGTCCTCAGCACTGCCACCACTCCAGCCTCTGCTCTGCCTTCCTGCAGCCATGCAGTAGCCGTGCCACCGTGTCACCCAGAGCACTGGGCGGAGCTCTTTACATAGCGTCAACAATGCATTGCCCACACATGTATAGTGAGCCAGCCAATCAAGGCCAGGAGAGAATCCTGGCCACAGGAACCTTCATTTTATCCACAGTGGGTCTCCTCAGGCTGCCATAACAAAATGCCACAGACTGCGTAGCTTAAACAGAAATTTATTTTCTCACAGTTCTGGATGTTAGAAGTCCAAGATAAGGGTGCCAACAAGGTTGGTCTCTAATGAGGCCCCTCTGCCTGGCTCGTAGAAGGCTGCTCTCACTCACATGGCCTTTCCCTTGTGTATGTGAGGAGGGAGATCTCTGGCCTTTTCCTCTTCTTATAAGGACACCAGTCCTATTGGATTAAGGTTCCATCCTTATGACCTCCATTAACCTTAATTATCTCCCTAAAGGCTCTATTCCAAATACCATCACTTGGTGGTTAGGGCTTCAATATACAGATTTGGGGGGCGGGGGTGAGGGGACACGATTCAGTCCATAATATATATTGTGTTAGGTGCTGGGAGGGCAAATGACCTAGCTATTTAAGTCATAATAATGTAAGTGTGTACTGACCTGATCTTGATCTCTATGAAGTCGGCAGGCTCACTAGACTAGCTGGTGAAGAGTTCTGGAGTGTGATATTCCAAACAAGTAACTGTTCACTTTATGATAACTAACTTACAGGTGTGAATTTGTTGTGAACCATGCGGAAGAGCACTGTATACACACACACACACACACACACACACATGTGCACACACACTGACATGCTTTACTGACTTACACTGTCTAAATATTGCTTCAGGTTGGAAAATATGTTGTGTCCAAATTGTGTCATCTTTTCAAAATACACCTGGAGAGAAAATACTGTCTATATTTTGGATCGTTTAAATTTCATTAAATAGTGGTATATTGGCAGCCTAGGCTGCCAAAAGCTAGGAGGATATGAGTCACCAAACCAGGGACACTGATCACAGGTAACACCAGGTCCCAGTCTTCCAACCATCCCCTGTCTTCTCCTGGTCCTCTGCACAACTCTGTGGCTCATGGCCAGTAGCAGAATTTGCTGGTACTCCTCATGTTGCCAGGGCCTGCCCCCCCAAGGTCTCGTAGACACTGCTCTTTTCTCCCATACACTTAGAAGAGAAACTCTGAGGGCCTTCTTTATATTTGGGGTTATGGGGTAAAAAGATCAGAAGCATGAAGCCAGGTTCTCTTAGAGCATCCTTGATGAGGGTTTGCCGCACACACCTCACCTGCAGAAAATGAGTCATAAGCAGTAGGACCAAGGGCAGATATGGGGCAAAGGAAGGAACATTCGCCCCCCATGGGGCAAGGTACTGGGCTTGATCCTTCCATTATCATTATCTCATTTAATCTTTGCACCAACCTGAAAATTTGATATTACTATTTCCATCTTATGCGTAAGAAAACCAAGGACCAAAGAAGCTAAATACCTTTTATTTAACAGTCATGCAGAGCTGGGATTTGAGCTCAGACATTCTGAGTTAAAATTTAGCATAGTTTTAGTCCTGGCTAGAATGCCACTATCTACTTTATCTGAACTACCTGAGATCTTTCTCCCTATTTCTTAGCTTCTCCATGTAATTGAGGATCTTTTTATTGGCAAAGACTATGCAAATGATGATGATGATGGCAGGTAACTTTTATTAATTACTTACTATAGGCCAAGCAATGAAGGCCAAGCCTTCATTATCTTCAGTTCTCATAACAACTCTACACTGAAGAATTAATGAATTAAGAATTACTGCTGAATTGCTCCCACCATATCAGAGATGGCACCTGATGCTTAGGAATGCTAAGGAACGTGCACAAGGCCGCACCACTAGCAAATGGTGGATCTGAGATTTGAATCTGAATCTGCCTGTAAGCCCAAGTACTTAAGCCAGTATCCTATCCTGTGCATCATGAGAATATTAAATCTATGCAGAAAAACTCAGGGATATAAGATTATTCAGAAGACCCTTTAAAAATCTCAAATAATAGCAAAAAGGGGAACAATCATATCTTTATGTGGCATGGTATAATGATGCAGCTGGAAAAAAATGCTGGTATGATGAAACAGGAAGCTTTCTAACTTTCCCTGCTTAGAAAAATAATCGACTGTGATGATTTGCATTTATTCTGTTCCTGAATTAGAAATTCCTGGAGTCGGGTTTTAATTGCACAAGAAGTCAACCTGGACTGTTATTGTTTGTCAGAAGCCTCTTTCATCATTTCTATAACCGGTTGATGCTAATCACTAGAGATCTGGAGCATGAGTGTTTCTGGCTCAATGAATGGCTTCAAGTAATCAAGGCTGAGGGAGTGAATGTTTTTTTCTTGTCAACTAGCATCTGGCTATAAAAATATGAAGTGGGGAGTGATGAGGGGAAAGCAGAAGCATGGTTAACATTGAACTTGAGTAAATAGGTCTCGACACATTGAACCTAAGTCAATTGATCTGTTATTCTTTTATCTGCAATGTTGGGAATGAAGCAGATGAGTCCCTTCTTACCAGTGAAAGAATCAGACATCAAACTGGATCCCAGCAATTAGTCAATACTCTCCGGAGCAATATTTTTAAACCTCAGAGTTTGACTATATTTCCATAACAATATTTCAAAGAGCAAACAAAAGGATGTGTTTAGCAACAAGGGTCAGGTGGGTATTATTGGAATATATAGTTCCGCTAGTTGGTGAGCTGAGCCTTAAGGATGATTCATTAAGGAGGCACTGAGCAGGATGGAGGTGTGCGGCTGCTGTCCCAAGGCAACGGCCCAAGGAGGAGAACCCACTGAAATTCCCTAGGTGGCAGCAGCTACAAGGATTAGAAGTTCCCAAGGGCATGGCATCTCAGAAAGGGGTACCTTCCAGAGGGGAAGAGAGAGGCTGGATTTGCTATTGGGTTTAAGAGGTGAGTTTCGGAGGTGAGCAGTGAAGACTGGGAAAGTCGGGGAGAAATGTAGCACAGTGAAATGTTAGAATCAAGAAGACTGCATCTAAGTCCAGCTCTGCCACTAGCTGGCCATTGGACCTATGGCAATTCTTCTGTCAACACTACGTCTCATTTTCCTCATCCTCACCCTCATCCAACAAATGGGGTTGGATGGGGTCATCTCTAAGTACCTTTATATTATATGACTCACAATTTGATGATGTGGTAGGTATTTTCATTGCATTCTTTACAATGCAAGAACTTGATTACTTAGAGGAAGTCATGTGTATGGTTCAAGAGAGATGCATTATACCACTGTCCATTTAACAGTATTATGACCAGAGAATATGCCGATCTTCAAAAATTAGGATCTTACTATTGTTCTACCATTCATGATTTTTATGTTGGTGGTGACATAATGTGGCCCATCTATTGCTCCCTCTCAGCTGGACCTCCTTGCAGTCCAGCAGCTATGCCCATAAGAGTCAGAGCTTTTAAACCCTGCCTTCCAGCCAACTGAGCTTGTGACTATACTTTGATAGTTATAGTTTCTGGCTCTTTTACTACGTGCCAGGCATTCTGCTAAGCCCTCAGTAAATATCACACACATGTATCTCTTTATTTTACCTTCAAGTAATTTATTACAGTGACATCCTGATTTAACTTAGTTCTCTCCCTAAGATTTATAATTTGTGAATGTAGTCACAGTAACCCAACACCACTCCTCCGGAACAATGTTTTTTATTATTATTTATTTATTTACTTAGAGTGTGTGTGTGTGTGTGTGTGTGTGTGTGTGTGTGTGTGTGTGTGTTTTCAAAAGGAAATCACTGTTGGCAGATGGAGAAAATAAGCAGATGCCTTTGATAGCAGGATTGTCTGAAAGGGGAGGTTATAAAGATACAAGAAAAGATATCCACGGCTTGGATGAATCCTTTACAACAGGGCACAGAGGTAAGAAACAGTGATATCGTGTCTGAAGTGACAGGAATGCTAACTGTGGAGTTCAAAGGTAACCTCAGTTGCTCTTGAAGGAATATAGCTGGAGTCCAAGGTCACACTGGAGGAGGCCCAGTGAGTTTTCTGTGTCAAGTAGGCTGAGGACGCTATGCTTCTCAGACTTTTAATCCTGACTGCAGGAGAACTGGTCCACTTTACAGATGTCTCTAACTTAATATTCTTTGGAAGATCTCTGTAGAGTTAGTCTGCTAGTGTCTCCGTTTTTGAGATAGAGACATGAGTTTTGGAACAATTCAGCTGCTGGTCCGCAGCACACCACCACCTACATAACCAGGAAAATAGCTCAGCATTCCAGTCAGGTTGCCTCTCCGCCTGGTCTCTACTTAAGCGCTGATCAAGTGTTTATGTGATGTCTGCCTGAGGCCAAGGTGATCAAAGAAAACGGCTTCTGCATATTTTGTTCAGTATTTATGCATCTCATAAGTGTCCAGATCCAACCTCAGAGCCAAATTGGCCATTGACTTCGATGTCCCCAGAGGCAGGACTGAGCAGCCAAAGGCTTTTATTCCTGAAGAATTTAAATCACAATCGATCTCTGTTCCTCAGGGAAGAAATAAGCAAAGGCTAATTTCAACAACTGTGAGAGTTTATGACTTACCTGATACTGTTTGGAGCACACTATCCCAGTGATTCTTGGCAAGTCAGCAAAGTTTTTCTCTAGCAACTGTTTGGGTTTCAAATGTATTGAGACAGAAGGCTCAGGCTATGTGCTTCCTACCTAAAGTATCTCCCAGAGCTGTTCCTTGGAGGACATTGGTGAAAACACATGTTAATCATAGGAACACCTGGGGTGCCACAAAGGAATAGAAATGGGAATAAATGCCATTTGAGATCTATCTTTGACTTTCCTGTGTCTTGTCAATACTCTGAACCTTTTGCCTGGGAGGAAGGTATTGAAAGATTTCTGTTGATTTATTCTTTCCTAAGTGCCCAGGGAAAACTCTTGAGTTCTAGGGACCACTGACCCCGCTTTCTCACCTAGCAGACATCCCCTGACTTTAACCCTGTATAAGACATCATTACTTATTTGGGGTGCTTTGGAATGCTTGGCAAAGGAGCCTGATCATTTTACCATTTGTTATTCTGAAGTTATTGGGGAATTCCCTTTCAGAAATGCACATTTCCATGGCATTATGTTTCTCCAGTATTTCCCAATACTACATAGGCTCCTCCAAGCACACATTTGCTTGGAGTTTCACAACAGCTCTATTGAGGTAGGTTATTAGAATTTCTAATTTGTTATCTGGAAAACAAAGATTGGGGAAGTTAAATGACTTGCCTAAAGCCACAGAGGTGATAAGCAACATAACCCAGACTTGCATACAGGTGTTTGTCTCTAAGGCCTAAATGCTTTACTCTGTTCAGCACTGCCAATCACCAACCTAGATTAAATACACAGATTATAATTTTCTTTATGACCCTTCCTTCTATCATCTTCTATTCAGGAAGCAATCACTTCAAGTTCCTGACTGTCCCTGAAAGCTAACTTTCAGAATGCCTCCAACTCCATCTTGACCCATTTATTTTATACACTTGGTTGAAGTGAAGTAACGCTTTCCTTCAGAACACATTTGAGACCTCGGACAAGGAATTTCTTTCATTTCACTGGGGAAATGAGGAGGATGGCACAGATGATTGTGAAGGTTCTTATCCAGCTCAGACATGTCATTGGAGTCCTGCCATCTGTCCTCTGGGGGGGCTGCTGCCTTCATGTCCTCAGTGGGCCCATTAGTACCCCTCTCCGTTCTGACCAAGGACTCAGCTTACGTGGCCTCACCTGCCCACCAATTAGACAATATCAAGGTGGACTCCCAAGGTCTTCTTCCAAATCAAACTCTTCTTGTCTAGCTCATATCCTTCCTGTTTCTAACCCATTACAGCTTCTTTATTTCTGGTCCACTGATTCTCAATGGAGGCAGCACTACCCAAACAGGGCATTTTAGACACTTTGGGAGTGAGTTCTGTCTTCTAGGGTGGTTTGGGTAAAGCAATACGCATTATTTTAATATTAATTACTTCCCTTTTATTTTTCTCTTACATAACAGTTGGGACATTACATTGGTTTAAAATAATGAATGCAAGTAAGTTGTGTTATCTATAAATTTCACTTTGGGTTTGTAAAGGGACTGTTTAAGGTAATGATCATAAAAGGGGGCTTTGGCTCTGATAGGGCTGAAAACCACTGCTCCAGTCTCCATTTCTCCCTATACCCACCTCAAACTTTTTCCCCAGGATATACCATGAGCTCCCCCCATTCTGGAATTTGTTTCTCTTCCAAGTATACTGGGCCACCATTCTAGCTGTTCCTGATCATTTCTATGATTTTTTTCTATAATAACTGGAAGGATTTTGATGGTTTCATCCAACCCTATGGTGATCACACCAGCATTTTGCTCCACCATAAATGAAGAAAAGCCATACTTATCTTGCAGTATTATTATGAAGATTAAATGAGATGATGTAGTAAATGCTACCGAAGGACCAGTACCTAGTGGACATTTAGTAAATATTAGGATGTTTCTCCTGGCCCTACATCTTTTCCTTTTTAAAAATTACTTAAAAAAAATTAAAGTATCATTGATATACAATCTTATGAAGGATTCACATGAACAACATTGTGATTTCAACATACACTTTATCAAGTTCCCACTGGCCCCATTGCAGTCACTGTCCATCAGCATAATAAGATTTAACAGAGTAAAAATTACTTCTTTAGGATAAATTCCTAGGATTGTGATTACAAAGCCATAAAGTTGGAACATTTCTATGTGTCTTTCTTATATATATCCAGAATTTAAAAAATTAACTGGTCATGATGTCAGTAGTATATGGTATGTCAGTTTTACTATGACCTCCAGATACAGATATCATACTTTTAAAAAATATGCTGATTGCAGATATTTCTTTGATAAACATATGCTTGTTTATTACCAGACCTTCTTCTCCAATGAGCTTTTGTTCATACAGGTATACTTAAAGCTGATATTATACAGTGAGAAATGTTTATCTTCATCTCATTTTATGTCTGTTAGATATTTGTGAGGCAATCAACTATCGTTCTTCTCTGTAGTACCCACTGCCTTTGAGTAAAACACTTTTGCACATGGGTGAGCATGAAGCTATGTGGACAAATGCACAGTAAATTCTTTTATTGATTGATTTAAAAATTGTGACTCATATATTTTTTTACCCACAAATTGCTATTGTGAGAAACAGTTGACATGTAGTGGAGAAAAATCCAACATATCTTTTGTATTGTAATGGTTGTTGAAATCTGTTTCCTCCTTCTTGAACACTGTTTGCTTGATTGTAGGATGGAAAGATCTTGCCTTTCCCTTAGTGAAAATTATTTGTATTAATGTCTCTTTGTGTCTGAGGGATTTTTAAAAATTTATTATTTTTCAGATTTTTTTCATTTTTGCTTTTTCCAGTTTTAATTGAGATATAATTGACATATAACATTGTGTAAGTTTAAAGTGTACAATGTGATGATTTGCTATATGTATGTATTGCAAAATGATTACCTCAATCAGGTTAGTTAATATACCAATCACCTGACATAGTTGCCATTTGCATGTGTGTGTTGATCACTTTTAAGATCTATTAGCATCTTTCAAAAACACAAAATAGTATTGTTAACTATAGTTACCATGCTGTAAATTACATCCTTAGGATTTATTCATCTTATAACTGGAAATCTGTACCCTTTGATCACCTTCACCCATCCTTTCCCCAGCCTACTACCCACAACCACCAATCTGTTTTCTGTTTCTATGAGTTCAATTTTATTTTTAGATTTGAGGGATTTTATCTTGGTGGGAGGCAGAATGACATTTGGGAAAGGGGAAGGTTAGAGTACAGGTAGAGGGAGTGTGGGTAGAGAGCTTCATTACTGGAAACTCTAGGAGCTCATCACTAAAAGCACTAATTTAGCATTTAATTCAGCTCTACTTTCTCAGTTCTTAAATGAGTTGTAGATTACAGGGCTTCCTCAGACAGGAACCGGGACCTTAGGGAGACGTCCCACAATGAGAAGGACTACTTGTGCGAGGGACAAGTCAAAGAGGCATTTGTTTGACAACTCTCAGAGGAATAGTCATAAACCTCAGGGATTATGGAACTAGCCCTAGAGACACGTGTGCCAGAAAAGTTGATCCTGAGGCACAAGCTCAGAAACAGGGTTATTACCTTAGGGTCCATGAACACTGTGAAAGCAAATGCAAAATTGTGTGTGTGCATACATGCAGTCATTAGGAAGAGTGTCTGTGGCTTTTGTCCAATCCTCAGAGAAATCTGCCATTCTAAAAAGATGAAGAACAGCTATAAATGTGAGTGATATGCTCTAATTTTGAAGGATGGGAGGAAAAATTGCATGGCAAACTGATTATCATTAGTTCACTTAGTGGGATGGAATTGCTTAGAAGGTGAGGATACCGTGAACTTTTAAAGATTCCTTCTCTATATTGTTTGACTTATAAAAAATGAATATGAATTACTTTCATAATACAGAAAAGTTAAAAAAGAGGAGAAAAATCTCCAATTGAAACAAAGGCCACTCTAGACTAAATAAGATGTAGATGTCTTCTCTGAGTGGCTGGGTACAGATAAAACACTTAGGAAAGGACCCATCCAAGGAAGAGGTGGGAGCCCAAAACAAAGGGAGTTTGGAGGAAGGTGAAGAGAGAGCAAAGGTTCCTGAAACCAGGGGATATATTTTTGGAGGCCAGGGGGAAAGAACTTTCCCAATGTAGAGAAAGTAGAGCCATCAAACTGCAAAGTGGGTAAGGGGTTGGCACTGGGACATGAGGAAGAATCATCCTCAGAGCCCAAGTTAGGGAGTGGCTCACGGGGCCCAGGCTCTCTACAGAGCCAGCTTGGGAGGTATGATCCAGTCTAGCACACACTGTATTCCAGGAATGATACTCTCTGGAGAGGGTCTCTGGCCTTTGGGAAGCAGGGATGATCAGTGAAGGTGTAACATGAGCATGTAAGATCCTTGGGCTACCCACTGGTTGCTTCTCCTGACTGACTAGTGTTAAAATCTTCAAAATGAAAGAGGCCTAAGTGTTTATTTTGGGGGTCAGTAATGAAAGGGAAGCCATGTCCTCTGTCACAGTGTATCTTAATGAAAGGGAAGCCCAGTGTGTAAAGTAGGAGCTAAGAGAGGCAACTCTGAAAAGGAAATAGAAGCAGTTTAAATCCTTAAGACCACTAAGAAGGAAGAATGGAGAACAGGAAGGAAGGTAGAGGGGTGCCCACTAGAGGAGCTGGACCCTTTAACAAGCCAGTTCATTGGAGCCACCTGGGGTAGGTTTGGGTCAGAGAGGGGCTGACCTCAAGGGAGCTGAGCCAGGCCAACTGTTTGATGTTTCTGTGTATTGTCACCTAGAATTTTCTGGCTCTGCTTCAGACTGTTGAACAAGTCCTATCCCATTGTAGTGGTCTCTTGGTCCTACCCATATCCTTGTAATGTTTAATGACACTGAGATGATTTGAAAGAAGCGACTCAGAAGCTATTTTGTCTTCTTATTTTGGTTCAGACAAAGTAATTTATTTTAGGCTAATGAGAAGATTCACTGCCCCTAAAATACCGTGATTTCTCTCTGCCCTTGGCCTTCATCTCTTCTGCTCCCATACCACCCCCCAAAAAAGAAACTGAAACCTGAATTTTTAAAGTTAGAACTATATTTGTTTAGCTTATGATGTTAAGCTTGGTTGGTGAAACTGCCACTTTTAGCTATGATCTATGAAAGATAGATTCATTTAATGTTTACTTCATGCTTTAATGTTTATAAAATACTTTTTCATGCATCGTCCACTTAAAACCTTACTACCAGCCTTTGAGGGTATGTGTTGCTGATAGACAGCTGAGACGTGAGAGGTTGGGTGAGACACCAAGGTGACACAGCTAGGACATGGTAGAGTCAGGATTTCAACCTGTTAGACTCCAAATATCAGATGTTCCTCACTACACCAGTCTGCTTTTTTATAGGTGGAAGGTGGTAGCTGTGGTCAGTAAGCCCATGGACTCTGGAACCACATCTCTTGGGTTCAAATCCCAGGGCCGCCACTGGCAGTTGGATGACCTCAGATAAGTCACTCAGCCCGGGTTCTGTCAGTGTCCTCTTTTGTAAGCTGGTGATACAGTATGACTGCCACCTCGTAGGACTGTGGTGAGGATTGCATGAGTTAATATATATAAAAATATGTGTTGAAACAATGCACATTATTCAGTAATATGTTCAGAGTCCTTTAAAATCTCCCCCCTACATCCCTACCAAATTTGCTCTATCTTTCCTGAGCAATTTACACAGCATGCCTGCCTTCTGGAGTGGCAAATCATGGGTGCCAGAACCAACAGAATCTTCTCTAGAAAGTGGAATTTAGTAGGAGGGTGTCCTGGACAATGTCCATGGGGCTTTTCCAGGAGGACTTCTATATGGTAGTTTCACACACTGCCTTCCCTCCTGCCCCTACAACCCTGGGCACAAGGTCTGAACACAGGCTGCTGGAATGGCTTTAGGAGGGTCACAGTCATCCCACACCTGAGGTGCAGTGGCCTGGACTGAACAAGGAGGGAAACAAACCATAAGCACAGAAGGACGCCCCAGCCCCCTGACAGATGCTCCTCTGAAAAAAATAGACAAGGCGAGAAAAAGTCACTGCCAAAGGATCTTCAACACCAGTTCTGTTGCAAAATCCAATCTCATGTTTGTGATTTATAACCCTCCTGGTTGAGGGACTCAGACTTTCATGTCTGGAGGGGAAAATAACTCTTTAGCCTGAGACATTTCTGTGCACAGTGACATAGGGAAGAAGAGGGAAATGAAAGAGTAAAGCTACGGACACCCTAGCTGTGCGCCAATGTTGGCTTTGCTGCTATGATTCTCAGTGTTCCACTTCCAAATGATGCTTCTCGAATTGGGAATAGCAAGATGTAGTTTAGGGTGGTTTATTTAAGGAGTCATAACCTGAATGTATTTGGTGTGAAACACATGAGAACCTCTACAAATCTGGCTGTGGATTCTCTGACAGTCCTCCCAGTGAGACATAGGATCTACAGGTGCAGGCCTCGCTTTTTAAAGTACTGGCAGCTTCTGTCATGGTTTCTTGCAGCCCTTGGCTATTGTTTAAGAAATATGACTAACTTGCTGGAGAAACCAAAAGGCCTGGAGAGGCCCTGGGACTATATGGAAGTGGGAAGGAGACTCACTGAACCAGCCTTTCCTTTGTCTTGGGCCCTCTAACCGAGCCCATCTGCTGACTGAAACCCACGGGGTGGCCCTAGTTGACATCATGTGGAGCAAAGAACTATCCTGCCAAACCTACCCAAGTTCCTGACCTGCAAAAGCATGAGGCATAATAAAATAGTTGATGTTTTAAGCCAGTAAAATTGAAGTCATTTTTTCATGATAGATAGACAATATGCACAATAACAGGAAAGGAAGCTGAGGTGGGCTTGAACCTGAGGGAAGGAGGTGAAAAAGCCAGAGACTAGTTGGTGAGTCACAGAAGGACTATCCTGGGTGGATGGCAGGTGCCATGGGATGGGGTCAAAGGTGTAAAAGTTCAGTTAACTGTGCATCTACTAGGGTCTTAAAAGCTCAAGATCCTTTTAGGCAGTGGTGTTGTCAAGGGTGGTAGGGCAGGAGGTTCTAAAAGGGGCCAAGCTCAGAGTCAGGTGTAGGGGGTGCTGGGGTTCCTTGTCTTCTAACTGGTTTGTACAGAGCCCAGCCCCCCAAAAAGATGTTAAATGGTAGGGAGTGTTTCAGAGCCTGAGACGAACAGCCTGGAAGGCACTAACAGAATCCATCCCCACAGGGGATCTAGAGGACAAACGGATAGAGAAACTTGATCATGTGACTATGAACCTGGTGGGGGATTCACGGTGGAGGCTGTTCCTTGGATCAGTGGCTTCGGTATGTCTTGGATCCCCCATGTCCTGGTGAGTCCCTGACCTGGGAAATTTTGAAGTAAAACTGAATCGAAAGGTACTGAGGCTGCAGAAGTGACTGCTCACCAATTTATTTATGTGTAGGAGCAAACTCATAGATAAATAAATAGATACAGATACTGTTTTGTAGTTGTTAGAGTCCTTGGAGAAAACAGGTAGGTGCTTGAAACAGTTTGACTGAAAAGTTCTAAATGATGAGATTATTTACAGAAGTGTGGGTAGGTGTACAGGAAAGAGTTAATACAGTAGACTGGTATCCTTAGAAAGGACTGCTTGTGAAATTAACCCTTGGCTGACATCTGAGAACTTGGATTTTAGGAGGGTTCCCACTATTCTGTGATAAGAATGACTCACTGTGTCTAAATCATTTGAGCAAACAATAATATAGTTTATGCTGAATACCTGCTTTCCTTCTAAGAGTCTGGAATTTTGGTATGTGCTAGACAGAGGGGACCTATGTGACCAGCCCTCAATAAAAATCCTGGGTACTTGTCTTGCCAATGGATTTCAGCCCTGGGCAAGTTCACTGTGGATTCAGTGAGACTAGAGGAATGACAATGGAACGTTCTTGGGGTAAGAGGAGATCTGTCAAGCGCTAGAATTACATTTGCATCCAACAGTTTGCAGGTCTGTAACCCTCCTTCATCTCTGCCTCTGCGCAGAGCACTGGGCAGAGTCTTTATATAGTGATTCAGTCAATAATAGCTTATTGACTATGGGTGTGGAAGCAGTAGCCTAGCAACCGGCCAGTTACATCATCAAGTGGTTTAGGTTCAGGTGAGGATCCTGGGCATAGGAACTTCAATTTTCCCCACTCCACCCCTTCAGGGTTCTCACCTCACAATCTACATGCTCTCAATCTTCCACGATGGTCTCTGTGCATGAAAGCTGGGGCATTGTAACCAGATTCCACAACAGCAACAGAGGATAACAAAAACATAGATATAATAACAAAATTATGATACAACAAAATTTTGATACAGGTAACAAAAATTATAAAAATACTTAAACCTGAGGAGGTTATTCCAGCTATATTCAAAAACCAGTCCTACTCAGACAAGTTCATGACTCACACTTTCCAGGAGAGGCCAGTAGTGGTACTGATCAGGAGCTCCACGCACTTCAGCGAGTAGCAGTTTTTGCTAGGCTGTGTGTCCAATCGTCAAAGACCGTAAGGGAGATAAGACACGTGTTTTAATGACACCAACATAGGCAAATCTTGTCCATCAGGTAGGATGCATGCAAGAGAGTGGTCCTGTGATAGGACTGTGGCAGGAAGGGGGTCTCGTCCAGGTCTAGCATATGATACCTTTACCCCTCTCCCCGTGGGAGTTACTAAGGGGTCTACATATAGTGCTGCTGGAGGTGCATGCACTGGCCATAATGATAAAAAAAAAACAAACTCCCCGGTAAGATGCTCCTACCTTCTGGCCATTTAGGATATACTACTGTGACCTTCAGGGTCCACTCTGCTGTTTCCCCAGGAATACACAGGAGGCCAAATTCCAAGCCTTGTCCACAAGGTGCCAGAAGAGCCAGCCATTGTTGGTCCATGTGTCAAAATGTCCAAGGCCACATCCACTCAATGGAGTCTCCAGGGTTTTGTGCAGTTGGTGCTGGCAGCAAGATATTCTGGTGGCCGAACCTTGGCTTCAACAATTCTTCCTTGGTTTGTACTTGCAGTTGTATAGGGGAGGCAGCAGTATGTGTTAGCATGTCTACAGGGCTCAGAGCTCCCTTTTGGGGTTTCTTGTTCAAATGCCATAGCTCTGTCCATAGATGGATTAATCATCCCCACAGACTGCTGGTGTCTGACTTCACTCCAGATTTTAACAAACCATAGTGCCTCTCTATCATGCCTGCGATGGTAGAATTATATGGCACATGAAACTTCCATTTGATTCCTAACTGTTGCACCAATTCTTGTAGTGCGTGTCCAGTAAAGTGGGTGCCTTGATTACTCTTAATTACCTGTGGTCAGCCATAGGCTGCAAAGAGATGCAGCCCCTTTTGTCATCTGTTGGTCTGCAAAACGTGTAGGAAAAGCAACCAGAAGTCCAATAGCTTTGTCCACACAAGATATGGCATATTGTTACCCTTCTGACACAGGCAGAGGCCCAATATAGTCTATGTGCCACCTGATGAGGGGTTATCAGCCCCTTAGCTATTGTCCCATGTTGCTGTGGAACTTGGTGTAAGTCCCTTTTAGAGCATATGATGTACTCCTGCCAGGCTCTTCTGACTTCTTCAAAGGTCAAAGGCAGCCCCACTGACATGCTACAGCCCACTTTGTCTTTTGCCCTGCGTACAATAAATGCTGATGTAACCTTGGGACACAATAGAGGCAGGGTTTCCTAACCAACGTATCTGGGCCAATTTATCTGCTTCATCATTTCCTGGGGATGCCAGTAGCAAATTACCTGTCACATGGTATACTGTAATTATTTTAGTCTGACCACAAGCCCATAAGTATTGTTACAATTCTTGCCCCCAAAGGGGTTGGTGACCAACCCGCCAGTTGGCACAGTATCATGTCTCTCCATTTACTTAGACCTTCTCCAGAATACTTGCTAGATTTCAATGCATAGATTGTGAACATACTATGTTAAATTATTTTTAAGTATTTAAATTTTTTGTATTAGAAAAATAATAGACACATAGAGCAGTAGAACAGATTAGAGAGCCCAGAAATAGACCCACACAAAAATAACCAACCGATTTTTGACAAAGGAACAAAATCAATTCAATAGAGGAAGGATAGTTTTTCCAGCAACTGGTGGCAAAACAATTGAACATCCATATGCATAAATGAACTTAAACACAAACCTTACAACTACAAAGCCACAGTAATCAAGACAATTTGGTACTGGCACAGGAACAGACCCATAGACCAATGGAACAGAATAGAGAGCCCAGATATTAACCCAAGCATATATGGTCAGTTAGTATACAATAGAGGAGCCATGGATATACAACTGGGGAAACGACAGCTTCTTCAACAACTGGTGTTGGCAAACTGGACAGCTACATGTAAGAGAATGAAACTGGATTACTGTCTAACTCCATACACAAAAGTAAACTCAAAATGGATCAAAGACCTGAATGTAAGTCATGAAACCATAAAACTTAGAAGAAAACATAGGCAAAACTCTCTTATATATAAACATGAGCAACTTCTTCATGAACATATCTCCCTGGGCTAGGGAAACAAAAGCAAAAATGAACAAATGGAACTATATCAAGCTGAAAAGCTTCTGTACAGCAAAGGACACCATCAATAGAACAAAAAGACATCCTACAGTATGGGAGAAAATATTCATAAATGACGTATCTGATAAGAGGTTGACATTCAAAATATATAAAGAGCTCACATGCCTCAACAAACAAAAAACAAAAAATCCGATTAAGAAATGGGCAGAGGATCTGAACAGACACTTCTCCAAAGAAGAAATTCAGATGGCCAACAGGCACATGAAAAGATGCTCCACTTCGCTAATCATCAGAGAAATGAAAATTAAAACCACAATGAGCTATCACCTCACACCAGTTAGGATGGTCAACATCCAAAGACAAACAACAACAAATGTTGGTGAGGATGTGGAGAAAGGGGAGCCCTCCTACACTGCTGGTGGGAATGTAAATTAGTTCAACCATTGTGGAAAAAAGTATGGAGGTTCCTCAAAAACTCAAAATAGAAATACCATTTGACCCAGGAATTCCACTCCTAGGAATTTAGCCTTAGAATGCAGGATACCAGATTCAAAAAGACATATGCACTCCTATGTTTATCACAGCACTATTTACAATAGCCAAGAACTGGAAGCAACCTAAGTGTCCATCAGTAGATGAATGGATAAAGAAAATGTGGTACATATACACAATGGAATACTATTCAGGCATAAGAAGAAAACAAATCCTACCATTTGCAACAACATGGATGGAGCTAGAGGGTATTATGCTCAGTGAAATAAGTCAGGCAGAGAAAGACAAGTATCAAATGATTTGACTCATCTGTGGAGTATAACAACAAAGCAAAAACTGAAGGAACAAAACAGCAGCAGACTCACAGAACCCAAGAATGGACTAATAGTTGCCAAAGGGAAAGGGACTGGGGAGGGTGGGGGGTAAGGAAGGGAGAAGGGAAATAAGGGACATTACGATTGGCACACATAATTTAGGCGGGGTCGTGGGGAAGGCAGTATAGCACAGAGAAGACAAGTAGTGGCTCTATGGCATCTTACTATGCTGATGGACAGTGACTGTAATGGGGTATGTGGTCAGGACTTGATAATGTGCAGGAATCTAGTAACCATAATGTTGCTCATGTGATTGTATATTAATGATACCATAATAAAAAAAACAAAAAACAAAACACAAACCTTACACTTCACAAGCATTAACTCACAATTTATCTTAGACTTACATTTAAAATGCAAAACTATAGAACTTCTTGGAAAAAAATAGGAGAAACTTTGCCTGGTCTTGGGTTTGGTGATGAGTTTTTAAATATAACACCAATAGGAATGAAAGAAAAAATGATTAATTGAACTTTCTTAAAAATAAAAACTTCTGTTCTGCAAAAGACCCTGTTAAGAGAATGAAAAGACAAGCCTCAGACTATGAGAAAATACTTGCAAAACACATATCTGGTAAAAGATACATCCAAAATACACAGAGGGCTCAAACTCAACAATAAGAAAACAAATAATCCAATTTAAAACTTGGCAGAAGAAATGAATGTATTCTTCAGTGAAGATACACAGATGGCAAATTATTTTATGAAAAGATACTCAACATCATTTGTTACAAGGGAACTTCAAATAAAACAACAATGAGAAATTGCTACACAGTATTAGAATGGCTAATATCCCCCAAACTGCTAATACCAATTGTTGGTGAGTATTCAGAGCAACAGGAACTCTCATTCAGAGCTGGTTGGAATGCAAAATGATACAGCAGCAATGGAAGGCAGTTTACCTGTTTCTACAAAACTAAACATAGTTTACTGTATGATCCAGTAATCATGCTACTAGGTTTTTGTCAAGCTGCTTTGAAAATTTATACCCATTCAAAAACCTGCACATGCAGCTTTTTTCATAGTCTCAAAAAAACTGGAAACAACACTGTCTTTCAGTAAGTGAATGGATAAACAAACTGTGGTACATACATTCAATGGAACTTTACAGCACAAAAAAATAAACCTTAATGTATACAAATTAAAAAATATCATTTAGGAGGTCAGAGAATTTCAGGATGGAATGTAGACTGTGACAAAACTATTTAACTGTATTAGAAGTGTATGAAACAACCTCACTAAAGGTGGGGTAGAAGAATGCTGATCTAAATAGCTTTGGAAATTAGTCTGTAAAAACTAAAGGGAAAATAAATTGTACATAAACACAGTATTTTAGTTGATAATATTGTTTCCTACAGAGGTAGAAGTTAAGAATTCTGAAACCACTGTATATTTATAGTGAAATTGAATACAAGTGGATGGCAGATGATGGGAGTCAGGTTTCTCACTGTTGGAGTGAGAGGTTACAAGGGGAAGAAGCTAAAACAATCCTGTAGTGATGGACTAGGCCAGAGACATCAGTATGAACTTATGTTTAGCTTAATATAGATTCCCATGGCTACATTAGAAAAAATTATAGTTATATGTATATGCACAACAAAGTGTGTACGCAAGAAATATATTCACACATACATCTTCTTGCTCTGTCCGCTGGGAGGAGCTAGAAGCAATGACACCCCAATACAAACACACCTTATGTCCAGATCTTGGTCTCCAAACCATTCCCCAAAAAAAGGACCCAGGTCTTCTTAGAGAAATGGGTGTTTCACGACTGGAGCAGGAAATACACAAGATGCTCCTGGAGTGCCAAAAAGTTGGAAACTCTCAAAAATAAAAATTTACAATGATAGGGATGTGTCACGTGGATGCAGAAGTCAACTGAAAGAGAGCCCAGTGGCCAAAACTGGAAAAATCTGAGCAAAAAATAAACAAAGTAGTACTGGGTTATAACCCAAAGAATAAAATAAATGTTCTTGGATCCATACTGATATAAATAAATGATCAAACAAATAAATGGAGAAGAGTAGATAATTACTTGTGCAGAAGGATCGCAAATAATTTATGTACATATTCAATCCTTAAAGAGGTGGAACATAGCGCCTCACTCCTTAAGTACAGGTTCTGCATAGAGGCTACCTTCCAAAGAGTACAGATGGAGGAGGTCAGAGGGAAGAGTAATTTTTATTGAGGTGCTAGCTTATTTTGCCCATGTCTTCCAAAAAATGACAAAGGAAGACTATCTGGTGAGAGTTTTATTAATTCTTTTCAGCTTCCATTTAGTGTCCTGATGCAGAAAATTACTAAATGCTATCCTGGGATTTTAAAGGTATAAATATAGTTCATAAAGAACCCTGTGAATATCCTTGGAAGAAACTCTGTTTGGGGAGAATGTGGTTCATTAACTGTGATAATGATCAAAGAGAGAAGGATATGCAAGCATTTTTATAACAACTCTGAATTTGTGCAAATGATGCATGCGTAAGAAGTGGGTATGAAAACATTGGTACAATGTAGCAAGGGGAAAAGTGGAATCTTGGGAAATCCATGAAACTAAATAATTTTGACTTGACCCCAGTAAGAAAATAGTTTTGCATTATGATATAGTACATATACATATGTATTGTATACATATATATGTATATGTTTTGTATATAGTTGAATTTAAACACTTGCCCTTAGTGTTTCTTCCATTTTACTTTAAAAAAATGCTAATCTAACCCACTAAATTGATTTTACCTCCTATTAATGAGTCAAGGATCACAATTGTTTCTCCAATATTTTTTATGAAAATTCTCAAATATTAGAAGTTTAAAGAACAGTATATTGCGCAATGTTGTACAATTGTACATTAAAATCTCATATACCCAGTATAAACTCATACTGAAAATTTAGTTTCAGACACTTAAATGCTTCACATACATACTATAAACATGAATTCAGTATTTTTTATAATTACCTTTTTTAGATGAAGTTTACATATAGCAAAATGCACAAATTTAAGTTTGTATTAGTTCCTAGGGCTATTTCAACAAATTACCATAATCTATGTGGCTTAGAAAACAGAAATTTATTCTCTCAGTTTTAGAAACTAGAAGTCTGACACCAAGATGTTGGCAAGGTGGGTTCCTTCTGGGGGCTCTGAGGGAGAAGCCCTTTCAAGTCTTTCTCCTAGCTTTGGGTGGCTTTCCTTGGCATTCCTTGGCTTGCAGCTATATTACTCCAATCTCTGCCTCTATCATCACATAGCATTCTCCTGTGTTTTTCTGTATCCCTGTGTCTTCACATGGCCTTCTTGTAAAGCTGCTAGTCATTGGACTTAGGGCTGTCCTAATCTAGTACGGCTTCATCTTCACTTACTCATATATGCAAAGACCTTACTTCCAAATAAGGGCATATTCACAGTTACTGAGAGTAGGGACTTCAGCATGTATTTCTGGAGAACACAGCTCAACCCACAGTAAAATACATAGATTACTCAATGAGATTTTACAAATGCATATAGCTGTGCAATTGAAATTCTTATTAAGATATACAACATTACTTCTATCCCAAAAAGTTCCCTAGGTCCCTTCCCAGTCAGTCCCCACATTCACTTTCTCCAAGAGGTAAATCAAAGGCCTTTTTTTAAAACCATAGATTAGTTTTACCTGTTCTAGAACTTCATATAGAAGGAATCACATAGTATGTATCCAGCTTCTTTCAATCAGCATTCTTTTGAAGTTCATCCATGTTATTGTGTGTATCAGTAGCTTGTTTTTTCTTGTTGAGTAATATTTTATTATATGAATTTAATAAAATTTGCTTGTCCATTATCTTGTTGGTGGAGATCCAGGTTACATCTATCCTTTGATTATTATGAATAAAACTGCTAAGAACATTCTTGAACAAAATTTTTTGTGGACATTTCTCTTAGGTACTGTATTAGTGTTCCATTGCTGCTGTAACAAATTACTACAAACTTAGTGGTATAACAATATCAAAGTGTTATCTTACAGTTCTGCAGGTCATAAATCCAGCACAGGTCTCACTGGGCTAAAATCAAGGTGTTGGCAGAGCAGTGTTCTTTTCTGGAGTCTTCAGGGAGAATCTGTTTGCTTGCCTTTTCCACCTTCTAGAAGCCATCCACCTTCCTTGGTTCACAACTTCCTTTCTTCACATTCAAAGCCAGCAGCAGTGCATTTCTATGACCATTTTTCTGCAATTATATTTCTCTTTAACCTCTTCTTTTGCTGGCCTCCTCCACTTTAAAGGACCCTGTAATTACATTGGGTCCATCAGATAATCCTGGATAATCTTCTATTTAAATTCAGTTGATTAGCAACCTTAATTCCATCTGTAACCTTAATTCTCCTTTGCCATGTAAAACAGATCTGGAAATTAGGACATGGACATCTTTGGGAGTCTATTATACTCCTTACCACAGTTACATAGTCAGAAGTGGGACTGATGATCATAGAAAAGATTTATATTTAACTTTTAAGAAGCTGCCAGGACTTACCCCAGACTGGTTATAAAATTTTACACTTCCTCCAACAATGTATGAGTTACTCCCATACCAATAATGTATGAGTGTTCTGATTATATCACATCCTTGCCAACATTTGTTGCTGTCTGTCTTTCTTGTTTTAGTCATTCTAGTGGATTGTGTCTCATTGTGGTTTTAATCTGCATTTCCATGATGCAGCACTTTTTCATTTCATTTGCTTATTAGCCATTTTTATATCTTTCTTTGTGAAGTCTTTTTTCAATTCTTTTGCCCTCCTTTGGCTTTGTTAGTTTTCTCTTTTGTTCATCTGTTTTTTTTAATTGAAGTATTGTTGATATACAATCTTTTGTTGGTTTCAGTGTATACAACACAGTGATTCAACAGTTACGCACATTATTAAACCCTCACCCCCACTAGTGCAGTTACTATCTGTCAAAATAGAAAGATGTTACAGAACTATCAACTATATACTCCATGCTGCATTTCCATCCCTGTGACCAACTTACAGATGAATGAATAAGAAAGATGTGTTTTATCTGTTTTTTATTCATTGATTTCTGGTCTTATCTTAATTATCTCCTTTAGATTTATTTTAGGCTCACTCTCCCCTTTTCTTAGCTTCTTGAAATGGAATGTTAGGTCATTGATTTCATGCTTTATTTTTTTCTAATACAGGTATTTAAAACTATGGATTTTAAATGTTATTCTAAGCACTAATTTAGCTGCTTAATTAGCACTAATTTAGCTGCAAATTTTGACATATTGTATTTCATTATCTTTTGGCTTGAAATATTTTTAACTTATCCTGATGATTTATTGATTAGTCATTGTTTATTTTGAAGTATATTACTTAAATTCTCAACTAAGTAATTGGGTTTTTTGGGAACAAAATTATTGATTTCTAATTTGCATTGTGATCAAAGAACAAACTGTGTATGATTTAAATTCTTTTTAATTTATTACTATTTTTCGTTTGACCCAGTGTATGATCTGTCTTGCTGAATGTACCAAACACACTTGACAAGAATGTCTATTGCACAGTTATTGGGTATAGAGTTTTGTAAGTGTCAAGGGTCAAATTAGTCAATAGGGTTGCTAAAATTATCTATGCTTTTACTAATTTTTTTGTCTAGTTGTCCTATCTATTGCAGTGATAAAAGATTCAACCATAAGAGTGGATTTTTCCGTTTCTACCTTTAGTTCTGTTGATTTTGCTGCATCTTCCTATGTTAACCCTTTTATTATTATGAAATGTTTCTATGTATCTTTGGTAATACTCTAAAATATTTTTTTCTCTTAAAATCTACTTTATTTCATGTTAATGTAGCCACACCAACCTACTTAATATTACTCTTTGCATTGTATAACTTTCTATCAATTTACTTTCAGCCTATGTATCTTGATGTTTTTATCTTTTGCAAGGCGGCATATAATTTAGTTTTTGCTTTTATGGCCATTTGACAATTTCTTTTATTTGAAGTCTTTTGCTTCATAGTAAGATAATTTGCCTAAAGTAGCAATTTTAATGTAATTTTGATATGGTTGGGTTGCTTCTACCATTCATAAATTGTTCTCTATTTGTCTTTCTGTTTTTCGTTCTTTATCTTCCTTTCATGCTTATTGTTATTTTCTCTGTATAAAAAATTCTGGGTTTGCCGTTTTATTTAGTAGTTTAAAGATGTTCTTGTGTCTTCTGGCCTCCATGGCTTTCAATGAAGAATCAATGGAAATTCACATAATCATTTCCCAGGTAATGAGGTGTTTTCTTGTAATGCTCTTAAGGAATTCTTCTTGATCTTTATTTTTACATTTTGACTGTGATATGCCTGGATGTGATCATTTTGTGTTTATCCTGTTTTCAAGTTATCCTGGATTAACTGAGTTTTTTAAATCTGTAAATGTATATATTTCATTAAATTTTGGGGAAACTTGGCCATTATTTTTTCAAATACTTTTTTGCTATTTGCCAGCTGTGCTCTCTCCTTCTGGGATTCCAAATACACATACATTAGATCACTGACGTCATCAGGGACCTGCTCTACCATCCTTCTCAGTCTCCTGTGATAACTCCCTTCATGTTTTAAATCAGCTACCACAGGTCAAGACACCATATGAAGATGCAACATCCCATAAAATTAGATGTTTCTCTTTTGTGTGTCTCTTTTTAAGAGCTTAACAAAAAAACAGAAATTACTTTGCTGGTTGCATGTTCTCCAGTAGAATTCCACAGCCATTTCATTAGCCAAGCCACTAAGTTCATCAGTGGCAAGGTAAATGGTATCACACAATTAGCTTAGTCCAGTAAGAATCTATTCTTAGGAGGGTGTGGAACAAAATCTAGCTATCCTAGTATGGAAAAATATATTAGTATGGGTTTTGGGGAGACAACAAACTTTTCCATCTCCACTAGAAAGCCTCTCAGGTGTTTCTATTGCTAAGATCTAGCACCATGTCTCAGGAGCAGACAGTCCATATACCCTTTCCTTTGAAGGCTTTAAAGCTACAACCTCCGCTCTGTCCCCTGAGATTCCTGGCTTTGGGGTTCTCGGGTTCTTTTTATCTCCTATGCAAATGCATAGCTCTTTTCATTATAAGGTCTTTGTCTTTACGTAGGAGATTGTAAGAAACAAACAGTGTTAAAAATTAACCATGGAGAAACTTCAAAGCTTTGGAAAATTTTACAGTGTTTACTATCATGGTTCCTGAACTATATTTTCTAAGTCTCTTCCTAGATGGTACTTAGATGCCTGCTGGATTATTGTTCTCAGCTTTCCTTCCATTCCTGAAGATACCCCTAGTTGAATCCACAGTATCTTGACTTTTACATACAGGGCAATGCTGAATCCTTTTTTCATAAAGGCCTTTCTTGGCCAAAGCTTGTGGAGGCCACACCTTTCTCTCAGGTGGGAGTAGCTGTGATTGGACAGCAGTGATACGCCCCACAGAGCAGCCTTTTTGGGCGCCTCCTGCCAGTCGCCCTGGCAGGAGCTTCTCCTGATTCTATCTTGCTGCCCTGTTTGGGCTGTCATTTAGGGAGTTTATGGTTGAAATGGTCAGTTATGAAATGTTCTCAAGAACAGTACTCTCTTTGCCAGTAAAATGACATCGCTAACTTTATGCCATTCTTGGTGTTCCATTCCTACGGGAAAGCCTCATCTCAAAGTCCTTGGAATGGAATACCTAATCTCTAAAAGACTTCGTTTTCCAAACACATTCATAAGAGGGAACACAGGCCTAATGTTGGTTGTGTTGCTCATTCATTCATTCTTCCCACTCTCACCCCCACCCCCAGGAAATAAACAATACAGGGCTAAATGCTTCAGAAACAGATGAGAATAGAGGATGAGGGCAATAATAATCATGACTGGAGTTAGGTGAGTCAAAGATTCAAAAACCTATGTTACATAGTAGCCACAGAAGTGTCCAGAGGGTAGAAATCATGTTTGAAGATCTTGTTGGTCAAAAATTTAGTAAGAGTTTAATACTAAGACAAAGGCTGGAAACTTTATGGTTCTCAACAGTCAGGATTTAAGGAGAGGGTTAGAAGTTTGGACTTTAGGAAAAGGATTAAGAGAAGGTAGTCAGGGAAGTTAAAGTTGCAGGGATCAATAACCCAGAAGGTTATGTGATGAAGACGAAGGATCTGTTGGCCATGGGCTAGGAGCGGATCTGGCCCAGAGGAGCTGAAAGGGTTGTCTTCTGACCAGAGTATAGTTTCTGCCAGGCAAGGGAGGTTCTGGGCCCGCAGGTGTGCTCAGGGAGGCACAGTGCATCAGAGAAAGCATGCCAAACAGAAAGCATGAGACTGAGCGTCTGCTCTAGCTCTGCCCCGCAGCAGCTGCATGTCCTTAGGCAAATGATTTAACTGTCTAAGCTTTTAGTGCTTTCATCTGAAAAATGGATTACCTTTTGTGAGGGTGAACTAAGATGATGTGTATAAAATCACTTTGAAACTTTAGAATTCTATGTACCTGTAAGGTAGCACTGTTATTACTGGAGGGTACTTGAGCTCTCTTCTTAAAACAATGTTCAAGACCTCCTATGGAGAAACTATCCATATGCCCCTAAAATACCTTTTTTTTCTCAACAATATGAGACTATCTTAGACGACTACTAGCAAGATCATGCTGATACCTATCGTTTTATGTATTAGTCCAGACTCCTGGCTTCAAGATAAAGGTTCCTTTATCTTGACTAAGTTCAAACTGGCTTAAGTTAATAAGGAAGTTTGTTGATTCACAGAACAGGGGAGAGCAGAGCTGTAGCTAAATTCAGACATGGCCCAACTGAAGAGCTCAAATGGTGTAATTTTTCTCTATGTCTCTCCTTTCTCAGCTGTTTCCCTCTTTGTGACCTTGTCTGCCCTCACACTGCTGTCTCATCATATTGTTTCAGCCTAGCAACCTCCGCAGAAGGAGGAATTCCCTCTCCCACCTTCCATTTTCTAATCCAAGGAAAGATGGATACCTACTAACATTGCCGTCTCCCAAGTCATGGGAGATGTGCTCACCCCTGAACAGATCAGGGGTGTATTTACCATGAGGCCAAGGCAGCTGAGTTGTAAAATTTGCCCTGTAAATATTTTAATTATATCTCTTTCCATCCTGCTTTCTCCTCTATCACACTTTCAGTTGAGTGGCCGCTGGCACTTGTCCACAGGCAGTTGAATCGAGTGTACATTTGGTTTGGCTTTTGTGGCTTTTTCTAGCCACTCTGGTGTAGGAATGACTCTGGGAATACTCCTATAGGCTTTGGTCCAACTTACCTAACATCTTGACACGAAGATGCAGAATCAGAGGTCACTGTGAATGAATGTGTCCAATTGGCACCCAGGACTTGGGGTTGGATACAAGAGGGAAAACATGGTTTCAAACATACAGAGCCAGAAGCTAGTCTGTGGAAGTTTTTCCAAGCATCAGATGTGTAAAATTACAAGTGAAGAATATTTAACACTTGGGCAAACCAGAAGTTCTCTCCTATCAATAAGATATTTGATAATAAAGCATGTATATCACCATATATATATATCTCCCATTTATATATATATATATAAATGCACCATATATTTTTTCCCTTTGGTGGAAATCACATGAAATAGAATGTATAAGAACTCCTGGAGTTTATAGCCTATGCTTGTAGTATTTTTAGAATTTTTAATTTGTTTTAATTTCTCTTCATTTAGCATTTTCTATAAGCCAAGTGCTTCTCTGATCACATGGCATTACAAGGAGCAGGCTCTCTTGGAGCTTTACATAGGAAATTGTCAGATCTTCACCATTAAAACAAGAGGGCCTCTAGCAGATGTCCCTGTGGACCTTTGGGCAAGAACTATAGCTGCTACTTATTTTTTTTTTAAAACTACAACTATCCCAGGAACCCAGGATTGGAAGACAGACAAAAACAAAAGAGAGCCATATTGACCTCTATTAACACAACAGAATGAAACAAAACAACAAAAACAAGCCTGCAGGAACAGCAGAGACTAACTGTCTGTGGTTATTGGAGGTTGGATCTTGAAATGGTTGTATCTTGGAATTTTATTTTGGCTATTTATATCCAGGAAGTACATAACTGTTAAATGCTGCTTTTTCTGAACACGGGAGTCAATGGACTGAATCAGAAAGTAGCATAAAATCCAGGCACTTTTATTCTAGGGAGATATTTTAAATGGGAGAATCAGCCTAGAATTTGTTTCTCAGCTCAAAAGGCACAGGTTTATAAACCCCTTCCTACTTCCGGGTACAGCAACACAGAATACAGAGTAAGAAGTTCAGAAAGACAGGACAGAGAGATGCCATGATATTTAAACAGAGACAAGATATCCTGCTGGTAATAAGCAACTTCAGTGGCACTTTGCAGAATGTATTAAAGAATAAATCTTTCATTCTAGCATGTAACGAAGACTTAAAGAATGAACCTTAAATATAATTGCTGCCAAAAGATTCTTGAATTCTCTAAAACAGCATTAAAATCTCTGCTATGAAGAAGCAGTCATTTCAAATGCAGATGGCGAGAGTGGTAATGCCTTCAGGAGAAAGAATCTATAGACTGACAATAAATGAAAGAGACATTTCTCTTGGCCATCCTTGGCTAAAGGTTTCAGCAATTTCTAGTTAAGAAGGATTTATTACTAAGTCTATACGTTTATTTGTTTTATGTACACACACACACACACACAGATATGGGTATGGATATGGGTATGAATACAGACATAGACATAGATATATAGACACACACTTGTGCACACCCATTCTGAAAGGCTTTCGGATACTTGGCCTTTTACCTTTGTGCACCACACACACACACACACACACACACACACGCTTAAAATAATCCGAATAGCAAAGTGTATTTAGTTTTCCTTCCACAGAATGAGTTTAGTTAACTTTACTCAGCCTGTTGGTTGTCATTACAGAGTCCCAGGTTAAATACCCCTTTTGGCGAACTAAGAACTTGAAATCAGACATGGGTTTAAATCCTTATTCTTCCATTTTTCAGACCTGAAAGCTCAAGAAAATTGTTTAGTCTCCAAACTGGTAAGATGCTGAGACTAAAACTGTTGCCCAGGTCTCCCATGAGGATTAAATTACATAAAATGTGTAAAGCTCCTGTACCAAGTATTTGCCATGCCCACACCCGAAGGGAAACTTTATGCCCACATTTTCTGCTGATAGGGCCCAGTCTGCTGTCTCCTGTATTAGTTTTGGCCCCGTATCAGTGGCAGGCCAGCCTCTGAGCCGAGGAGATGGCCCAGGCCCTTAGGCCTGTGCCCCTGGGGCCCCTGGTGTCTGTGACAGTCCTGCCACACTCAGCATCCATGGCTCTGCCCCTTAAGTCTTTCTTCTTTGATTTCATTCTGCATCTGTCCTTTTTAGTCCAGGTTGCCAGTATTTCTGTCGATGTAACCTTCTCAGAAAACTTATTGGCCTCTCACACATTTCACCCATACCCAAGCCATCAGACAAGAGGGCCTCCACAGATTTTTCCTGGATAACGAGCATCCCTATTGCTAGCTTCTGCTGAGATGGTGAAATGGATCCATGAGTCACAGACCAATCCCTTTAGCAAATGGCTGTCAGCCACACCCTTGGCTCTGTTTCTGGTGGGAAAGCTGTATAGGCTGAGACTCTTTCACATCATCGCATGCTGGTTTCTTTTGCTTAGCAGTTCCTTCTCCAACTTATTTCTCTCCTTTTGCATTTTATTATAAGCAGCAAGGAGAAACCAGGCTGCACTTTTAACACTTTGCTTGGAAATCTCAGCTAAATGTTCAAATTCATTGCTTGCAAGTTCTATTTTCCATCCAATAAGAAACAATTCAGTGAAGTCCTCTGCCAGTTTATGGCAAGGATCAGCTTTCCCCCAGTTGCCAATAACATGTTCTTCGTTTCTGTCCGTGACCTGTTACAGACTGATTGTTTGTATCCCCTCTTCCCCAAATTCTTATGTTGAAGCCCTTACCCCAACCTGATGGTATTCGGAGATGGTGCCTTGGGAACTAATTAGGCTTAGATGAGGTCATGAGGGTGGGGCCCCCATGTTGGGGCGAATGTCCTTATAAGAAGAGGAAGAGAGACTAGAGCTCTCACTCCATCATATGAGTACAGGGCACGAAGACAGACGTCTGACGTCAGAAAAAGGGCCCTCAGCAGGAGCCAGATCTGTTGATACCTTGGTCTTAGACTTGCCAGCCTCCAGGACAGAGGAATAAATGTCTGTCGTTTAACCCACCCAGTCTGTGGTATTCTGTGTGGCAGTCTGAGCGCACTGAGACTTCATATAAAGCACTTTTCACACTCATATTCCTAGCAACGTTTTGCTGATGATGAGAGGTATTCTGTGAGACAATAGACGCTTTCTCGATAGCTCTCCTCTTTTCTTTCTGATTCCTCACCAGAATCTCCTTGGGCATCCATATTTCTACCAGCAGCCTCTTCAGAGCAACCTAGACTTTTTATATCATGCGCCCTAAAATGTTTCCACTCTTTCCTACTCCCCAATTCCAAAGCCACTTCCACATTTTTGGGTGTTACAGCAGCACCCCACTTTCAGGCACCAAAATCTGTACTGGTTTCCAAAGGCTGCTGCAACGTGTAATACACTGGGTGGCTTACACAATGGAAATTTAATACCTGACAATTCAAATAGCTAGAAGTCTGAAGTCAGGTGGTGGCAGGGTTGGTTCCTTCTGAGGGCTGTGAGGAAGGACCTTTTACGGCTTCTTTGCTTGGCTTGTAGGTGGCTGTCTTCTTCTTGTGTCTCTGCACAGAGCTTTCTCCCTGTGTGCATGTCGTGTCCAGATGTCTCCTTCTGTCCCTGGATTAGGCACTCACCTTATTCCAGGTTGATCTTATCCTGCCTTAACTAATCACATATGTAATTACCCTATGTTTGAATAAAGTCACGTTCTAGGGTGCTGAGGGTTAGGACTTCGGTGAATGAATTTTGAGGGCACACAATTTAACCTGTAATACCTCCTTCACCCTGGTTATCAGCCAATTGGGCTAGGATTACTGACTTATAGTTGATCATTGGCTTATAACAGTGCACAGAATGGAAAGGCCACTTTTGGGCATTTGGCTTGAGAAGTCTAGAGACAATCAGGAAGCTTGCAGGAAGAGCTGACACTGAAAGAAACACGGAGAAAATCCCTCAGGTAGACAGGGGTCCCTGACAGCCAGTTGTGTGAGACCTCTGAGTTGTGAATAAGCTGAGACCTGTGGTTAGGGTAGGAAGAGGGGGCAAAAGGAGACGCAGTAAGCCACACAAGGAGAACGGATGGAGGGAGAGCAGCGGAGTTCTGTGAAGATGGAGCACTAGAGGAAAGCTGGGTAAGATCTTTCTGCTGAGATCCCCAAGGATGGCTAGGGTGTGGTTCCAGGCTCCCTGAGGCCAGATCCTGCTGTGGCCTCTCCTTCTGGGGTCTTGTACGACCTCTGTCTCCATCTGAATTCCTGTCTGCCTCCCTCCCACAAAAACAAAACAAAACAAAACAAAACACCTGAACCAGCCCAAGTACAATTCTAAGAGCCCAATTAAACCAGCATCTAGTTAAGGCATGGCCCAAAGCTGGTCCTCAACAACATGGTTAGTTCCCGTCCCTCTCCATCAGCTGAATAACTGGGTCAAGATTCTGGGGCACAAAGATATCAGGCTAATTAAGCAATGGCTCATCCAGAGTTATTGGTACATGAACCCTGTTTTATCCCTAAATGAATTAAGGCACAATTAGAATTTGTTTTTTTTAGTAATAGATCTTCAGACTGTACAAATCTTGGTATAGGCATTAGGGACCATTGTACTTAAACAATCCTCGTTTTTCTGCTTATGAAGTGAGAGGAGGTCATCACAGAGCAGTAGCTTTCCTTCCCTTTAGTCTGAAACTGCAAAGGGGGAGAGGAAACTAATGAGAGAAAAGAGATAGCTGACGGTTGCTAAGCAACCTTTGTTGGTGAGAAATGTGAAAACAAGACTCAAAGAGCTTCTAATTGGGCAAATATCTCAGAGAATATTTATAATTCCTGAGAGACTTGTTTTCAGACCATACCTTTTTTTTAACTAAAGCACTTAATCACTTATTTTAGAGATGGTTGTCATAATTACATAAAATTTTATCACTTAGAGCTAGTTTTGGAGTGTCACTGATTGAGTTCCAAGTATTTGCAGAAGACACCTTAATTTTTTTATTTAAATAAGCCTCAAAGTGTATATAGTTTACACATGAGTACCATGGCTCTCCATCTCTATAGCCAAATAAAGCATCTCCTTAGAGCTATAATAGCACTGGAAATGGAAGGGTGGCACCTAAGCTTACTGTTTACATAAATATGGTTTTGATAGGGTAACCAATTCATCCTGATTTTCTCAGAACTTGCCCAGTTTTAGTACTGAAGTCCTGCATCCCAGGAACCCCGTAGCCTTGGGACCACAAAGATGTTTGGTGAGCCTGTCTCTGATTTTATTATGCCTGAGATGGTTAGATTGGATTGGGGGTGGACTTTGGGGATAGAGTGGTCTTAGAAGGCCTATTCTGGGTACAGATGAACTTCATATCTGGGTGTTCCATTGGTTTAGACCTGATGGGGCTCTTAGCAGCATGGTGGAATGCCAAGAGGGGGTAGTTTGGTAGAACCCAAAGGAACTCCTTGGCAATGAGGGTGGAAGTGACCTGTTTCCTCTCCATTTCAGTTTCTTTTTTCTGTGTTGTTGGTCCATATTCTAGGTTCAGGATTTCAACTTCTTTTAGGCTCCCAGATGGTTCATATATATAGTAAGTTCCTATCATAACTTCTGACATTATGCTAAGCAATCCCAACTGGCATGGATGTAGCCGGGGTCTGGCACAGAGAAGGGATAGCAGTGTGGAAGAGAAAGCCACCTGGGACTTCTGTGTTTCCCAGGCAAGGGACACTCTCCCTCTCTGGGAGCAATCGCATCTTCTCACACAAATATGGAAGAATTCTCCCGAACTACCTTGGCCATCAGAAGACAGGCAGAGTAAGTTGAACAACTATGTGTCTATCTGCCCCCTGAGGTTTTTTGCTACATATCTAGGTAGCTTTGTGACCAACTGACCTGCATCCCATTGTCTAGATCACAGAATTTTAAGGTAGCCATTTGCTATGGATCACTAAAAGCTGAGTGCTACATGGAGGCCCAAGGTGAATAAGTGGTTGGGAAATAAATTAGCCAGAACAGGAGTAATTTAATGTAGTGAAAACAATCCTGAAAGATAATAATCAGTGCTCACAGCGGGTCAGGATTTTCCCAGGTAAAGGATATCTCTTTCGCTGAAAGAGAACAAATCAGAGAAATTGTGTGCAATCCAAATATGCCAGATGTAGATGGGATAGACTGACATCCAACACATAATGATTCTATCACATGTAATCTGGCAATACAGGGATGAATTAAGTTTAAGACTGACAAAGGATTATCAAGGCTTGGCCCAGTAATTGTCTGTGTTATCAGTTTATACACGGCAGGAAAGACCTTAGCTGAAAGCATCATGCAGGTGTCCCTCACACTAATCTGTGCTAACTCTCACTCCTTGCATGAATACAAGGAGGCTCTACAGTGAGCTGTGTGTGTGTGTGAGCTGAAGGCTAAGAGGCTGAAGATTAAGCAAGGATGCAGATGTAGTAGCCAGATTTACTAGCACTACAGTTAGGTTGTACATACATGGTGTGAAACTCAGTTGACTGCCGTTAATATATCACTGAGTCCAATAAACAGAATTATGTGTTAGGTTGGTACTAAGGAGGGACAAAGATGTATTTTTAACTAACAAATGCTGAGGGAGTTTTAAGTGCATTTTTTAAAAAGATATGGTATTTTTGCAGGTGGAGAAAGGTAGATAAAAGCTGAGAAAGAAGCAAAATACTAAAGAACCCTCAGCACACTCTATTCTCAGAAAACAAGGATGCCAGCTTCGGGCTCCTTGTTTTAAGAGAGCAATCCATGTACTATGCCCCCTCTTAACACTGAAAGAAGACGTGGTACTATCAGAGCCAAACAAGGTTATAATCAGTGAGTCAATCAGACACACAGAATTCTAAAATTCTGAGTTCAGTTCTTTGAGTTCAAGGGATAATCCTACCCATTCTGGGTCAGCAAGAGATGAGTGGGGGAACTTGAAGAGAGGTTTAGAAATAGCTTTCTTATGCCACCCATCTTGTCCCCAGATCCATCCATTAGACACCTGGACTTCACCCTAGACTCCTAGGAGCTACCTTGTGGTGAAGCTCTTACTCAACAGAGCTGGTCCTTCCTGCACCATCTTCCTTCACCCTCACACCAGATTCTGTGTGGTTTGTTCCTTTGCTCCCTTTAGCCTCAGCTCAAGTGTCACCTTGCTCAGAGAGGCATTTCTGACTTCCTCTGGCCCTTATCCTGCTTTAATAGACTTATCACTGCCAAACGCGCCATGTAGGTTTTATTGTCTATTTCCCCCACACTAAAATGCAAGCTCTGTGTGAACAGGGACTTGCCAGTTTTGTTCAGTGCTGTCCCCAGAACAGTTGCTGGCAACAGAACAGAAGCTCTATAAATATTTGTTGAATAAAAAGTAAGGATACAGGCTTCTGTGGAGCTTTATTGTTGTCTCTAGGATTCAAAGCAAATAAAATGAGGACGGAGGCATTAGGCTAAGATGTGTGATCTTCAGGTGTGTGTTTATTCTAAAATAATAAACACCAGAATCAGGCCAGGCAGTTCTTGATTTGTAGACCACCAGATACTTCCTGACATAAATTTCCTTCCTCTTGGAATCAGTGATGAAGAACCCCTAACACCTGGGGTGTGAATGACCGAGGTCTATGGTCTTTCAGACACTGTGAACCTTTGGATGGGCAGGAGCTCTTGGAGAATATTAGATGTACAGGGCAAAAGGCAACTGGGATTCCTGTTCTTTGTGTGCCAACCCCGGCCACTCCCCTCCAGGTAAGTGGACTTCCTGAATGGACTGGCTTCAGTGGACTTCAAGTCTCTGTGATAATTTGAGCAGAAAAATATCAGCTCAGAAAGACATCTGATTTCCTAGAATAAAGAACAGATAACCCAAAATTAGACAAAGGTGAGTAATTTGAGTGGAACTCCTGGCATTTTGGTTCATCTAGGAAATGTCTTGTTTATTCCATCTTATCATAATTCCCCCTGACTTCACAGAGAACTTGCTTTTAATCCAGAGTAAATATTCCAGTAGGTGAGATCTAAGCAGACCAGATAGCTCGTTGAAGTTGAGCTCTAATGCGTTTCTCCTACGACAGGATTTGACACTTTTGTGGTGGTGGAGGAGGGTTGGGGTGGGAGAGCTGTATTTTTGAAATAGCAGTCTCTTCTCTAAATTGATTTTTAATAGAGCTACACCTCCAGCCCAATCAGTTTTGTCAGGATGAAAAATGAAACTTTTCCTTGGAAATATCTGCCCCCTCTACTACCTGATAATAGAAAATCTGGTCTGTTTCTAGCTGTTTATATCATTTTTGCATGTGTTTGCCCTCTCATTAGCCTGCAGGATTTTCATGCCTTTTCCTTAAATTTGATAGACATCTGAGGGAGATTTGGCAGCTCTGATGTGCTCCCTCTGAAAAAAGTCATGTCCAAAACAGAGGGGTCACCAAAATCAAAGATGAGCTGAATAAGCTGATGGAGAAGGTTAGTAGCTTCAGAATAGCTTCATTTCTTTGTTATTATTTTTAAATTTCTAGCCTTTCCATAGGGTCAAGCATAAAAGGTCATATTTCTATGCAAATCCAAAGCGTCCTCTTTGTGCAAAGCCAGATGACTACTGGACTGAAACATTTCTGCCATCGTTTCTGCCAGACGCTTGGATCAGAGCCCTTCCCTGAGCACCTGCTGTGTGCCCAGGACTCTGCTTTGCTCAGAGGAAGCCAAAATAGGATACAATCCTTCAGCACTCCTCAGTGGCTTCTGTACAGGAGGACTGCTCATGAACGTCCTAAAATACCTCTTCCCAACTCAGTCTTCCTCCTTCCAATCTGCTTTCCACACAGCAGCCTGAGTAGCCTTCCAAAAACAATTGTGGGGAGGGGGAGTATTACCCTGCTGGAAACCCTCCACTACCTGCCTGTGTAATGTGGGATGAAGTGAACAACGTTCTACCTTCCTCAAAATGCCTGTCCCCTTGCTCTCAGACTTTCAAACCTCCATCTCTGGGCCTTTGCATATGCTGTTTCCTCTGCCTCAGTTAATTAACCTACCCCGTTTTCTGTCCCTCATCACCTGAGAAACCCGTATTTATCTTTCGTTTTTCAGACCAGGTTAGGTCTTTCTCCATATTCTTCTGCACTAGAATCTTCAACTCAAATGTGTTCAGCTACAGAACAGATAAATCAAATGGGTGAAAATGACCCTACATGGAGCAATTAAAAGTGGTAGAGAGGATGGTGAATTGGAGGGTACATGCTCCTCTAAATGGACAGCCACTTCTCAGCTCCAGGCTAGTGTTGCCATCTGGGAATACCAGCCCAGTTTGGCCATCTTTTCTGACTTTTAAAGAGGAGTTAGAAATTCAGATTTTTATGGGCAACACCATGATATGTAACATGCTATGTAGGCCCAGATGTGGCCCGTAGACCATCAGATGAGGGCGGTCCTTGCTTAGTTGTCCTCATTGTCGTCCCTGCTGAGTTGTGAGTGAAGAACAGAGGCAAGTCTGCCTTGTCAATTGTTCTATAGTATTTACAATGCCCACCATGAAGATGCGATGATAGAGCATATAATAAGTGCTTTAAAAAAACACTACTTGAATGAACAAATGGCTAAATGGGAGTATCAAACCTGGCCTATTTCCCAAGCTGCTGTCTCTCAAATCACCAAGATCAATGCAGAATGAGCTGAGAGGAAGTGACCCCTTATACTGCTACCGCCCCCTCCCAAATTCCCTCTTGTTTTTATTTTCTGGAATTGATGTTTATCCAAATGTTGTATTAGCTTATCTAAAACCATGAACTTAGGGGCTTTTACCTTCTTTCCTGACCACTTTAGATTTCCCCAGAATCAATTGCCAAGGAAAAAGGTGGGTAATTTCATAAGCAGAAGAATGAAGTTCAGAGGTAGACTGTTGGTAGGCTGGAGAGGGGACTCTTGGCTTCTCCTGGGTCTGGACTTCTAGGCGTCTCTGGGCATGGAGGCATGCCCACCTGGGCGGTAGAAGCATGTGCTCTTGCGCAGACAGGCTGAAGTACAGCTGGGAGATAACCCTGTAGGGCATCCAATTCTGAAGATGAGAAAACTTTAATGTCAGAGAATTTGGGTACAGGTTACTGTCTGCTTATTTATTATTATTTTTTTCATTCCAAGGCCTTTAGGACCATTGTGTTTAAATGTTCCAGCTTTGTTTGGAGGAGGAGGCCCTTGAGTAAGAGTAATAAATGAGGAGCGGCACCCAGAGGCCGCCCACTGACAGCAGCAGTAATGAGGAAGTGCACCTCAAGGGCGGCCCTAGGGTGCTTGTTAGAAATGCAGATGCCCAAGCACCCCGCCCCCCCCAGACCTTTGTTCCTCCAGGAGGGAGACCCAAATATCTGCGTTTTGAGAAAGTGCTCAATACAGTTTGAGAAGCACTGCCCATGAGGAAGGGGAAGGGAGGCAGATTTTTCCCGCCTTCATGGCTACTTTGCAAGCCCTTGCTTTGATTTTGTTAAGAAAGATGGCAGTTTCCTTTCCAGGGCAGAGGTAATGTTTATTTCCTAATGTCTTCCACAGCATGATTGAGCAAAGGTGCACCTGGCTAAACAGGCCTACCTTGGTCCTTTGCCATAGCCTCCACTTCATCTTGCTGCTCACTTATGCTCCTGCCTGAGACTTTGGTGGGCTTATTTTTGTTAGCAAGTACATGCCACGAGCCCTTTTATGGGCTATTTCATGGACCTCCCTTTTTGCCTGTTTTCCTAGTAGCCAGCTGCAGGAATGGACTGTTCAAATGCTTAAAGAGACATGCAGTGACACTCAGCAGGGAGGGAAGTCTTTTCTAAATAAGCAGCCTCATTGTTTCTCTGCTCTGTGGTGTGTTGCGTGGGAGACTGACCAGCTTGGCTGACTCAGAAACAGAAAGAAAAATCAGCCATCAGGGATCTGGGGAGTTGGCTGAGTCCCTGACTCTGCATGGTCTGTGGTGAAGTCATCAGTCACCCCTCAAACCTTGACACCCCATAAAGAAAAGCAAATGACGTGACCCTACTCTGTAAGTTGGGGGTGATAGAATCACAGATTCTGGTTATTCTAATACAGTTTTCAAGTTCCAAAATGAGATTTGTCTGCTGTTTGGGAACAGAAGCAAGGAAGGGGACCCTGGACTGTTGTTGAACTATGTGTGATATTGTGGGAAAACTATTATCCCAGAGTGAGACCAGGTTTTCAGTCTTGTCTTTGACACTAGCTTGACCCTGAGCAAGTCACCTGATCTCAGACAAGTCGCCTGACTTCAGAGGCTCACTTTCCTTAATGCAAAGTGGTTGGGAGTGGGGAGTCAGGTGACCTTTAAAATCTTGAAACACTCCAGTTATTGAGTTATTGAGAGGAAAACCACCTTTGCTAAGAGCACCATTTCTGGTGCTGACGTCCCTCAAGGGCTTGTCAGGGGTGGATTGGTCTCTGAGCAAATATCATACAGCAGAACTGACTGGACTAACACCTCTGATGTGCCTTCATATATAATTTAAAGTTGAAACACTAATAAATAATATAAAGTTTAAAAATAATTTAAAATTGCAACTATAAAACAAGTGTCAGGAAGTGTAATGAAGTTTTCATTTTTCCTACAATGACCATTTTGACATCTTTTCTTGGAACTAGCAACCAAATTCTTTAAAAACAATTTTTTTGGTACCCCTGATTTTCAGGAGGCCAGAATGTGCTTGTGTTCTGCCTTCCAGTGAACTTGGCACTGGAAGGACTGTCTTGCTGTCTCTGCAGGGATGCTGCTGGGCATCGAGGCTCTTCTGCAAAGAGAAAACTGCTCAAGGGAAATCGGGGTGGGAGGTGTGGTGTAGAAAGGAATCCTGAGAAAAAAGCAGGGACCACAAACATTCCATGATCAACCCCATGGGTCCAGCCCAGGTCCAGATCTCTGGTGCTTGTTTTGATCCAGACAGCTGGGGAGGAGACAACATCTGCCTCATGGGCTCTCTTAGCCTAGCCCTAGCCCAAGATGGCTGATTAAAAAGATGCTGGAATTATTATGCAGACTCTGAGATCAGTGGTGCTTTTGTCCCCACTAGAGCCTGTTGACCAGGTCCCTCAGGATGCGGGGCTCTGGGATGGTGCAGAGCTCAGAACAAGGCAAGCTCTGTCATCCCTTGAGCCCCCTGCTTCCAAAATGGGACCTCCAAGTGCCTCTTCTTCTCCAATTGTCTTGTCTTTCTCTGCCCTTGGGGGGCCTGTCACCACCTGAACACAGGCCCTCTGCCCCTGGGCTGGGGTCCCTACCCCTCTTCTGATGAAAAAGCAAACAGCAGCTCAATCACCTGCCAACACCCAGCCTTGTGGGAAAGGCCAAGAACCTGTCACTTTGTTATCGTCTTACTTTCTGCTGTTTAAGACCCGAGGGGCAAAGGGTCAGCTGATTTCTCCCAGGTGGCTGACATGTAAGATACTGATTCTCTGTGAAGCCTGGGGTCAGGGAATGGGATAGGGGCTTGGTGAGAGGGCTGTTCTTCCTCGGGCTTGGGGTGGAGACACTAAACAGTTTTAAACAGAAAGGTAATAAACCAGATCTGTGTTTTTGAAAAATCACACAGTGATGACAATAGATTTCAGAGCCACAAAGTGATCATGGTGCCATAGTGATGGCTAGAATGAGAGGAAGTAGGGGAGGGGATGGAGAGAAGTGTACAGACTCTTGAAGCCTGGGAGGGAGCACTGACTCATCTTGCTGGGTAACAACATGAGGGATAGGGAGTATGAGAGAGAGAGGAATCAAATCTGGGTTTTGGTTTGAAAAAAATGGGTGATATCAAAACCATTCCCTAACATTGGGAATGTAGGCAGAGGATCAATTTTTTTGTGGGGAGGAGAGAGAAGGATATTGCAATGATGAGTTTAATGTAGAACATTACTGAGGTACCTAATGGGACATTCAGATGCAGATGTTTCTTAGACAGCACGCATTTTCCGGCATTCAGGAAAGGGATGATAGCTAGAGAAAACTATGCAGGTAGTTGAGACTGTCCAGGGAGGATATACAGGTAACCACAGCATCGGTCCTTGGGTGACACCCTGGGGAGCACTTATGTTAAAAACCTATCGAAGAAGGGGGGCCCTCCAAGGGAGGCTGAGAGGGTGGGTGTCAGACAGGGAAGAAGAGAATTAGGAGATTTTAAAGGCCAGCTAACTGTGTCAAATGTAGCTAAAAAGATAGGAAAGATGGAGGTGACGTGTCAATGGGTATAGCAAAAAGGAATTGTTTGTGACCTTGTTAAAGGCAGTTTGAGATGGTAGGAAACCATCATGCAGTGGGCTGAGGAATATTTGGGAGGAGAGAAAGTAAAGGGGTGACCGTGTCAAACATATGGGCTGTGCAAGGACAGACAGGGGAGGCTGGGGGAAGGCAGCATCAAAGGAGGCTTATTTTTTATTTATGTTTATTTTGTTTCATTTTATTTTACATTGAAGATGAGAATGTCCTAGTGGTATAAAAGAAAAGAAAGAATAGCCATTATACACAAGAAACAACATACATGAATCTCAAAAGCATCATGCCAACTGAAAGAAGCCAGACACAAAAGACTTCAAACTGTTTAATTGTGTTGATATGCAATTCTAAAAGCAGTGAAACTACAGTGACAGAAAGCAGACCAGTGTTTGCCAGGGCCTAGAAGTCAGGGGTGGGGACTGACTGCAAATGGGCACCAGAGGCACTATTTGGAGTGTTGGAAATGTCCCATACAGACGGTCCTCAGTGTGCATGCTTTTGAAATGCCTACGTTTAGTTACCACAGTCTGTTCCCTGTGAGAGATTGCATAAGGTACAAGCTTTGCAGCTCGCTCCTCAGTCCCCAGATGGCCATGTAAAGAACAGGTATGCATCGTGACTGGTCACCAACCACATCACTTTTTCATCTGTTGATTGTTGGCCACTGCCCACCAGTAATCGAGCTCACTCACAGACAGCGAAGTGAATCGTTGTGTTACCTCCTTGTCACCCAGTGATAGACCCATGAGACATTTACAAGGTGGATAACCCAAATAAGGAACTGACCAACAAAAATGAAAGTGCAGCAGAGAAATCGAATGTAAACAGAACGAGAGAGAACTAGCTGACCATGGGAATGCCACTGCCTCTGTTTGAGAGACTCCAGATAAGCACCCAGAGAAATTTAGTAAAGGTGAACTTATTATGGATATAAATGAAGAAAATGGCTGTGATGAAAAGGATGAAGATGTCCCAAAAAGTGACACTGGTAAAAAAGCAAGACAATACCTGCCCCATCCCCCCAATTAAATGCGTTCTCAGAGAGTTGTTTCCTGACTTGCAAGTCATTCAAAGTACAAAGGATATAATGTTGAAAGCTAATCCAAACTTAGAAAGGAGTGTGACAATTCACCAAGGTGTAAAAAAGATGCTCACTCTGTATTGTTACGTTACAAGGGCAAGCACTGTTTAAACTATTGATAAGCAATTTACAAGTAAATAAAAAACTTTATTTCTCAATGTTCTTGATGTTTTCAATCACAGTGTACTAAAAAATATTCTACCATTTTTATTTCTCTATTCACTTATAACTGACTTCAAGGTTTTTTTTTTTAATAGTTTGACAAATGTTTTATAGGTCAGAGAGCAATTGAAATTTTTCCCACTATTTATTAAGATCACTTCAAATGGTCTCAGCATGCATGGTCACTTTTATGGTTCCATCCTACTGTGCAAAGCAAGGACTGCTCGTGTTTTGATTGAGGAGTGATTACAAGACTATATATATTTGTCAAAACTCATCAAATTGTACATTTCAAACAGGTGTATGAAAATTATATCTCAATAAAACTGTTAAAAATAGCTATTATATGTTGAACTGCTATTTGACTGACGTTTTACACATATCTCTAATCTTGCAACAACCCTGCACAGTATTATTTTATCTCAGATAAAAGAACAGAGCCTCAGAGAGAAGGTGAGACTGACCCAGGCCATACAGCTAGTAGGCGCCAGAGTGACACTTCAGGCTGTCCCTCCACCAGGGTTCTCCAACTTGGCTGCTAATCATTAGAATTACTGGAGGAGATGTTTAAAATCCTGATGTCCAGGCTGTTCCCACCCCAGGTTGCAGAGTCAGTGTCTGTACCACAGTGTATGCCATCTGGCCAGCATGGTACATATGGTAGCATATCATATGAAAATACATTTTAAAATCTAGGTTGGGGGATGGAGTGTCTAATGTCTATACATAAGGATTAGTGAAAGTTCATTACAGTGTGGTTTGTATAGAGGTCCAGACTGCCAAAATAAACTTTATTTATATAATTTTTAATCTTCTGTTGACAGATCAAAAATACAGAAAAGTTGAGATTTCTTTTGCAACTAGGAGATTTGGGTTCTAAGAGGCTTTTTGTTGTTGTTTAGACTTTATTTTCTTAGAGCTGTTCTAGGTCCACAGCAAAACTGAGTGGCGGATACAGTGATTTCCCATACCTGCCCCCACCCAACATGTACAGCCTCCCCTATTAGCAACATCCCACCAGAGGGATGCATTTGTTACAATCGATGAACCTACAATGACACGTCCTTATCAACTAAAGGCTGTAGTTTAAGTTATGTTTCACTCTTGGTATTACACTGAAAAACTTTTTAATTTCAGTTTTAATTGACTTTTCAATCCTCCATTTTCTACAATTATTGAGTACCCACGATGGGCCAGGCACTTGCCAAGGGCTTTTTAAATAGTAGTCCCCCCTTATTGGTGAGGGATGCATTCCAAGACAACCAGTGGGTGCCTAAACCTGTGGATTGTACCCAACCTTATCAAAGTTGTGTTTTTCCTATATGTACTTGTGATTAAGTTTAGTTTATAAATTAAGTACAGCCAGGGATTCACAACAATGCCTAATAATAAAATAGAACAATTACAACAACATACTGTAATAAAAGTTATGTGAATGTGGTCTTTCTCTCTCTCCCAAAATACCTTCTCGTGTTGTATGTAGCCTTCTCGTGATGATGGGAGAGCATGAAGCCACGGGATGAGGTGAGCGAGGGGAACGACGCGGGCGCTGTGATGTGGCGTCTGACCACTACTGACCTTCCGAGGAAATTTCAGGAGGATCATCTGCCTCCAGACTTTGGTTGACGAGGCTAAATGAAACCACAGAAAGGCGACCCTGCATAAGGGGGACCACTGTTTTTTATTTGATCTTCACAACAACCTCATTACCCTCATTTTACAGATGAGATTCAGATTAATTAATGTGCTCAAGGTCTAACAGAAAGTACCACAGCCTAGATTCAAACCTATATCTGACTGGGAAGCCTGCACGTTTACTTGCATTATCTCATTATTATTACTGATAAATTGTTATTAAATATTACCTAAGCAAAATATCTGGTAAAGTTCCTGGTGCATAAATAACACTCGGCAACTGTGAGTTATTTTTCCTGAGGATCTCGTCATTGGGGTTGGAAGGAACTTCCTGGGGCCCAGCAGTCAGCAATGGAAAGCCAGAGGAAAGCTCATGTTGCCTGACATCTGTGGACTCCGAACGGGACTCTGTGCAGCCAGAAATAAAGCAGATGGGGTCTGTGCCTTTGCTGACTTAGAGGCAGGGGCTGTGCTGGACCACAATCCTCATATGATGTGATTTCTACATGGTAGCTTGTCTCTGGCCTCATCAGGCCTAGGTGGACAAGGGGCAGGATGCCCACTGAGCTGTTGGAAGTCACAGGACATCTGCTTAGGTCAGGTTCGTTTTCTTTGGGAAGACCTAGTAGGAGCAAGTTGCTGTTATGTTGCTAATGATGAAACAATATTTAATAAACCATAAAGCATAGGAGTTGAAGGCCTGTCAGTGAAGCACGTGAGCTTTGGAGTAAGGCATACCAGTAGCTGAACCCTGGCCTGCCCTTTTATTAACCGTGTGACCTTGAACAAGTTGTTTAACCCAGTTATCTCATTAGTGAAAAGGGATAAAGTGCCTATGACCTGAGCCTATTGTAACTACTAAGTAAGTTAATAAATGTATGCAAAAGAGTGCAATGCATAGTAAATAGGAACTTCTCAATACATGGTAGCTTTTCTTAGTGCTGCTGAAATACACAAGCATTTGAGAGGAAATGCTATCTTATTTCTTGTTTCCTTTCTGTATGATTGTTCTTTTTTGGCAGTCCACTATTAGAATATAATGGAATGACAGCTGAATTTCACAGTAAATCCAAAGATAGAGGATTCTTACCTTTCTCCACATATTCCTTGAACCACAATTCACGGTTACTTGTCTGTGATGCAGTTCCTCCTTCCTTTATGGTCCCTTAGCCTGCTTTAAAATTTTTATTTTACCTTTATTACTATACTTCACAGGCTGACTATTGCATGCAAATATAATAATTTTGGGATCTATTGTAAGTTTCAAGGGGCAGACGAGTGTCCCTAGAGAAAGTACTGGTTCGATTATCTACAAGTTGAGTTTGAGAATGCCAGTGTGAATTGACTAGGTATCTCACAATTTGGAATGGATGACCATCAAACTATCAGAAAAAAAGCTTGGAAGTTGGAAGATGTGCCCCATCATCAGTCTAAGGCAGTTCCCCAAACTGCAACCTATGAAGTAAGGAAATAATAAGAAACAGTTGTGATTCAAACAGGTTGAATAGTGTGAAACTGTTTTTAAATTTGCAGGATCCAAAGAAGGACCAAAAATGAATATACTAATAAATACTAATTTTATTTAGTGTGTAAGTAGGGCAACACTAAATTATTAAGGAGAGATTGTTCTAAATGTAGACTATAAGATAAAGATGTTGGATATAGTCAAGAAAATAACTGCAAAATTAAAAATAACATGAAAAGCAGAAGAACATGGAAAATAAAAGACAAGGAGAGAAAAAGAGAGAGTCATCATTTTCAATGCTATGCAAAGAAAGATTTCCTAATAGATGTCTTGCCAATGGGTTTCAGCCCTAGGCAAGTTCACTATGGATTAAGTGAAACCAAGGAATGACAATAGAACGGTCTTGGGGTAAAAGGGTTTATTACCCAGCTTTATTCTTCCAGGAATAGATTGAGCAATAGAATCACATCTGCATCCGGCAGTCTGTAGGTCTGTAATCTTCCTCCGTCTTGGCCTCCGCCAAGAGCACTAGGCAGAGCTCTTTACATAGTGACTCATTCAATAATAGCTTATTGCCTACAGGTGTGGAAGCAGTAGCCTAGCAGTAGGCCAATAACATCGTCAAGTAGTTTCAGTTCATGTGAGGATCCTGGTCCTAGGAACTTCAGTTTTCCCCACACTCCACCCCTCCAAGATTCTCACTTCACAATCTACATGCTCTCAATCTTCCACGATGGTCACCATGTGGGAAAGCTGGAGCATTGTAACCACAACAGCAGCAGAGGATAACAACAATATACAGACAATAACAAAAGTTATGATACAACAAAATTTTGAAACTGGACATTTAGGATATACTACTGTGATCTTTGGGGGCCACTCTGCTGTTGCTCCAGGAATTCACAGGAGGCCAGCTTCCAGAAGTTGTCCCCAAGGTTCCAGGAGGACCAGCTATCACTGGTCCATGTGTTGAAATGTCCAGGGGCACATACACTCAATGGAGTCTCCAGGGTTTAGCGCAGTTCATCCTGGCAGCAAGATATTATTCTGGTAGCCAAACCTCGGCTTCAACAATTCTTCTTTGGTTTGTATCTGCAGTTGTATAGGGGAGGCAATAATATGTGTTAGCATGTGTACAGGGCTCAGGGCTCCCTTTTGGGGTTTCTCATTCAAATGCGTAGCTCTGTCCATAAGCAGACTGACCATCTCTGTAGACTATTGGAGTCTGACTTCAGTCCAGATTTTAACAAACCCTTGGGCCTCTCTATCATGCCTACTATGGTAGGATTGTATGGCACATGAAACTTCCATTTGATTCCTAACTGTTGCAACAATTCTTGTAGTGCATGTCCAGTAAAGTGGGTGCCTTGATCACTCTCAGTTACCTGTGGTCGACCATAGGCTGCAAAGAGATGCTCCAGGCCTCTTTTGGTCATCTGTTGGTCTGCACAACTTGTAGGAAAAGTAACCAGAAGTCCAGTAGCTGTGTCCACACAAGTCACGGCATATTGTTACCCTTCTGACACAGGCAGAGGCCCTGTATAGTCTATCTGCCACCTGACAAGGGGTATGGGCCCCTTAGCTATTGTCCCATGTTGCTGTGGAATTTGGTGTAAGTCCCTTTTAAGGATATGATGGAGTCTTGCTGAGCTCTGCTGACTTCTTCGAAGGTCAAAGGCAAGCCCCACCGACAGGCTACAGCCCATATTGTCTTTTGCCCCACACGCAACAAACACTGATGTAGCCATTGGGCCACGTCAGAGGCAAGCTTTCCTTCTAGCCAGTGCACCTGGTCCAGGGTGTCTGCTTCACCATTCCCTGAGGATGCCAGTGGCAAATGACCTGTCACATGATATACGGTAACTGTCTTGCCACAGTTCTTGCCCACAAAGGGGCCAGTGACCAACCACCCAGTTGGCATGGTACCATGTCGGTAGCCACAGGGTCAAGCCCTGGTAGACGGTCCAGCTGTCAGTGCATCCACCTATTGGGCAGGGCTCCTAGCTGATCACAAGCCACACTGCCCACAACTCTGCCCATTGACTGCTCTTCCCCTTACCATCTTCCATCCATATTGTCAGTCTTAGGATAGAAAGCTAAAGCCCTCCATTTTGGGGGCTGCCCACAGCTGGAGCCATCTGTGTACCAGGGCTCTTCCCTCCCAATAAGGGTACCTCTGCTCCTTTCCAGAGTTGCAACCAGAATCCAGTAGATTGGTGAGTTCGTTCAAGCCACTGCTAGAGACCCTGGCCATAACCATCTTCAGTCACATGAATATCCAGCTTACAGGGCCTTGATGGGTCTATCACACTCAAGGTCTGCAAGGCCTTGACTGCTCATTTTGCTGTAGTAAAGGCAAATGCATATGTCTCATCCCAGTCCAACCTGACACCCCTCTGTACCTACCGGTATAAGGGCTTCAGAATTTGTGCCAAGTACGGGATAAACACCCCAAAACTCCTGTAACAATGGCACACTTGCAGGAGTAGGAAAGGCCCGGACTTTATCTATGACTGCTTCTGATATAACTTTAGTCCTACCCGACCAGATGACCCCCAGGAATCTGACTGACAGACCGGGTTGCTGATCCTTGGTGCTGGTCCCAGCCCATCCTTCCTCCTGTAGATGTTGCAGCAGTCTAGGAACTGCCCCTTCTAAATGTGCAAGAGAATCAGACGTGAGAATAATAGCATCAATGTAGTGATAGAACCACACCATTTGTGGTTCCTTCCATGTAGCCAAGTCCTGGGCTACAAGTCCATGACAGACGGTGGGACTGTGGAGGTACCCCTGTGGAAGGACAGTGGAAGTCCATTGCCATCCTTCCCACATGAAGGCAAATCGTTCCTGACCTTCCTGCTCTACATCAATGGAAAAGAAGGCATTGGGAAGATCTACAACACAACAATATGTTCCTAGTTTGCGACTGAGGGTGTCCGTAATGGCTGCTGTAGAGGGGACATGACTTCATTCAACTTTCTGTAATCCACGGTCATATGCCAGGAGCTGTCCAGCTATTTTATTGGCCTCACTGGGGAAATTGAAAGGGCTATGGGTGGGCTTTATAATGCCTGCCTTTTCCAGTTCCTGGAGGGTTTCTCCAATTTCTTTATGCCCTCAAGGCAATCCCACCAAGGCACAGGCCAAGCTCTGGGTGGGTGCCTAGCATGTCCCCTCAGACCTGCCTTCACCACACATATCCTCAGTCTGAACTCACCTGCAGTCGTCTGCAACCATAGGCCCTGCAGGATATCTATCCCCAAAATATACTTGGGGATGGGAGAGATACACTAAGTATACTCCTTTGGGGGTAGACATCCTATTCCCAAAGGGATTTGGGGTGTTTCACTCTGATAGTCTTACCCCCATATGCATCTATAAGAGCAAGGGTCCTGGGAAACCACTCAGGGTTGCCATAAATCAGAACATTCAGCCCCTATGTTGGCCAGAGCCAGGACATGTTTGTTTACTGGGGACCAATGGATAGATATTTCAGCACATGGCCTCCGGTCAGCCCCGGTCCCTCAGGGCAAGTACCTCAACCTGCAATTTCCCACAATAGAAAAGGGTAGAGTTTGTGAAATGGATGCAACTGTTTCCTTGGTTGCTTTAAAGCCCACATTCAAAATTGAGGATGAACACAAAAGAACCTCACATAGTCTCTTCCAGTGCTGTATTTCCATGAAGCTTTGCTTTCTGGCTTGTGCCTCTGAAGCACTACGTTTCAAAAATCAAAATCTTAAGCCTTGCAACTTGAGTAAGCAATGTATTCTTCAGAGAATTCAAATCAGATTTCTGGCCTTCTCATTCTGTAGTCATCATTCAGTTACATTTGTCAAGCAGCCAACAATACCCTATGTGAGTGGAGACAGTGGGTGTGGGGAAAATTGAAGTTCCTATGGCCAGGATCCTCACCTGAACCTAAACTACTTGATGATGTAACTGGCCTACTGCTCAACTATTGCTTCCACACACCTAGGCAATAGGCTATTATTGACTGAGTCACTATATAAAGAGCTCTGCCCAATGCTCTGTGCAGAGGCAGAGATGAAGGAGGATTACAGACTTGCAGACTGTTGGATGCAGACAAAGTTCTAGTGCTCGACCTATCACCAAGAGAACAAGCCAGAAAATAAACACTTTCACCCCAAGAATATTCCATTGTCATTCCTCAGTCTCACTGAATCCATAGTGAACTTGCCCAGGACTGAAACCCACTGGCAAGTTCACTATGGGTCAGTTGAAATAGAAAGAAGGGTCTCTCCAACTATTTGGACTTTTATATCAGATTCCTGATGACTTGAAATACAATCTACACACAACTGGAAAATGTTCTTGTTCTCCTGTTGCTCTTTTCCAGAAGCCTAAAGATGTACATTCACCTGAAAGTTTTGTGTTGCATTACTTTATATATCTATCTATACCCAGTGAGTAGTCCCACATGGACCTGATGACAGCCTGAGTTTCCTGCGACAGAGCTCTGGGACAGGGGCACATAACAGTGGTGAGGAAAGGGACATGATGCAGTTCTGAAATGTTAATATTTCTAGCTCAGAGTGGTTCCTTCTTTCTTGGAGTGGTCAGTGTGACAGACTAGGATATATCGAGAGGAAATCTCATGGAAGGGAAACTACAGGACTGGATTCCAAGCTGAAACCTTATCCAGTTAGGATGGATGGAGCTATAGTGCATGCCCAGGTATCTGCAGTATCAACGAGCCCGCAAAGAATTCAGGCTTGTTTGCAACAGTACTTCCTAGAGTGCAATAGAATCACCAAAGGATCTGTGCTTCTGAAAGAATGTTGTTCCAGTTGTGACTGAGAAGTTGTTGCCACATGGAACCCTCCCTGATACTAACTGAAAAATGATCTATAACTGAATTTCGTAAAGTGACTTTTAAAAAAAACTTTCCTCTGTGCTTAATATTCTCCTGTTTTCCTGTTACTAATCTCAGGAGCCACCCCTGCCTCTTGCTCCCCACCCCATCATTCCACAAATGTAATTTTTCTTTACCAACAGCTCCATGCTTTCATTATGCCCAAATTAATGGCTCTCATTTCCTTTGGTGGTCTCATTACCTCCCAAATTAAGCTTCCCATTGCACTAATATGCAAGCTGAAAATGATTTGGAAACCAAGCTTGTTTTTTCACAAGGGTAAATGCCTGTTGAAATAACTGTAAGATTGGATCTCTCTGGTGAATGCCTTTTATTAAGTGATTAGATTGAATTTTACTTCCTGCCTAAGGTCAAGTTCAAAGGGTCTCTCCGTATGTGGTCTCATCATTTCTGTTTTTCCAACTAATCTGAAAACAATAACCCATCCCTGAAGTGGGTGTGTCTCTCTGGTATGTATTTGCAGATGATCGTCAATCCCCCTTGCTTCCCAGCTCTCTGACTTACTGGCTTTGCGTGGCAGTGGTAAAGCTATTTTACTAAGGAGGAATGCAGCAGTGGCAGGGCAGCCTTATTTAGACTTTGCTTATTGACTGCACCACTTTATTTCTAGGAAGATCCTATGACCAGCACTCAGACCATTCTCTGAGATGTCTTACCACTGCATAAACGGCTTCATAGACCAGAGAAATAGGAAGGCAAATCAGTTCCTTCTCTCTGAGCTTACCAGTGTGGGATCTGGACAAGATGCTTAACCCCACTTAGCCTCATTTTCCTCATCTGTTAAATGGAGATAATGATATAACCTTACATAATGTGAAGATTAAATAAGACAGTGTGTCTGACAGTGATTAGCACAGTGCCTGAGACGTCAGCATAACGTAGCAAGTAAGAGCACAAACTGGAGCTGGACTGTCTTCTCCAAACACTCCCTCAGGCTCTTGCTATATGTATAATTTCAGGCAAGTCAAATAATTGTGCCTCAGTTGGGCTATCTGTAAAATGGGGCAATAACTGAATCTACTAATTAAAACTACTAATGAATAATCTAATTATTGAATCTAAAAGGATTGTTGTGAGGATTAAATGAATTAATGAAAACTGCTCAGAATAGTGCCTGGCACATGGCAAGCACTTGAAAAGTGTTTTCTATTATTATCAGAAAGCACTAGCATCTTGCCTGAGGGTTTCAGCTCCCAGCCAGTTCACTATGGATTCCATAAGACTGAGGAATGACAATGGAATGTTCTTGGGGTAAAAGGGTTTATACCCAGCTCTATTCTCCCAGTGATAGGTTGAGTAATAAATCACATTTGCAACCAACAGTCTGCAGGTCTGTAATCCTCCTCCATTTCTGCCTCTGCCCAGAGCACTGGGTGGAGCTCTTTATATAGCGACTGAGTCAATAATAGCTTATTGCCCACGGGTGTGGAAGCAGCAGCCTAGCAGTAGGCCAATTACATCCAACTAGTTTAGGTTCAGGTGAGGATCCTGGCCATAGGAGCTTCAATTTTCCCCACAACTAGTATTATTCCAGTTGTCGAAATAAACTGGGCTTTAATAACACTGTCTTGAAAAACTGGTAATATCAAACTGAAGCTGTAAAGATTTAATCATTGGTCATACATGGACTAAGGCATTTCATTTTTTTCTTTTTTTCAGAGATGATGTTGTCTTGGGGAGACCATCCAGGAAAGGAAGAAGCCCCAGGTAATCTGGGTATTTCACATTCTTAGGATGCCCATTGGCCCTAGGAAGACCTGCACAAAGGGGAAATCTTACCTCACAATTGAACAGAGCTACTTTTTAAATCTGGAAACACAGGAGTAATGGGGTGATTATAAGGGGTTTTATTTCCCTGTAAGGGAGAGAATTGTATATACCTGGAGGTCAAAGGAGACAATCCTCAGTATTCATTAACAATTTGTATTTTGCTTATTTTAAAAGGTAGGGGGCCAGTTCAAAGCATGGTGGGGAATTCTATGTTGAGGCCAGTCCAGTACTTGCTGGTGAGGTTTGAATGACCATGCATAAAATAACTCTTTTAAAAAGCCCCTTTAAGCCCTTTGTAAAGCTTATCTATGCCAATTATTTTGGCTTTCCTTATTTCTAAAATTCTTGGTAGAACCTATAAGTGTTGTTAAGTGAGAGGTGCATGAGCCATGTAATAACAAAAGCTGTTTTCCTAAACCTATGTGTATTTTGTGTAGCTTTTTAAAACAAGTGTCCAAAAGAGCCATCACTAATTTCTCTTTACGGAACATAACTTATCTTGGGAATTCCTCTCTTATAGAACCAAAAGGAATGACTCCTAATCCCAGGACTTGTATTCTGAATTTCATTGTCTTTGTCAGTAATTTTGTGGTTGGGCTATCCAAGGAGGCCTCCCTGCTGGCTAGGTGAAACCTTAGCTCAGGAGAGGTTTTTTCATTCTGGTCGAGAAAAAATTCCTGAGCAGGCTGAGCAGGTATAAGAAAACAGGAGTTTATTAAGGCAAAAGTACACACTCAAGAAGGGAGTGCAAGCATGCTTGAGGGGTATTGTCTTGCCAGTGGGTTTCAGCCCCAGACAAGTTCACTATGGATTCAGTGAGACTGAAAAAATGACAGTGGAATATTCTTGGGGTAAAGTTGGTTTTATACCCAACTTTATTCCCGTGGTGGCAGGTCAATCACTAGAATGCCATCCACTCAGAGCAAGTCTGCATGCAGCAAGCCAGTCTCTGCCTCTGGGCCCCTCTGCTCGCACAGCCACCTCAGTCTCTGTCCTCGGCACTGCCATCACTCCAGTCTCTGCTCTCTGCTCTCCTGCAGCCTTGCAGCCCTGCCACCATGTCACCCAGAGCACTGGGTGGAGCTTTTTATATAGAGTCAATAACAATGTATTGCGCACACATGTGTAGTGAGCTAGCTGACCAGGGCCAGGGGAGAATCCTGGCCACAGGAACCTTCACTTTCTCCACAGATATCTCTTCTTGAACTCTTATAAAAGGTTTAGCTTACTGTTGGGTGGGGGTTCAGTGGAATATTCATCAGAGTTGGTGGTACTTTCTCAGAATAGAGAGGGTTAGGGTCTGTGCCCTCCAGTTGTCCTGATATGGTCAGCCTCATAACTGATGCCAAGGGGTGTGATTTTAATATGTTAATGAGTGCATAATGAATCGGGGGTAACTGCAGGCTGCCTTTGTTCCCCATCTGGAATCTAACCAGTTTGCTTTTGCTTTACCTGTTTTGCCATCAGCTGATTTTCCTAGAATCTAACTGGTGTGTTTTTGCTTCACCTCTTTTGCTAGTCAGCCACACAAACTGGCCTCAAGCTCCTAATATGTGTGCTTTTGTGACTCGCCTAGGGACTGTCTCTCTTCCTGAATTATACCACCTATGTCAGTTTTACTCACTCCACATTAACCAAAGTACACCTACAGGAGTTCATTAAGTAAAAAAGCTCTTTGCTAGTGCCCTTGAATAAAAATGTAGCTGGAAGATGCTATTGAACTGTAAGGTTTTAACACATTTAGTAACCCAAAATTAAATTATTCTTATTCTTTTATATGTTTTTTCCAATTTCTTTTTCTTCTATCTTATTCTATACAGTCCACATATACTTTCATCATACCATTTCCTTTATCATTTTGCTGAGGATCTGATTTACTCTTTTTCTCTTCTTATGGCAATCCAATTAAATATAAACTTCTTCTATTTCAAAAAGAAGAAAACTTATTAATTTGAAATTGACTTAATTTTCCCAGAGGTGTTGTTCTTTCATATCAAATTCTTCTGAGGCTGTTAATATTTTTTGTGTGACCCATGTCAGCCAGAACAGAACATCATCTCATGGGAAATAAGAAGCTGAAGGAGAAGGAGGGGAGAGGAGGAAGAGGCAGGAAGAAAAAGAAGCACAGGGATATCGCCAAATTCTTGAGTAGCAAGGAAGAACTGTCATTTTATCTCCTTAAAATGTTTACTTTGTTCCTAAAGTTAGCATAGAGCATTACATAATGACCTTGAAAAAAAAAGACCCCTCAGTAGAGTCATCTGGTGAAGACACTAAATGAAGAGTCTTCAGGGTTAAGTGACCTCGGGCAAGTCACATCTCTGAATTTTACTTTGTCCCCTAATTATCCTAAAGGGTTCCTGTAGACACCAAATAAGATGAAGAATGTGAGAAAACTCTCTCCTTTTAAATTCAAAAGTGGTCTTAATGAAAAGATGTTATAAATGTACATTTATAAAGATAAGATTAAGAGAAGTGGGATGAGAAGAGGGAGAGAGAGAGAGACAGAGAAATATCCCTGGGGAGAAGAAGAGGGCAAGATGTGGGGGGAATCAAGACATTAACTTCAGGCATAAAAAGCGAGCAGTTTGGAAGTTAAAAGATACATGGGAAACGAACAATAGAAGGAAGCTGAGAACAAATCGTGTGTATGAATAAGACAAACTGTTAGGTGGGCTATACTTATAAAGTGTTTGAATGGCATGGAGGACATTTATGATGGAATGCTAACTAAAAACAGGATATGTATGGAGAGAATGAAGCCAATTGTATAAGAAAAACATCAAAGAGTTTGCAAGGAAATATGGCAAAATTGGTTGCCTCCAAGAAGTAAGCAATTAGAGATTGTTTTTATGGTTTTATTTCTTCTGAAAAGTAAAGTTTTCTTTAGTAAACATGAATCAATTTTTTCATTAAAACTAAATTAACAGTGGAAGGTGTGAGAAGAGCTAGATCAAGGAGGCATATCAATTGGAGAGCATCCTGAAGCTTCTTTGGGCCTAAATGTGGGATTTGTACCTAAGAGATCCCACACATTACGTAGTTACTGTACTTATCAGCAGTTTCCTGTGTCAATAACAACAATAACAGCTTTCAGTTGTACACTGCTTAGGGGATGCCAGGACCCATTTAAAGGGCTTTACCTGTAATAGCTCACTGAATCCTCACTGCTACCCCCATTATATTTGTTTGCTAGGGCTGCCCTAAAAAAGTACCACAAAGTGGCTTAGACAACAGAAATATATTATCTTGCTGTTCTGGAGGCTAAAAGCCCCAAATCAAGGTGTTGGAGGGTGAGCTCCTTCTGAGAGTCGTGTAGGAGGATCTGTGCCAGGCCTCTCTCCTTGCGGGTAGATGGCCCTCTTCCCCCGGGGTCTCTTCCCCCTGTGTGTGTCCCTTCACACATGGTCTTTTCATAAGGACATTAGTCACACTGGATTAAGGGCCCACTCTACTCCATATGACCTCATCGTAACTAATCACATTTGCAAGAACATTTCCAAATAAGGTCAGGTTCTGAGCAACCAGAGGTTAGAGTGTCAGCATGTGAATTTGGGGGGGATGCAGTTCAACCCCTGACACCCACGTAGAAGATAGTTTCCTGCTGTTTTACAGATGTGGAAACAAGTCTCAAAGAAATACAGTAATTTTCTGGGTACCAGAGCAAGTGAGTCCATTCTAAGGTGGGTGGTTTGGCTACAGAGTCCACATGATTATAACCTTGGGAAACTGGAGGGGATATACTCTAGAAATCGATTCTGGTTTTCTTACAGAGCCCAGCACAAGAACAGTGTGGGCTGGGAGACCGAAGTCTGAGACTTCACTCCTGTGGAAAGTCTTAAAAATTACCTACACTAGTTAAGTCTGGATTCAATGAACAGGTTTTTCCCCAGTAGTCAACCTATGTCTAGTTTGTACCCTAAGATCCTCTTACACACTGGTTTCACCCCCTTTAAAACACTGGTTTTGTGTTCTCTGACTTTATACAAGGTCAGCGTACAAAGCAGATGGCATTAAAGCTTCAAAGTTCCTGCCAGGTTGGTCTGCTGATTGAATGGGAGGAGGGGCTCACAGTAGCAGACCCCAGACCACGGGACCAGCATTCCAGCTGTGCAGTTCAGCCTGGGGGATGACTCCAAGGCTTTCTCACATTTTCTACATTTCAGGATTGTCTGGTGCTATAGGTTGGCCGGGAGATCAGATGGGCGTTACCAGGAGGTGTAGCCATGACTGGCCAGAGCTTCATCTGCTAGGGCTTAGTGGACCTGGAGTAGGTGAGAAATAAATGGAGAGGTTGAACAGCCATTGTTTTCAAAAGAATTCTCCCAGTTCAGAAACTTTGCCGACATGCTCCTACTGGACTGTCTGTGCCTGCTGCCTCCTGGGAAAATTCCTGCTTCCTGAGGTCACACACTCTTCCCCAGCAAGCCAAGAAGCTGCCTGCCAGCACATGGTAAAGGAGAGACCACCTTCACTGGCCAGTGCCAGGATCCAGCATCGTGGTGTCCTGCTGGTCCAGGCCCTGGGGCCAGATGAACAGGGCCACATCTAGGCACTTGCCCATAGACCTGCCTGGAACACCAGAGCCCGTGTCATAAGAATCAGCACAGCCAGTTTCATGGAGTGTCTAACCCCGACTTCAGGGCACCTCTCGGCCCCAGGTAGTCACCGCTATTTGATCACCTGAACCACAAGTTTCCAGTGGTTTTGGGTGGGGAGGCAACTCTGAGAGCTTTCAAATCTCCCTCATATTTCCTATAAGGAAATGGATACCCAAGAAGTACTACAGGTATCTTGTGGCAAAATCAAGGCCAGACACATTTCCTGACACCACACCCCATGCCCTGTCCAGAAGGCCTGTGCCAGAGCATGCCTACTCTTGAAGTCTGCTTAGATGGTTTGTTTTATTTACAGAAGAACAAACTTGCCCATTGCACGTTGCAATCAGGCTTTCCTTTGCTTTCTATGCCTGCTTCCTCATCTGTAAAAGGAGGGGTAGTAACGAGTCACCACCATAAGACCAGCAAGTTAATACATATAAAGTGCTTGGAATTGTTGCTGGCACATAGAAAAAACCATAAGTGGGACACTGTTATGATTATTATAATAACCATGTATTAGTTTCCTTAGACTATTATAACAAAGTCTTACAAACTAGGTGGCTTAAAACAACAAAGGTTTTGTTCTGTCACGGTTCCAGGGGCTAGAAGTCTGAAATCAAGGTGTGGGCAGAGCTGTGCGCCACCCAAAGCCTCTAGAGGAGAATCCTCCCTTGCCTCTTCCAGCCTCTGGCGCTTGCAGGCCTTCCTTGGCTTGTGGCAGGGTAAGCCCCGCCTGCCCCTGTCCCCACGTGGCCGTCTTCCCTCTGTCTGTGCTTTTCTTCTTACAAGGACACATCGGGGTTAAGGACCCACCCTCCTCCAGCATGACCTCATCTTACCTAATGATATCTGCAGTGACCCTATTTCCAAATAAGGTCCTTTCCATAGGTGCCAGGGATTAGGAGGTCAGCATACTTTTAGGGGGATGCAATTTAACCCACAGCACCTGTTATTGCTGTCAAAGCAGCAAATTTTAGGATGGGTATTTTTATGTGAGGTAAAAAGTGATCCCTTCTTTCTTGCCATGACCCCAGACAGAACTGCCTCAGGCTCACCTGTACTCAGTTCAGTCAGAAAACTGATTTAGATACCAGGCGTACAGAAGTTTCAGATCTGCTGGAGTGAAAAGAAAAAAGAAATTTGTGAAGAAATTGCAAAGTCAATGCGTTAATGCAACCCTCTTGTTTTCATTTAAGGAAGCTGCAAAGAAACTCAGAATTCATCAGTAGAGCATTTCACTGTGGCCATTTATTTCTGACCAGCAGTTTCTTAGTATTCTGGGTTTGCATGACGAATTCCTCCAGAAATTTCCTAGGGGGAGAAAAGACAACAAAACTGGAATAAAATGATGACCGGCACTCACTCCACATATATCTTGACCAGTATTGAGATTGTCCAGGACAATTTGCCCTCACACTGTATGCAGAAGAGGGTCTGACAAGAAAAATGCACATGTGTATGTATATGTATATAAATGTAATATACATGTGTGTATGTGTATATATGTGTGTGTGTATATGCATATATACATATATGTATAAACAGCTTTCATATGCTAAGGATAAGTTGCTATCATTTCTCCCCAAATTGATTCATTATTTGCCATTAATAATGTAAGTGGAGATATACAAATTAATTCTGAGGGAAATGAGTAAATAGGAAAGATAATTCAGTGACATTTGATGATGATTTGAAATCCCCACATTTACTTGGCAATGTGTTGCAAGCTCTTGCCAATTGACTTAAGAATCGTGGAACAGTTCCCCAACTTGTTTTCTATATCACAAACATCTTAAATTAGTCATTCTTTCTATGGCCACTATTAAAGTCTTGTTGCATCATCGTATTGGAAAAATTATGGAATCATATTTGGGTCCTGATTTGTGAGCTCTGGGTCGTTCATTGCTTTCCTGTGAATCATTTTGAAACCAAAGGCACTGCTCAGGACCTCAAGTCACAGTGATTTCATACGCTATTGCTCAGGTTCTTCCACATGGAGAACAGATTCTAACGTGTACCTAACCGAGTTAATATAATAAGTGCGCTTTCCATGTGAGCAAGTCCCTGGTGGACTGCTGCTTTCTCTTTGAACGTGAATCATAGGTTATGAAGTCTATAAATACCCAAGCAAACTTGCTTGAGAATCTAAAGGAGGAAGGATACCTTGTCATATCTTATTTTATATTCAAAATTCCTTTCCAGGGAAGGTGAGATATTTACTTTCTAAACCTTAACTAGTAGTAGATTTCTCAGTACTTTTTTCGAGTAAGGTGAGTGAGCTAAGACAGGCAACAAAATTTCCCAAAACAGAAATGATAATGAGAACCCATTCTGAGTCTCACCCAAACTCCTTTTTTCAAACATCACGCAGGAGTTCTTGTCAGAGCGTTTTGCGTTGATTTTTTTTCTTTTAACATTAATGGTTTGCTCAATCCTGACTCTTGTTCAAATTGAACAAGAGGCAGTGACAGGCAGGAATGACTATTCTCTCTCACCTTCTAAAAGAAACCTCAGGCAAATATCATTTTCTGCTTCTGCTTTCCTGATGAATTCCAAGAGTGGAATGGCATCTGGCCCAAAAAGACAGCAGTGCCGTGAGGTCTGTGGTGCAGTCATTCTGATTTGAATCTGTATTAGTCAGGTAACTTGTAGGCACCAGGCGCTCCTGCCATTGCAACCAAGCTTTTCCCCATCCTCCCACCTATTACTTGACTACCACACTACTTTCACGGAGCTTTGAACGTCCCTCCAGCATCATGCATTCATTCATTAACCAACATTTATTAGGCAACAGTGCTCTGTACCAGACACTTCCCTAGATGATGGGGACCCAAACACGGTGTCACTATCTTAAAGGACAAATTCTGCTGATCTTTAAATCCCTTGGGACCCCTAGAACACCTAGGCATTAGGCCTTTAACACCCTCATATTACTTAGGCATAGGCCTTAATGACTCTATTCTGGGTCCCATAGAACTGAAAAATCTAAAGAGAGTGAGTATTTTAATCAGATTTTTATCTTCCCATCTGGCTTTGTGGATGCAGGGGAAGGATTCAGAAGAGGGCAGGGCAGCACCGACTTTCATGTGGCCAGTTCCCTTACATACTCTATAACCAGCTTGTCTGTAGGCCTAGTAACTTCTGGGTGTGGCTGGTGCCATTTCTAATCCGAGTTATGTTGTTCTGTAAGCTTAAATCTTCTTCTTGTCTCCTCAGCTGTATCACCAGCTAGGGAGAGGAGGAGAGAACATGCTTTCTATTTATTTGGAATCAGCATAAGCTATTATGCACCCAGTAAGTTCTAAATACATGCTCTTGAGAGACATAGATGCACTCTACCGATTTGTCGTTAAACTCATTCTCAGTGTGAATGCACAGATTGGTTCAGCACTAGCTACTTGAGAGAGAACTTCCTCCTTGCTCCCTAAATACTCAGCATCAGGAAAGAGTGCTTGGTGGGTTTGCAAGTACAAATGAAATGCTGCAGATTCAGAGAAGGAGCATGTGCTTCTGGCTGGAGACATTGATGAAACTTCGAAGAAGTGGGGGGATTTTTGAGCTGGGACTTGAAGTAGATATAAGATTTGGATATAGTGAGCTGGTGCAGGAAGGCTTTGTAAGTACATTTGACAGCCTGACCAAAGACCAGGAAGCACAGAGCACATGTGGGACATGGCCAGAGGTCTGATGGTATGCTAAGTAGGAGATCAAGCTTGGAAGGTATATTGCAGTCAGATCTTAAAGAGGCTGAATGCCAGGCTGTGGGGATTTGTTTGTGGAAGATTTTGTTTACATGTGCATAATGAATTGTTCTGGTATCTCTGATTTTCTCAGATCAAAGAACAAATATCCTGATGAAATGTGATCCAGAATCACAAAGTTATGAAGGTTGTGATGAAATTGAAAGGGTGAGGGACTTTCTGGGGTCCACTGCAAAGGCCAGAGTAAGAGTTCCTCAGGTGTTTCTGGCCTATATGGCACTTAGAGCTGAAGCCATGCAGGTTAGCTCTTTGTCATCCATATTAGTGAGCTGTGTACTGACCAGGCCAAACAAAGCAGGCTATTTATGAAGTACTGAGAGCCTCAAAGTCCATGCTAGCTGACAGAATGGGTAAATCTTTCTCAAAGATGAGTAAGATGCTGTCTAGTCCTGTCTTCAAAGAGATTTCAGGGTAATAGGAAGAATAAGACAACAATTCAGATGTCTATTGTTGCAAGCTGTGCCCAAGGTAAAATGAGCCAATGGGAATGGAGCTGGCGGAGTGGGAGGAGGAGAGACGGGATGTAGAGATAGCTGTAAAGAGGCCAACTCAGCCCTTTACAGGAGGGGAGGGGTAGTAAGGAACTAACTGTGAGGGCCTCCAATATAATGGATAAAAAGGGAGGATGGGAGTTTAAAGTGTAAATAAGAACCAACAGGACTTGTCACATCATTGGATATCATACAAACCAGAGGGAAGAGGAGTCCAAGATGACCCTGGTATTTTGGGTGGTTAGATAGATGATGGGACCATTGCCTCAGCAGTAAGAGCATGTTGGGAAATGAGGGAGCTGATGATTTTAGAGTATTTAAGTCATCAGTGTGAACGGAGCATAGGTATATTTATTTGGTGGTTTGCCCAAAGGAGGAGTTGGGTGATGTTAGCTGGCGGCTCTACAGTATAATACCTGATGCTGAAAAATTGCTCAGTTGGTGTTGTGGAGCTGAATTATTGACTTGAACTGCTCAGCACACAGGTGTGCTGGGGAGAGGAATGCGTCCATGAAGGCGAGAGTTGAAGAGGAAGAGTGTGTAGCAGAGAGGCAGAGGGCAGTACGTGGGGGATGGACACAGTGAAGCCAGGAAAAGCCCATCATGGAAACAGAGACAGATCCTTGCAAAGGAGAAAAGAACTGGATAAATTAGGGCCTTAGAAACCCTGAAAAGAAATGACTTCAAGAATAAGGGTCAGGAGACCAAAAGCACTAGCCATTAAGGAAAAGATTGATGAACATAATTAATTTATATATATAATTCTATAATATATACTTAATACATATTTATGATTTAAAAAAACTCTGTCCTTCAAAAGTAATCATTAAGAGAGTACAAAGCAAGGCACAAGTAGAGAAGATACTGGCAACAAAGGATTGATGTTGGATATGATGAAGATGATATGAAAAACTGCTACAAATAAATAAGAAAATTAAAAGCAGCACAGGGGAAAACCCAGAAAAGACTTAAATGAGCATTTCATTAAAAAGGTTATCCAATGTCCAAAAAATGTGGGAAAGGTTCCCATTTAGTAATCATGGGAAAGCAAATTAAAAGCACATATCTACTTTTATGGCTGAAATTAATAGAGCTGATTATACCAACATGGTGAGGATTTAGAGCTGTGGAAAATGATATATTGCTGGTGGGAGTGTAAGTGCAAACACTTTGGAGAACAGTTTGGCCTTGTTTACTGAAATGGTAGACACATGCTATCTATTACTCAGTAATTTCATGGGCATATCCCCAAAAGAAATGTGTGTGCCCACACATCAAAAGACACATATAAGAATATTTATAGCAGCCTGATTCATACTACCTCCATCTGAAAACAACCCAAATGGCCATCAACAGAGTAGGTAAATAAATTGTAGTATATAGTGTGGGACACTAGCAGGGCAATAAAAATGAATTAACTACAGCTGAATACAAGAAAACAGATATGTTTCACAAATTTTAAGTAAAAGAAGCCAGATTCAAAAATGTATATGCTGTGTGGTGGTTCCATTTATATAAAGTTAAAAAACAGGCCAAACCAAGTATTTAGGTATGAACACTTGTGGCCAAAGAATAAGGAAAAGCAAGTGACTGACATAAAAGCCAGAGCAGTGGTTGCCTTAGGAGGGTGGGATGGGGCTGGAAGAGTCGCAGCCCACTCCTGGAATGCTGGCCCTGTTTAGCTTTTTGCCCCAGGAAGTGACTACATGGACAGCAGTCTGTCAAGCTGCATATTTATGTGACATGCACATTTTGGGTGCATTTTTCATTTTAGAGTTAACAAAGCTTTTTTAAAAGAGGAAGATGAAAAACTACAGATGTGGGGTTTGGTGGATAATAACAGAGAGAGACTTTTGGCTTTGTGGATTACACACTGTTCACCTTCAAGAAAGAAGTTTCAGTAAGACTGTGAGGGCAGCAGCCACAATTTAAGAGGTTAGGAAGGAAATCGGCATTAAGTGAATGGAGGCTAGTAGTGAAGACTTGCAGAAAGTTTTCAGATGAAAGGGGAGAGATGAAGAAGTAACTTAATTGGGTAACAAACTAAAATTTCTATTCCATTTTATTTTTTAGGCTGTGAAAGACTTCAGTAAGAAGACATTAGGACTAGATTGAAAAATGCAGATGATAGAGATCATTGATGGATAAGGTCTAGGGTTATAAACTGTAGGTGTCAGGATTGGCTGTCACAGGGAGGGGTTGCTTCCTCAGTGATGGACATAAAGGAAGAACTCTAGGGGATGGAAGGAGGGGATCAGGGAGGACAGCTAACCATCAGAGGGCCCCCTGCTGCCCAGAGGGCATGCTATGCTGAAGTAGCCTTGGGGACCTAAGGAGGTACATGTGACCTAGGCAGAGCCCAGGGTCTGGGGGTAGCCATCCAGGTCCAGCTGCAGTTGGTAGTAAGAATTTAGGTGGATTCCATCAGCAAGGATTGGGAGATTCTCTGACAAGCACAATATCTTGAAAATAATTACAGTAAATGGGGCAGTGCCCCTTATCATGGTGTGCATATTGGTGGTAAGAGCAGGCATCGTTGTAGACACATTTGTGGAGAAAGTTCAGAAACCTGAAGAGGTCAGAGATATGCTTTTCCTTATTTTTCTCAATAAAGTAACAGGTTGTTTTTATTTGCTGAGGGTGGAGGGATTGAGTAAGAGTTTTGAAGAAAATGGAGAAAATTTGAGTTATTGAGGGCAATGGAGGAAGGAGCGGAATTGCCTGGCAACACTGAGCCTAGCAGAGGTTCAAGGCCATAAATCTGTTGCGTGAATCTGTGGGGTTGGAGGGTTTTCTCCATTAGCACTCAGCTTCTTGCAGAAGGAAAAAGAAACGTGTATCACTGATCCATACTGTTATTTGTGGGAAGAGTATAGTAAGGGATGGTGGGAAAGGATGGCGGCAAGGCATTCGAAGATGCTGGCAGAGAGCGCTTTAGGCTCTCACAGTGGGATCCAGGAAAAGAACTTCTGGAGAAAAATGGAGGTGCCAAGACCAAAGGCCAAGGGCAGAAGTAGTGGTCATGAGAGCATTAGAAAGATTGAAAACTGTTGTCACCTGGAGGGTATTAGCTAACTACTGTTCCAACTAATAACAGTATCTAAGGTGGGAGTGGGTGACTGAAGTAGAGAAGAGGTCATTAAATAAGGAGGTCTGGGAATTGCAGGGCTAGGTTACTGAATGAGCCTTTTAAATGGACATTGAAAGCTTCAGAAGACCATAAAGAGGTTTCAGATTTTATAACAACTGTGATTGAATATTCTGGCTGCCTGGACTGTTGTGTTGAGAAGAAGAGGTCATTTTAGGGGTCAGATAGAAAGAGTACCATAGTAAATTAGCAATATTTGCCCATAGGAGGAGGGGGGCATAATAACTGTGCCATGTATTTGTGACACCTATTCACAGGTTATGGCAGGAAGTGGGATACAGAAGAAAACTGAGTAAGGGATGACCCAAGAATTCAAAGAATGAAAGGTAGTGACTAGTTCAAGATTAATTGCATGCATGTAGCAAGTATTAATCACCAAGTTGGTGTTCTTTTCTTTCTAACAAAGCCTTATATCTTTCTTCCCTCATCTCTCCTCAACTAGCTATCATCATGAATCCAAGTGCCCATCCATTTTAGGTGGCCTAAATTCTTCTTTTGCCAGAGTTTTTGAAATTTACCAACTAAAGGTCACTCAGTGGAAATCTTTACAGCAATGTCCATATGCATTTAAGAAATTCCAAACTGTCCTTGCAGAACCCCTCTAGACGCTTAGGAATGTTCCCAGTGTTCTGCAGAAGAGAAAGACAGCAAACTGGACCTTTTATAGAAGTCATACTTTTATTATCTGTGAAACTCAACTGGCTGTTTAGAATATGATTGCTCTGTACTCAAAACAGTGGAAAGATGGACTAAATTATAACTCCACCTTTTGAGCATGCATGCTATTTCAGTTAATATTTATGATGGCCTATGGAGCAGATTTTGTCACCATTTATTGTGTATTGTTATTTAAAAATTTTTTCAGGTACAAGAAAATGCATTCTCCTTGAAACAGAGCACCAAGGAAGGCATAGTATAAATTGGAAGTCTTTCTTAACCCATCCCTCTCTCCCTTGCTGTCTTGCTGATAGAGATAGGCGTAGAGGCAGTAATGAAAGCCAGGTTTGTCTAACTAAAGCCACTTTAGTCTCCATTTCATTACTTTAACACTACTGCCTAACACTGGCCTTTTCAAGAAGGGTATTGAAATGAGCAGAAAAGATAATCAGCAGAGACCCTGGGACTACTTTTTGTCCATTATCATCTAAACAGAAAATCAAGTAACGTCAAGAAAATGAAATCTGCTGTGAATAAAAAAGTTTTCTCAAAGCAGGATGACCTCAACTGGCTTTGTGTGTGGTTCAGGACATACTCATGAAAGCAAGGGAACATACAGCTGACTTCCACTCCAACCAAAGAAGGAGTAATAAGGATAGGATTTACCTTCCCATCTTAGAAAGAAAAAAAAAAAGACCTGGACAAAATATATGAAATAACCAAAAAATGGGCATTAACAGTGAGGAACAGGGAGTGCTGGTATTGCCCCAGCCTACTGCCTGGACAGAACGTCCAAGCTGCAGCTCAGAAGCAGGGCTGCAGGTGGGCCTGGAGCCCCTCTGACGGAGGAGATGAAAAGGGGAGTCGTGGCTGCAGAGTCAGCTAGGCGTTCTCAGGGAAGAGTGGCAGAGAGGTGAACTCCCGACACCTCCAGAAGGTCCCCTTGAGTCTCAGCTTCATACCGACTGACACCGGTAGGAGAGGAAACTATCTGGGCCGGGACATGAACCCACCCAAGGACTTAGACAGAACACAGCTGGAACTCAGACAGAGCAGGAAGTCATTTCTGATCCCATCAGCTACAGGAGAAAACCCCATGATCCACAGAGCATCAGATAGAGTGCTGAAAGGTCTTAGCCTCAAGAGAGGAGCAAAATTAGCTCTAGAATAAATACTGCTCTCATCCCACCTAAAATACATTCAAATCAAGGCCCAGAAGGAGCAAACAGTTTCTAGGTAACTTAGTCATGTCCAAGAACAAATGTCATGAGAGGTCACAGGAAGGCAAACACATGCAGCCCAAGCAAGGTGGAATGGTCGCTGACACCCAGTCAGAACTTAGCCAGCATGCCTCTCCCTCAGTCCATGCTCCCAGCTCTGGTCAGTCTGCCCCTGAGCGCTCCCCCATGCACATGGCAGGGGTTGGACATGTCTTTCACTCATTTCTGCCCCTTCCCTGAGTCTCCACAAGACCTTTTCTCCCCCAAGAGACCTGCAAGCCTCACTTCTGTCTCTGCTCTCGTTCTAAGGTTTTCTAAAGCCACCTTTTAGAGGATAGGGAAAAAGATCAAGCTACAAGTGCCCAGCTATGTCTTTATAATTCATTTGTTTAGAGCTGCTCCTTTGGAGGTGAATAATACAGTTTGGCAATTTCTTGATGTTATAATGCCGCTTAATACAAAGATCAGCCAACAGTAGGTTTGATAGTGTACCAGTTTAATGATGGGAAGATTTGCATTCTGGGTATTCTTGTAAGCAAACCTCCTCAAAGACACAAGAGGCAAAATGTTTAAGGTTTCAAGGCAGAAAACAGGAAAAGTTAAAAATGTGACTTAACTAGGTAAATAGGACCAAAAATATAAAATTCAAAACCCGTGCTCTAAAAATATCCACTTCTTCCCATGCAGCATGCTCTCCTTGGGTAATTAAGCCCTGTATTTTAGACACTTTTTAGAATGTGTCTGATCTGTACATTTTGTTCTTGGAGAAGAGCTATTAAGTTACAAGACCTGTGTGTTGTGTGATCTCAGTCTCCTTCCTGAAAAGCCACAGGCAGTAATAATACCTCAGAAACAAAAACAGCATTGAAAAGATTTGAAAATGGAGTGAACTGTGAAGTTCTCCCCCTTTTCAGAGGAAGGTCTCCCAGGCTGGGGGTAGACACATAGGATTCACCTGGACCCTGCTGGTATCTTTGGAATGTCCTCTTAGGTAACCAAAGGGATAAATATTCAAGTATTCCTCATATTCCTACTATGAGCAGATTCTGTGGTATGTGTCAAAGGCTCAGAATAAAATCAAGTTAAGACCTAGTCCCACACCTAGTGATGCTCTTATTTGGGTAATTTTAGTTCAACCTCTTCCAACAGTTTATTCCATATTATCTAATGGTTAAAAAAACACACCCTATTTTGTAGACAGAACATCTTTCTGTGAGTATCAGGAGAAGGCAAGACTGTGAAGTTGGGGAAACACTGCTTTATCTCTCTTCCCTCCTTCTCCTTTCAGGGCTGTGGTGGGTAGGGGACCCAGGTGTTCTTAGCCCTAGATGTAAATTGTCCCATTTTGTCCATCTTCTTCTCTAAGTATTGCTCTTCACTATGATCATCTCCTCATGACAACCTCATCCTTTGTCTGGTACTACTTATTCTTAGAGTTCAAAGATCCCTTTGGCATTTTTCACTCACTTCTTCTGGCCCAGCAAAACTCATCTCTGCTCTCAGCTGTGATGCACCCAGAAACAACTCTACCATCTGCAAGGAGCTGCATCTTTGCTGGGTAAGCCCCAGGACTCCCATTGGTATTACCACGGCCTCTGCCCCTGCTGGGCTGGGCTATGAATGGCTTGGGCGTAAGTGGTCAGGGGCCTTCCTGGAAGACTCAAGCTCCTCCCCCGGAGATGTACTTGGCTCTGTCCTGCCCCTTCCCCCTTCCCATCTTTATACATATTGTTCCTTCTCCCTGGAACTCTTCTCTTGCCATCCCTAACCACTGCCCCTGTTTTCAGCTAGTCAGCTCCATTCTTCAAATGCTGCCTCCCAGAAAAGTCTTCTATGGTTGAGTTGTGGCCCCCCAAATTCATATGTTGAAGTCCTGACCGTCAGTATGTCAGAATGTGACCTTATTTAGAGATAAATTCTTTACAAAGGTAATCAAGTTAAAATGAGGTTTTTAGGTTGGGCCCTAATCCAACATGACTGGGGTCCTTATTCAAAAGGGGAAATCTGGACAGACAGACATGCAGCAATGAGATGATATGGAGAGACATAAGGAGAAGATGGCTCTCTACAAGCCAAGGAGAGAGGCCTCAGGAAAAACCTCCCCTGCCGGCACCTTAATCTCAGACCTCTAGCCTCTGGAACATGCCGCAGTGGTTTTGTTGTTTAAGCCAGTCTGGTATTTTGTAGGGCAGTCCTTGCAAACTAATTCTGCTTTCCCAGGAAAACAGACTCTGACATGAAGAGTTGCATAAAGCAGGTTTATCGGGGAGTGTCTTCAGGATAGGCACCTGTGACGGTGACAGAAGGAGACTGAGCAGGGGCCAGCATCGAGCAGCCATGCATTTGCAATGGACAGCTCAGCTGATTCTGAGGCTGCCCTGGCGCTGGGATGGCCCTTTGGAGTTGCCCCATCTTGAGAATAAGGAGGCAAGGAGGGCAAACCAGGTCTTCATGTCCAGCACACCCTTCCTCTCACCATGGAGCAGTGGCTGAATGCAGGAGGGAACATCTTGGGTGAGGAGACTTGTTCTGACTGAGGGCAGTTCCACAGAGGGACTCAGCAGAGAGTGGGCTGCACTGACCCCAACAGCTGGGGATCCAGGGAGCTGTCCTCCAGGGGCATCCACTCCTCCTCCAGCCAGATTTGACACCCTGCTACATTCCCATGACATCACTGACCTCTACTTCTCAACCAATCTCACTACAGTCATAATTTAGTTGTACTTTATTGTACATTCTTCATTTATTTGTAAATGTTATACTTTGAGTAAGTCCTGGGCTGTAAATGTGCACAGGCTTGGTTTCTTCTTGCTCACTTTTATATCCCCTGTGCCTCAAAAATGTTCCTGGGCTCTAATAGGCATTTAATTAATATATGTGGCTGAATGAATCAGTTGTTACCACTCGATTCAGACCTGTGTATGACACGCTTATCACACTAACTCCCCTGAACTCTGGAATCCACCCCTCTCAATTTACCACCTACCATCTATTCTGAAAAGTTAGTAAATGAGAGCAGATGAAGATGCTTTCAGTGGGGGTGAGAGGGCCTGAGCATGGGTCCTTGTGCTGTGTGGGTCCTCTGGTGTTATGGACTAATTGTGTCCCCCCAAATTCATTTATTGAAATCTTAACCCCCAGAACCTTAGATTTTGACTGTATTTGGAGCTAGAACTTTTAGAGATAATGACAGATGAGGTCATACAGGTGGACCTCACCCAGCAGGACAGGTGTCCCTATAAGAAAAGGAGGCAGCACCAGGGATCCAGGTGCACAGAGAAAGGCCATGAGAGCACAGTGAGAAAGTGGCCATCTGCAAGCAAAAGAGAGAGATCTCAGCACCTTAATCTTGGACTTTCCAGCACCCAGAACGGTAAGAAAATAAATTTCTGTTGTTTAATCCATCAAGTCTGGTATTTTATTACAGGAGTCCTAGCACACTACCACATTGGCCTCTCTGAACCTCAGTTTTCTCATCTGTTAAGTAGGAGTGATAATTTCTATTTCATGGATGATGTGAGGACAGAATGAGTTAATATGTGAAATTCCCTGGGTGCATGGTGGTGCCATTAGTGTGGGGGACAGGAGGGACGTGTCTGCCCAGCAGTGGGAGGTGAATTCAGTTTGGGACTTGCTGATTATCAGGTGTCTGTGGCACATCCAGGTAGACATTCTAGTAGGAAATGGCACATACAGTGCTGGATAAACATTATATCAATGTTAATTGAATCCCTTATATTCTCTTTCTCCAAATATCCCTCTTCCTCATTTTCATGCATTTCATAATCCAACAAGTTTGGCTTTCTCCACCCTGCTTCTCCACCTCTACTCTCTCCCACTCCTTATAACCCATCAGCACAAGGAATAAAGCATCTATCTACCTGCCTCAGGTAGCTGGAGAATCACTCTTTATGGAAAAATATAAATAATGGAAATGCATGGAGTGTATGGGAGATAAATAAAAGGCTTCAGAATGGATCAGGGCTCCCTTTGTGTTACAAACACAGTCAGGCGGTGTGGAATGATTTATGAAATTTTTGGGAGCCCTTACTGTGAGGAGAGAGCAGCAGAGCCAAGCCAACTTGTTTATTAATATGAACTACTCCCTTCAAAAATTGTATATGGAAATATGTAAATAGAATGCCCTGAATGTGGATTTTCAGTACTTTAGTTCCTTCTGGGTTTTAGAGAAATAAATTACAGTGCATTAAGTGATTATATGTGGGAAAGTATAGCATATTGTTTATGCTTTGTAATGAGAGAAGCTGTCTGTCCTAAGCTCAGCATGTGTGTGCATGAGCAGGCATGTGTGTATGTAGGCATGTGTATGAGTGTATGTGTGGGCATGCATGTGTACATACATGTATCTGTATGCACTTGGATAAGAAAGTGAACTGAGGGAGAGGAAAAGGTCCTAATGTTTGCTTGTGTTTACTACTCTTGGTCCTATCTCAAACTGAAATCTTTTTTTTCTCTGATGCCTGTAGTCCTCTGATCACAGTGGTAGTCAGGACTAGCAAAATGGCCAGAAAGAAGAAAATATAAAGTTATCCAGAGAAAAGCTTAGACTGAACTCTCATGTCTGACCCACTCGCTGACTTTTGCCATTCACAAGACCTGAGCCACAGCATTTTATAATGAGGAAGAGATGCTCATGTCACCTAATTCGGCTCCCTCATTTCAAAGACAAGAACAGGAGGAATAGAAAAGTTAAGTACCTGTCCGATGTCCAAAGCCCATGGAAGAGTCAATGAAACAACTCCATACAAGTTTGGGCAGGTTTTCATGCTCTGAGACCACTGTGTGATCCACGTAAGAGACATGGATGATGTATTTTTGAAAGGGTATCACTTGAGCATGGCTTTTTAATTTACAAAATTGAAGCCTACTTTTCAGAAAGGCGGTTCATCTGCTGATGGGACAGGTCCCCTAGTAGCACATAAGGAGCCTTAATTACAAACGAGGAAAAGGCACCCCTTCCAAGTACATGACATGAGAAAAGAGACATGCTTTTTGAGTTAAATATGAAACTCTCTCTTCCTACCCTGAAGAGGTACAGTCTGTCCACAACGCATGGCTGAAAGTGGAATGCAGGCTGGATTTCAGCCCCACTTGGGGCTTTGCTGGGTGCCCTTGTACAGAACAATCTCCCAACTGTGCAGGGCAGCCTCTGCAGAGCTGGGTCTGCACTGGGGCTGAGAGAATGGCTGAGAGCTTGGATGGCTCAGTGAGACCTGGGCTTCCTGGAGCTGCTCCACCATCTCTTTCTGCCTCCTTTATGTCCTTCCTCCTTTATTTCTTTTTTCTTTTCTTACTGTCAGCTAAAATGGTTGGTGTGGCTCTATGCTGGGCACACATACTGAATAAAATACTGTTATTTCATAATAACATACTAAAATGTATGCACTTGTACCTAACCTTGCAGGTCATTGGCTCAGGGAAAACCTGGCTTAGACCCACTCTTCCCCTCCTGAAAGATTCCCCCATCGAAATGTCTGTAATCATTTCTTTGACAAATATCATCCATGTCCATACCACACAGTGGCTAATAGCTTTCTTGGAACTTTGCCTTAGCATAATCAACACAGTTTTGGTAAAGTCTAGAATTCATAATTTAAGGTCATAAATATGTGTTTCAGTTCATTTGTTTCTTCAGTTTGTTTTCCATAGCTCTTCAACCTCTTTCTCTCTAGTTGTCTAGCATTTTTATTTAGGGTTGCCAAAATAAATGCAAATGGAAAATAAAAGGAATCCTTTCCATATTCCCTTAAGGCTAAAATAGGCAGTAAAAAGTAGTGGGAAAAGAGTGAGCCAAATAGAAGACTAATATAAGCCACTGTTCTGTCACTTTTGAGACAAGTGATATTGGGCAAGTCGCTGAATTGCTCTATGTCATGGATTATTCCTATTTTGAAAAATGGGTGTAAAAAAAAGACTAACCTTTTCAAATGAGATGATGTTTGTAAAAATATCATAACTCCAAAGTACTATACAGATGTTTATCATTATTCATTTTTATTGTATTTGTGGCTGATTAAAGATGGCCACAGATTTTTTCCCACTCCTCCCATTAAGAGGTAGAGGCTACTTCCCCTCCTTATGAACTCCGGTCTGGCCTGAGAACTGTTGAGTAAAGACTGGAGGTGAGGAAGTAGGTGAGACAAACAGGAACACAGGAGGGAGAGGCCCGGACTTCTGTGCAGCAGGTGATGGGAGACTTTTCTATTAGTTACCAGGAGTAGAGCTAAACCTTGCCTCACACAGTCAATAACAGCTTGGGGATTTGCAAAGCTGAGAATGCAGTAGGGGAATAGTGGAAAGAGGCCTTGGGAAGGATGCAAAGTAGGGCAGCTGAGATGTTAGAATGAAAAAAGATTTTCATATCAATAACCCAGGCTTATGTTGGGAGAAGAAAGGAGAATGGATTATATTCCTCTTCCCCCAAATCCTCCCCACTCTGGAGAATATGGGGAGATTTAAAGAGGAGAAAGTAATGAAGAGGTGAAGATGGGATGGGGAAGCTATCACAGGAGCTGGGAGGTGTGGTGGAAGCACGTGGATTTTCAAGTCCAGCAAACCCGGGCTTGGTGCGGCTTTACTACTCACTAGCTGGGAGACTCTAGAACAGGGGCTGGTACAAAAGACTGGAAAGGAATGGGATCGGAGGCAGGAAACCTGGTAGTAGAGACCACCACTGGTTCCCCAGAGCTGCTCTCCCCTTCTCTGGGCATGCACTTGGTCTATATTTCCCAGGCTCCCTTGAACTAAGGTGTGTCCATATGACTGTCCTTATTCTGGTGGAATGAGAGCAGACAAGATTTGTTCCATTTCCAAGTCTGGCACTTAAAGGACTCCCACGCAAGGTTTCCCATTCTTATTCCCCTTCCCAGCATTCATGCCTGTGGAGCCCTTGGAAGCTGCATATTGAACACCGTCTTCATCACTCAGTGTCTCTGAAAGACTGTGTCAGGAGAGCTGCCCCATCAACCTTGAATAAGAAATGAATTTTTATTGCATTAAGCCATTAAAACTCTGGGGTCTATTTGTTTCCACAAGCTAATACAATCTACTTAGGAGATTGTTTCATGCCCCATAAGAGAGATGATGACGATCTGGACTAAGGACGTGGCCCTACGGGACAGAAGAGCAAAGGTAAACTGGGGCTCCATTGCATTCCTCATCAGAGAGGATGGTGAGGAGTTAAGCAGTCTTTGGAGTGATGAGAGCTCTGCCGTCTGGAAGGAATGAGTATCAGGACCCCCAAACAAGCAGTCAAGCCCAGTATCTAGAACCCAGATAATGGAGCTGATGGTGGAGGTGTCCTTAGCAACGGCTGTAGCTGTGGCAACAGGCATCCAGCAAGACCATCAAAAAGCTGGGGGCACAAAGGCAAACTTTCACAGCAGAAACAGTGTGGAAGCAGTTTGGAACTTCCGGCAAGGCCGGGGTAGGGCTCCTGGGTTTAGACTGGGGAATGTATCTTGCTCTTCCCCTTGCCTCACTCTCCTTACCCCAGTGCAAAAATAAAGATTTGGGGGATCCAGGCTACACAGGGAGCAGAGGAGGATGAAGAGATCTTGGAAGTGAGATTAGCTTGAGTCCTTTCCTCTTCTACTTTTCCATGCTCTTCTTGAGAGTTTCTTGCCCAGATCCTCCCTAAGTATTTCCTAGGACGGGTAGAGCCCAGGCTTCTGTGCCAACTATAACATGCCTGGGATGAATGTAGCCCAAAATGCTTGCTAATAACCCGTTTTAAGAGTTTATGTGGAATGTGGGGGTGGAGTAAAACAGCTCATTACAGGGATAACTGATGATTTGGGTGGGTCTCAGAGGCAATTGCTTTGAGCCATTATTTATCCTATTTTCCTCTATCCACCTTCTCTCATCCATGCCTCATTTCTCAGAGCATTTATAAGTGGTTAAGAAATCCATGTGCTCTTCCATCTCTTCCCCAACCTATTTTCCTTTGCTGTCAAGAGTCTCCATTTCCATTTCTATTTTTTCCCCCCAGATTTTAATGCAGGAAACACTGTGAAAACCTAATTGAACTTTTATATTTTTAATGTGAAGATTAAATGGAGCTGCAAGGATGTTGTACATAGGGTCAATTCACTCCAGCAGAGCATCCTTTTTATGTGCTGGAAAAGACATGGTATCCATTAAAGAATAATTTTTAAAAAAAAGACAAAATTATGATTCTCACAGAGCTCTAAGATGAACACATGTTAAAGATTTAGTTTCATTAAATACATGATAGAACCAGGCAGATGTTATAACTGGATTAAAGGAAAAGCCAAAGAAGCATAAATTTATACTCCAAATTTATATAGAGGAAAAGAATATTGAAAATGAATGTGCAAATGGAGGCACAATTTTCAGAGTAAAATAGTTCCCATGGAATCAGACAACCCAGAAGGGTGTCTAAACAAGGTATATTTTTCCATCAAAGCATAAATTTTTTCTTATACATTTAGACCAAATGCTTCTGGCCAGGGAACTCATTGGCTTCTTCCATGTATGACATGGGCTACCTCAGAGAAAGTAGATTACAATTAACATATTAAATTTATAACAACCTAGGTTGAATTAATATTAACTTAGCTTCAATGGTGTATAAAAACTCTGCTTCTAATGAGATCCATCCCCTTTATCTTGTCATTGTCACAAATTACATCTTTAACATTGTGTTAAAAAGGCAACTGTCCTTATTGCAATTTGCTTTGCACTTGCCACACAAATACCCCAAATCTAAACTTGACCCTGTCCAATTTCCATGGAAGGGCATTAAATTGTGTCTCATGCTTAATTAGGCAACCAACACTGAATTTGGCAGTCATAGAAAGAGTCAGAGAATCAAGCTCCAGCTTTCTGGCTGACGAGGTGTGTAATCTCTGAGCCTCCATTTTCTCATATGCAAGATGGGGGAGGACAGACTAGATGTTCTCAAAGGTTCCTTTTCGTTCTTAGTTCCTGTGATTTTATTTCTCATGTCAGAGGGCTCTTTTCTGTTTTATATTACTGTGATGGTTAATTTTATGTGTCAACTTGGTGAGGCCATGGTGCCAGATACTTGGTCAAATATTACTCTGAATATTTCTATGACAGTGTTTTCAGATGAGATGAACATTTAAATTGGTGGACTTTGAGTAAAGCAGATTGCTCTCCATAATGTGGGTGGACCTCATCCAATCAGTCGAAGACTGTAACAGAACGAAGACTGACCTCCCCCAAGAAAAAAGGAATTCTGCCATCAAACTACCTCTGGACTCGAACTGCAACTCTTCCCTGAGTCTCCGGCCTGCTAGCCTACCCCATCAGGTTTTGGACTACCCATGCTTCTACAGTTGTATAAGCCAATTCCTTAAAATAAATCTCTCTCTCTCTCCATATATTTATATATCTATATATATATAAATCTATATAAAATCTATATATACAGAGACATACATAGATAGATAAAGCTAAATTTACATATCTAGCTACATAAATCTCTATCATGTAAACCTCTATTTATACATATTATAACATATATAGAGAACCAACAGGAGATATGTATCTCCTAGTTGATATATATTGCTTGGTTCTCTCTCTGTCTGGAGAACCCTAATTAATACAATTACTGTGAGGAAAAAGGGAGAGGGTTGTTAAAAATAGATGTCTCCAGACTCCTCTGAAATCTGATAAACCTATGATCTTCTGCCCATGCTCACGACAGAAGAACAAAGTTTTGCATACTATGTCTACCTGTTCAAACAAACTTCCAGACTTATTTCATAAAATCCAGGACATTTATTGAGAAGGAAAATAAACACCACTTCTTAATGCAGAAATCACTGGCAAAGGAAACAATATTGCTATGAAAACATGGCACCCACGATACGTTATTAGTGGGGAGGTAGATTGTAGAGCCGACAGGATAATTTCATGACTGTTTCTGACTGAGGGAAATTCCCAAAAGATTCCTCTATATGCTTTTCCCACAAACACTCCCCATAAAAAAGACTTATAATTTCACATTATGTATAAGCGTGATGGTGAAAATGTAGGGCTTTAACCACTCAATGGAATTTATTAAGCATCTATTACCATCAAGACTCTGATCCCAAGGAGGCTAGAGACGAGCAGCGACCTAACAGAATCATTGGGTTCTGCCCTCAGGACATTTTTACCCAGACTCGCCAAGGAAGACTAAAATTAGACCTGGATAGATGTACAACCAGTCTGCCCTATTAGCTCCCTGGGAGAAGCATTTCATTTCAGTTGGGGAATTGAGAAAGTCTTTATAAAGTACGTGAAATTTGAGCTGGACCTTTCAGGCAGGCTGAGAACAACTTCAGTTGGCAGAAAATGGAGGAACTTGCATTTCCAGCTAAGGAAACAGACATGGAAGTGTGAGAGGATGTGGTATTTAGAGGAAAGGAGACAGCTCATGTGGCCAGAACACAGACAAGGTAAGAGATGAGGTTGGCCCTACTATGTGATTTGCGTGCTAGGATAGGAGCGTGTGATAGCTTTTATTATTGTTTCCAGCTCTTCAGCCTTCCTTCTGGCAAGAGAAGTGCACATCTGTAGTCATTGCCATGGGGTTTTTGATGCCTCCTCTAAGAGGATAGTACATTTCTGCTCCATTGACATTGGGCTTGGTCATACGACATGTTTGGTCATGACATGTGGACCGTATATGCCATTTGTGAATAGACCCCATAATGACCCATAATTAACACATAACGTGAGTAAGAAATAAACCTTTTTTGTTGTACATAACCAAAACTTGGGGTTGCCTGTTGCCACAGAAAAACTGACTACTAAGTGTGTTCATTTATTTATTTTTTCTTTATTCTGAAGGCAGTGAATTTTGTAAAAGACACACTTTTCCTTCTCTCCCTGGAAGTCCGGTGAATTTCAGTGGTGAACAAAACTTTATTTTGATTTCTGACTCTATTCAGATTCAATTGCTTTTCCCATAGCAAAGACATTCTGGGGGAATAGAATGACAATTAGCTTAATACTCACTCCCTGTAGCCACTGGATCAGATTCACCTGGAATCCATGTAAATCTGATAAATAGCACTATGGGCTTCCGGCACTTTGTAGATGATGGCAGCAGAAACGTCCCGTCCTTCCAAATTGTTAAGGTATTGCCAATTTGCCAGTCGGAAGCTTTATTTTCTAGTGATGGAATATTCCATTCAGCTCAGCAAAGAAATAAATGGACAGGCATTCATGCTGAGATGACCATCAGGTAAATGTCTTGGTAATGCTGGCCACATGCTGAAAATTTGTGCTGTCACCAATCTAAGGAAGCTCAGAGAGGCTAAACCTTCATTAAGTTAATGAGAAGAATTTAAGAATACATTTATTTAGAGAGAATACTTCTATTTCATATGTATCAGTTGATCAAGTATCAATAAGGGTCACCATCTATCATGGAGTGTGAGAGGGAACATGATAGGTGGACAGCGCATGAGCTTAAATAACGTGATGATGATAAGGAAATAAAGAGAGAAAGACAGTGGGCTCTGGATTAAGTTAAACCTCAATTACAAGAATGGCTTACAATTTACTAGTTATAAGTTCTGAGGAGAATTACTTTTTTAAATTCCTGAAATAACGTTTGCTCATTTATAAAATGGATGTAATAATACCTCTCTGCTAGAGGCATCATAAGAATAATATGAGATAATGAATGTAAAGTACTTGGCATGTAGTACGTGCTCAATAAATGTTACTGGTTTTTTTCTTTCTTCAACTTTTCAATGTTTAACCTGCTTCTCACCTGAAATCTTTTCCCTAACCCTGTCAAAGTTCTACCCATCCCAGAGTGTCCGATTTACCATGTCACCAAGGCCCTCTCTGAATTCAGTCTGTGAGACTCTACCTCTTATGAAATAGCAGTTAAGGCCATAGATGTACATTTTTCAAATTTATAATTAATTTATTAATTTATTCAATAAATATTTCTGGAGTATATACTCTGTACCAGACAGTGTTCTAGGTGTCAGAATTACAGCTATAGAAAAGTTTCTGCTGTCACTGAGCTTACATTATAGGAGGATGAGAGAGAATTAATAAATAAACAAATAAATATGTATTAAGTCAAATAATAATAAGTGCTATGAATAAAATAAAATAAAATAAAGCAAGAAGAAAAGTGAGTGCCAGACCAAGTGGGATACTATTTTATACCAGGTAGCTGAGAAAAGCTTCACTGAAGTGGTACTGGAGTAGAAACAGTGAGGCATGAGAAACCTATGGGATGAAATTTCAGGGTAAAGACTCTAGCCAGTGCAAAGGTCCTGAGACAGGAGAAAGCCTGGTGTGTTCTAGAAAGTATGCTAGAGTGGCTGAGCCCAGTGAGCCAGGGGAGACTAGTGGGAGTTGATGTCAGAAAGGGAGGCTCTGGTAACTGATGTGAAGGACTTTGATTTTCAGTCTCAGTGGGTTAGGAATCCATGGGAGGGTTTTGTGCAGAGAAGTTACATTATTTTACTCAGATTTTTTAAAGACTCACTTCATATGCTGTATTGAGATAGATTTCAGAGGAATAAAGGCAGAAAGAGAGACAAAGTTAGGGGCTTTTCAGTAAGAGGTGAGAGACAAAATGGTAGTAATGGAGGTGGTTAAAAGTGGCTTGACTCTGAGTATGTTTTGAGAAAGGAATAAAAAGGTTTTTCTGATGGATTGAGGATGTGATATGAGAGACAGAAAGAAGTCAAGCATGACTCCAAGGTCTTTGGTCTGAACTAATGGGAGAATGGGGAAGGTTGGGAGGAGTAGATTTTGGGTGGAGGGAGAATTATGCTCATGTTGGCATCTGTTGAGTTTAGTTATGGATTAGATATCCAAATGGAGATTCATCAGGTGGTTGGATATGTGAATCTGGAGTTAAGAGGGGGAAATCTGGGCTTGAAATATGAATTTGGAGGGAAAAAGAATACAAATAAAATTTAGAGCTGTAAGACTCCTCAGTATTACCTAGTGAATCTTATGTCCTCGATAATGTATCTTCCACTGAAAGAGTGTTCAGGGCTTGGGAAGGTGAGAAGGAGCTAAGAAAGGAGGCTGAGGAGCCCCAGTGAGGGGAGCGGGCGTGATGACCTGGGAGCCAGGTGAGAGAGGATTTGAAGGAGGGGGAAGCGGCCGACTGCATATAACGCTGTCGGTAAGTTCAGTAAAATAAAGACTGAGGATTGGCTGTTGGATTTGGCAGTGGGGAGGTCCCCAAAGATCTTGCTAAAATCAGTTTGGGAGAGCAATTCGGAGAATGAAAGCCTGCCTGGAGTGTATTTAAGAAAGACTGGAGAGAAAGGTGGAGGAAGTGCTGGTCTGGGAGGCTCATTCAAGGAGATAAGCTGTAAAGGAGACCAGCAGCTACAGGGAAGTTTTGTTTGACTTTTGTAAGACAGCTGGTAAGTCAGCATGTTTGTAGGCTGCTGGTAATGACTCAGTAGAAAAAGAAATATTGTTGATCAGGAAAGAAAATAAATAATTGTTGGAAATACATTTGTGGCTAAGCAAGAAGGGACGGGATCAAATAATCAGTGGAAGGGTTTGGCTTCAGATAAGAACCCAACCAGATCATCGAGAGCAGCAAGAGTGGAAGCAGGGTCTTTACGTGCCGAGACAGGTAGTTGGGAGAAGTAGGAGTTGGGAGAAAAAGGAAGTTATCTTCTGAGAGTTTCTATTTTTTCCCTCCAGTGAAATAGGAAGAGATGAAAGGGTGGAGGAGGTGCTAAAGATTTGAAGACTACATATAAAGGAATCATCTCAGGAAGGAGAGGACTGAATGGGCCTCAACAATGCAGAAGGATTTGCCAGCCGCGTAAGGGTTCACTGGGGTGGGGAGCCCTCAGCTGAAATGAGTCTTGTCAATGGGCTTATGGAGATTCCCTCCAGCCACCATCAGCTGCTAGGGTGCAGTGTTAAGTAGGATGGGAGTTGGATTTAAGCAGGGTTTTACCCAGCAGGTGAAATGAAGAAAAAGTGACTTAAGAGACAGTGAAGGAATTGTTAATGATGGTCCATGGAATGTAGGCTGGGCTGGGGAGTAAAGACATTAGTGGGGTGAGGGGCAGGGAAAGGGATGGATTGCAGGTTCTGCTGACATTGATTTGTTGCAGTTTGAGCATTAGAGGAAGTAGCCTGGAAAGGTAGGGTCAGTAAGTAGGAGAGTGGGATGCACAAAATAGCCATGTCAGCATATGACTATAGAGTAAGTGACTAAACCCAGGCAGAGGACAGTCATTTGTCAGTATTACCTGGTGAGTGTTATGTCCTCAGTAAGGACTTATAAGAGAGGAGCCGTATCTTGTAAGTTTTGCCTTTCTCCCAAGCATCTATGGGTGTAGCAGTGGTTTTGTAATGTTTGTAAGTAAGTGTTGTATGAAAAGTTGAGGAATACAGAAAAATCAAGGCAGTGAGTCTCAGACTTTATTTTATAAGCTACCACTTTCACATTTCCTTCCAAAAATATTACCAAGCCATTGGGGTCAGCCAATGAGGATCCCTGGCTTTAGAGGGATTACAGCAATGGTTTCAGTTATTCAAAGGCAACATAGAATTCCATGGCAGGTGGCCATTTATGATTTGTGAAGCATGAATTTGGACATAACAGTTTTGAGCCTTAGCTGGTGAGACTACTCAGTGTGGCAACACGTTATTTTATAGCTATTATCAGATCTGTAGACACTCTCTGAAGGGAAGAAAATGAATTGTGAAAACTGTCTAAATACGAAGGCAGTGCTTTCATTGGGGAATCCACAGAAACCTCAAAAATGTAAAAACAATCAAATTTCATATCCATTTTATTTAAAAGGACTTGCTGTTTTAGTCTGTATTTCAGCATGTTGCTAAATACTCAGGTCAAAAAGTACCAAGCATTTTGGAAAATCATTTTCAGCCAAAACTAGCATTCGTGATGAGCTCAGGGAAACAACTGCAAAAACCTTTGGGGGGGGGGGGCGGGTCACAGGCTGGGAGAGTGGAAATAAACCAAGATCAAAAATAAATAAATAAATAAAATACCTTGTCAGATAAAACGTACTGCCTTACCCAGCAGTGAGGGATAATTGGGAGGCTGCGGCTCACAGCAATCAATCGAATCCGATCCTACAGCAGGTTTGGCAAGGCAGAGCGGACTCGCTGCACTTGCTCTGCCCAGAGAGACCAGCCCTTCAGAGAGACCGGGCATACCAGTACCACCTGCTCAGCCCCACCACACTCCGTGGGCTCTTCTCCACCTCGTGGTGCTCACACCGCAGGGTCATCAGCAACCCACAAACCTCCTTCCCTCTCACAGCCACCCTGTGCAGTAGGTGTTAGTATCTCACTTTGAGGATATGAGTTGGAGGCTCAGAGGGGCCAGGTGCTCTGCTCAAGGACCTGCAGCTGGGACACGGCAGAGCAGCGATTCAAACCACATCCTCTGGGTCCACGTCAAGCCTCTTTCACACCACAGCCAGGCCACATTTGTAGTTGTCTTACATGAGGGGCACCTGGTCAGCTTGCACAGGGCATCTGTCCTGGCTTATTGATGGCACATTTCGATCAGTATTGCCATTTGGTGGAAAGATGTCCCAAAAGGAGGTTTCCAGCCTTGACTTTAGGAGGACTATGTCTTCCTTCATGACTTCTCTCCGGCTTCACCTTCTGTTCCCCTGCCCCGTTGCCTCCCACTGGGGTATAGCATCGGAGCTGAAATTTTACCTTTTGTGCCTCTCCCTTCCAAATCGGTTTTCACATTGATGCAGATTTTTCCTAAGATGCCAGCTTCATTACTGACATAAAAACATTCACTGGCTGTTGTCTCAGGATCAGGTACAAACTGAAGGTCTGGTCATCACAGTTTGGCCCCAAACTATTTTGCAATCTGATGCCCCACTCCTCCTCCCATTGTCACCTCAGAGAAAGCTCTATACCCCAATCTGAGCCTTTACATGCGTATTCACACTGAACGTGCACCCTCAGCTCTCCTCTGACACCTGTATATTCCACTTCCAGTCTTTCAAAGTGTGGTCCATTTTTACCTCCTCACTCAACAAAACATTCCAGCCCTTGGCAACTTTTTCAGAGCTGGTGTCTTCTGTTTACCCGCCAGATCTGCTTTCCATCCCCACCACCCTGCTCTTTGCCCCAGGAAGCAAGGCTGGCTTCCTTAGTCCTCAAAAACAGACTCTCCCTGTGGTTTCCTTCCACCCGACACTCACCTTTGTAAATAGCCTTTTTAAAAAATTCAGGTCTCCTCAAATTCCCTATTTGAATTTGACATCTGCTTCTTGCCAGGACCCTGACTGATATCATTCCATTGCTCTATATACTTGCAGGACTTATTTATTGTTTTAAGCCGTCATATGCCATATCAAAGGCTGCCTTGAATTAATAGCTATTTTCCTCAGTGGTTATATATTCCCAACCTGACTAGTTTCCTAAAGGCAAGAAATATGTATTGTTCTCTTGTGTACGTTTGAATATCCTCCTTACCACCTCCTATCCCAACACAGCTTAGCACGTCTTTTATTATTATGCTTCTCTCTGTAAAGAACACCTAAATTGGTTAGAAAAAGCAGACTTATTTAAAGTCAAGAAGGTTTGGCCAGACCTTCAGTTTGTACCTGATCCTGAGACAAGAGCCAGTGAATGTTTTTATGTCAGTAATGAAGCTGGCATTTTAGGAAAAATCTGCATCAGTGTGAAAACCGGTTTGGAAGGAAGAGGCACAAAAGGTAAAATTTCAGCTCCAAGTATAAAGAAAACAGATATTTAAATGACAGTGGGAGTTGATAATGATATATTGCACCTTCCTTCCTTTCCAGGTAATTGGTCCCAATTTAATCCTGCTCAGAATTAAGCAAGTCATCACATTAACTCAAAAACATCGCCAGTGGCCTCAGTTTACTTCTTGTTCAGTGGGGGACAGCTACTTCTCGTTTTGTTCAGATGGTACCAATTTTAAGAATCTGACAACAAACTTTTTGTCCTGTAGAAATGGCCTCTAGAACTAGGAAATAATTTTCCAGAAATCAAAGCAAAAGCTAAAGCTGTTGGTAAATTTAAGTGGTAAATCTACTTCCCGTGCCTTTTGTGAAAAGCAAAATAATAAATATAAAATACCTAGCTCAGTGCATGGCACATGGTATGATTCAGTGGGGTAGCTCTCTTCCCCTTTATATTCAGAGGCATATACATCATATGTATATATACACATTATGTGTGTGTGTATGCATATAATTATATTAAAATGTAGCATTATATATACAAAGTATACATAGGTTTAATTATAATTGTGTTGCATGTGTTAAATGTAGCATCAACATAACACAGATTTTACTTCTGGCAACTTAAACTAAGAACAAAATATATATGCTGTTAATTATAGTAAATATGGCATAATTAAGGTAAGTTACCATTTCCCAAAATTCATAAGCAAGACAATTGCTGCCTAAGACAATTTGCTGAAGATTAAATGTGAGCAGTACAGTATCTTAGTGGCTATTGTGAATTGCAAATATGGAACTGTTTTGATTATTTTACTTAATTGCCTAGGCATTACAGTTGGCTATGAGCTTAATCTCTATAGGTTTTAAAAAGATTCTTTAAGAAGAGTCACTGAATCAGTTCACAAGAAAAGATAGTTATAAAGGACCATCTAAAAAGTATATTTCCTTTAAAAATCTCAGAAGTAGTGCAAAATTGAGGAATGCATTGCACTGAATCCTAACTCTAGGGTGAATTGGTGTGAACTGGGCTTTTTCAGACTGCCTCCATCTCTGCTTCTTTCCCTTCCTGCCTTCCGTATTCCTATGCTATTTGTTTCTTGGGCTCTGCTTCTTTATGGTTCTCCTTGCCCTTGGCTTCTACTGTCTGGCTACTTCTGCTCTCTCTCTTTCTCTGGGTCCCTGGCTTCTTCTCCACTCTATTGCTGGCTGAGTCTGTGGGTCCCAAATGTCCCAAGTCAGAGGACCTTCAAAGGGGTCACTTGCCATCCACAGAGTGTGTCTGCTGGGCTGAGCTCTAGCGCCCATCAGGGCCAGCACAGAGGCGGCTGCTCCAGCTTAGAAGTTGCATTAGGCTCTTTTCCAGGCACATGTAGCCAAGGGCTGGTGTCAAGTGACACCACATTTGAGGACCTCCTCAGGGTGGTCTGTGGACACACTTGGCACCAGTGTGAGTGGCAGAAGAGTGGAACCATTCCAGGAAGAGGACCTTTGAGGTCACTTCTAATTCTGAGTCTGTGACTGCCAATGCCGAGTGAGAGTCAGTTAGCATGCTCTGGGTGGTTGTTATATGCCAGGTATTCTCACATATACTGGCTCATTTATTTAATTCTTGTAATAAACCATGAGTGTTTTTTTTTTACCATAGTTCATGAATCTAAGATGCCACTAGTTGTAAGCTGAACCACTATTTTATGTACCATTAAGATCGAAAGAATATTGCCAATTAAATTTTGACACAATATTTTCTTATTGCTTAGCTTTTCATTGTGTACATTTCAAAAGAGCTCTTATGCTTAGATAAAGATTTTTACTACATTACATTTTTATATGTACATTGAAAGGAAAATACAGCAAAATAAATGACTTAAGGTGTTCTGAAAACCTCTTCACTTTTACACTCTGACTCTTCTGAATTACTTTTCTACTGAGATGTCCAAATGTACCCATGTTCTTGCAGTTGATATCATCCTCTGGGCCATCAAGTGTATTGGTGATTCTGGTGTGCTTTAAAAAGTGCTCCACTCTGGTCTCTGATATTTTTTTCATGCTGCCAATATTCATTTTGCAGGTTTTTCTGCTAGGACAACAAAAAAATGTTTGTTTTTAGCTTATCAAAAGTTATGGAAAAATTTCCTCCTGTGACCAGGACTCACAACCCTGCCTCAAATTGTCCTCAAGTGGTTAGGAGGCTATAGTCGTCCAGTCATGCCATCAGGAATAATAGTAATTTCATTCATTTGCAAACAATATTAGCCATGTCACAAGTGCCCTCTGGTTATCCAGGACTGTAGGATGCTGCCAATTGGAAGATGTCAAAATGGCAAACGGGTGTCTTAGAATCAACAAAATAAGTCTTACTATCAATTTATGGGTGAGGTTCAGGGCCATTTCACCTGGTTCCCTGTGGAAGAGGTGGGAAGAGAACAAGTGGTTGCTGATCTACTTACTTTGGTGTCCCAGACGCTTCATTGGTGTCATGCCATTTGATGCGCAGAAAAACTCTTTGAAGTGTGTGCTGCTCTACCGAGGGGAAAACTAAGGCTAGAAGGTTAAATAACTTGCTCATGATCACAGATCATGAAATGGCAGAGCTGGATTGTAAACCCAGGTCTTTCTTGTTCTGAGCTCGGCCAGTCCATAAAGGTTGGAGTGGGATTAGAAGATTGAGCGAGAAAGACAACTAGGATTCAGAGAAGGCATTTGTCAACAGACTGGCAAACTCTCAGTGCCAAGGGTACACGTGAATGAGTGGATGCAGCTCCTTTGGTCTGAGGTCTGGTGGTCAGTGCTGCCTGCTCGGAATGAGACGCCGGCTCCTGGCCCACTGCCTTGCGCCCTAGGCTTCGAGTGGAGTTTCATCAGCTCTCAAGGGCCTGTCACCGACCACACAGGAGAGTCACACACTATGCCAGGTCTATTCCGCGTTCATTTCTTACCATTTCTTCCAGCCTGCTGCAGATCTGATCGTGGCTTACTACTGAGTCTATAGTCCTTACTTTCTTTTTTCTGTTTTTTTTTGTAGTGCCGGTGTCGGTCATGGTGATGGTCGTTTGTTTACTGGGGCTTAAAGTACTAAAATGATTCCATTTTGTAAGGCAATTCCAAATGATTTAAATGATTTTCCCTTCATTTAATTCAACAGATAGACAATAATGAGCCAGGAAGTTACCTAGTATGAAAAGGACTTGAAATGGGAGCACATCTGCTGCAGAGCACTGGACCTGAGACTAAGGTTTCCACCGCGGGCATGGGGAATGGCTAAGCATAAGACTTCATCATTACAGATTACACTGTTGTTCTGAGCGTCTCAAACTTTTGACAGGGAGCCGTGTGACTAAAATGAAAGTCAAAAGGCAAGAACTCAGACCAAAATGGGGCTAGGCCTCACCATGAGATGGGAGCGTTTGATGAGGTTCATTTTGCAGCTCCCGTGGCCCAGACATTCCTGAGGAGTAGCTGCAGGGAGCAGGGCCCTGCCACTTCTGCACCGCCAGGACAGGCAGTCCAGTTCCCAGCTTTGGGAAATGCCTGTGGACCAAAGTAACTGTGTGGACTCATCTGCTCACCCCATCCTGGACCCCCCTTCACACCCAGGAGAAGCGATTCATGGAGAGGTCTCTGTAAAGTCTGTGAGATGGCAGGGCTTTCAACAACATTTGTAAGTCGCTACCACCTAGGAAACCTGCTCCTTTGGCGCATTTCACACCTAGAGCTCTAATCGACACACCTTTTCCCTTGAGTTCAGCAGACCAAGGTGGTGAGACGTACCACCCATGTTTCAGATGTTTCACACATTTCATCTCATTCAAGCCTCACAACCATCCTATGAATACCTATTATTACTCCCATTTTAAAATGAAGATACCGAGATTTGAGTGCATCAAGTGACTTAAAGTTCAAACAGCCAGCGAATGGCTGGGTTAGCCCTGAGTCGAGTCAGAGTGACTGTGCAGACTGGCCGCTTTCCGCTAGGCTTCCCTGTTCCGCCATTGAATACTCAGGGCCTGACCACATCTGGGGCTACCAAAGATTCCTACTCCAGAAAATAAATGAAATGCCTTCAGGTTGAGGCGAACTCTGCTTCACCTCATGGAATCATAGATTTCAAAACAAATAAATGAATGAATAATAACAAGAATTTTGTGCTTTTTCCTGCCTCTAAGTCTGTCTGCCTGAGTTTCACTGTTTGGGCTTGATGCCAACCCCTTCCTTTTTCTTCAGCTCTTTGACCACCAGCCCCTACCTTCCATCTAGCTTCAGGCCTTCTGGGGCCTTGGACCGGCTCTTTTGACACCCTGGCTTGTATCCTTGCTCTATCCTGGCTCACCCTAAACTGAAAACCTACTCTTTGGGCACATTTCATATCTATAGCTGTTATCTGCACATCTCTTCCCTTGAGTTCAGCAAACCAAATTGGTGAAACAACTCCAGACAGAGGGCCTCTGGGAAATGGGTGGGAGTTGAGAAGATGCGTCTTCTAAATTTCCCCACGAGGCTTTGAACTTCACACAACAGCACTTGAATGGGAACACCCAGGACACAAAAAGAACTGCCTGGCAAACCAATGTCGGATGGATGGTCTGGTGCTGTTGGGATTCTGTTACCGGCCATTGGATCTCTGACGCTGGAGAGCGGGCACCAGGAGAGTCTGCAGGGATTCAGGTCTCCTGGCCCAACGTTCAGTGGTGGGGCTTCTGGGCAGAGATGAATGGGAACAGAGAGAGCATGTGTGTGATTCTGACTGAGCTGGTGCAGTGAGGGAAGCATACATAGGGTACTTGGGAACTTTGAGGGATTTTTTTCCCTCTCGTTTTCCGTCTTTTACTTCCATAAACCCTTCTTCCTTTTTCCTCATTGGTCAATTTATTCACAAAACAGATACTCTATTGTATCTGGTTTCCTAGGACTCTTCATTCCCTTTACATGGGGGAAAATTCTCATTCTCATTCGATTTCATCATGAAGAAGAACATTATTCAAAATATGCCTCCACATATCCTCTCTGGAGAGCATTATTGACTCTATACTGCATCATCTCACTCTCCAAAATACTCCTCCTCAGGGGGACTCGGGAGATGCACGGCTGCCCCCCACAAAGGAAGTAGGAGGCAAGACTCAGACCCACCATCCATCCAGAGGCGTGTTGTTCCCTCAGGGCTGTTAAGTCCCCCAGGAGACTCCTAGCATCACAGCCTGAGTGATTCCCAAGTTCAGAATGGATGATCTGCCCTTCCACTGACAACCCATTGTCTTTAAAATCATGGACAGAAAAGAAAGGAGGGAAGGGAGTGGAGCAAAGGAAAAGGGAAGGGAGGGGAGAGGAAGGAAAAGGAGAGGAAATAGCTATTTCACTCTACTGATCTGAGAAGAATAACTCGCCAGGTAATGAAGAGCCTCTTAATCCAGGATCCAGGCATGTGTGTGTCTGTGTGTGTGTGTTCATGCACGTACATGTATGCCAGCATGCACATGTTTATGCACAAGGACGCATGTGTAGTTTTTTTTTACTGCTTCAGAAATTTTATTAAAACTTATCATACTTGATCCATGGCCAGGGGGCTATTTATGTGCTTTACAACAAAAGTACAGCTCTACTTAATAAATAAGCCAAGCTGAAGAGCCCCCAAAACTGGAAATGAGATGCCCCTCTTTCTCTGGCTGTCTTTAACTTTCTTGAATTAATTACTGACAAGTCTGTTTCAATTTAGACCTATTTCTTCTCCCCAACAAGGGTTAGTTTTGGTCCAAGGAGACCATATATTTTCAACTTCTATCCAAATTGAATGTCTTGGTGATTATACTAGTACAGAGGGCAATTATCAGCTGAATAAAGTCCAAAGGCCTTCTGTACAGTCTTCCCATTTGGTCTTCAACCTCATGGGCAGCCAGAGCCTTTCCAAAGCTTTGCAGGGACAGATGCATCACTGCTGTGGTTTAGCACCAGTGGGTCTTGGCATCTGTTTCTTTTGTTCTGAGTTTTCACAGACTCCTACACAGGAAATTCTGTTTAAAAGAGTTCAGCCCTGTGTTCTTGGTCCTTCTGTCTCACCCTTCGCCAGAGTTGCTTGCTGTGTGAGTGTTGTCAGCGGGTCACCACAGACACTGTAGTACTTGTGTGTCTGCTTGTTTCACTCCCACAGCTTCTGACACTATGGGCAGCAGGAAACTAGTCCTCCTATTCATGTTTCTACACACTTAGTAGATGCTCAATAAACATTTGTTGCAGAATCCTTGAGTAACAACTGAACAAATGCTCTTCAAGAGCGGATATGAATTTTCAGGTGTTGACAAAGAGTATTCCTTTTTATGGAGCAAGTTCCAAATTGCTGAGTGGCTTGGAATTGGTTTAATGGCATCAGCTTGGCCTGGGCATTATTATTTCAAGCAGCAGTTACCATTTTTAGGTGCTTACTGCCTGCCGAGAACTGTATTTGACATGTAATTATTTTCTAATCTATTCAGTAACCTTGGATATATATTTTATTATTTTCATTTTAAAGATGAAGAAAGTGAACCTTAGAGAGGTTATGTCTACTGCACAAGATCACATAGACTGTTTGTAGTGTGGCTGAGATTCTTACCCCAGTAGGTCTCTATTTGTTCCCTACATATTCATACCTCTCATAACTGAACTCTAACGAATAAATAGGAACCCTGGTAATTACTTGAGATGTGTAATTTGTGCAGTGGGTAGCTTTTCTGAAAGCAAAACCAATTCACCTTTGAATAGCTTTAGAATGTATTAAGTATGCACATACTGTCTTATTTGATCTTCATCCAAGCTTTATGAGATACTATCTTTATTTTTATAGTCTAGAGAATTTATAATTGTATTGGATAAGAAAGATAGAAAAACTGCTCCAGGACACATGGACAGAAGAGCATAGCCAGAACTAATCACAAGATTTATGTGGTTTCCACCACATGATTCAATATCCCAAAGATAGCAAGGAATTCTAAAACACTGAACAGAGAAGCAGCCAGCAGACGGGCTCTAGGCTAACACTATGGAAACAGAATCGAAAGTCAAACGTGCTAAGATGTACATTTAAGAATGTATAGAGCAAACACATTTTAGTGGTGATTAGGCATGTTTCCATAGCAATATGATTTACTTCCAGCAGACTCTGTTAATTTGAAATGTTTCCCCTGACTAAAAATAAAAATAAAAAATTCATCAATATTTGCCTCTCCATTATACAAAGCTTATAATGTTTGGTTAGGCAGAGACAGTAATTCTCACCACAGAGCAAACAGGAAATAAGGTGGCCACTGTTTGTCTGGAGCAAAATGTTGATCTGGAGTTGCTATAGCAAACAAAGAACCAGACATGCCAAGACTGGAGGGTGACACAGCGCCAGCAAGTGTATTATAATACCCAGAAGTTTACACTGGCCTTCCTTGCATAGAAAAAAAATTAAAGAGAAAGAAGAATGATTTCCTCAAGGAAGGAGCACTTAGCCTTAAATGGAGCAGGGAAGCCCAGGCCTGGAAGAAAACAACAGGAATGAAAGCTCGCATGTGTTGTGCCCTTTCTCTACCAGACACCATTCTGAGATCCCTCTGTAAATGATCTCAATCGCTCTTCCCAACAGCCCTGTGAGGTAGGTGCTGTTACTCTCCCCTGATGTGAGAACTCATGCACGCGCAGTTCAGGGTCTTGCCCCTAGGAACACAGCTGGGGAGGCAAAGCTGGGATTTAAGTCCTCTACATCAGGCCCCAGAGCTTCTAACCACTTCCCTATGCAGGCAAGACAAAAAAGAAGAAAGTTTACAGTGTCTTAAGTGACCAACATAAGACCTCACTTAGACTGCAGCTTCACTGGCATCTCTGTCCTGCCAGTCTGGGTCCTCATGCACAGGCTAGGGGATTCAGAGACTGAAGACACTCATGAGGTGCGCAGCGGTGAAAATGCTCAAGGCACCTGTTCTTCTCCTACTTTTTAATAAACACACTCATCCCTCTAGTTTCAAACCATTCCTTCCAAACTCTCTGGCCAGGTCAAACCCTGTTAAAACCACTTTAAGGGTATGCCCCAGTTTGGGGGGAGCTACAATTTGATTAGCTGGCAAATATTGAGCCTCGGATGTGCACTTGAAATTCCTTTGCGATACAGCAATTGTTGTGTTGGGAAGAGTGAGGTTTGATCTGCATTCCTTTTAGTCAAGGAGAGGTTGTATTGTAAAATGACTGCATTATACACACCAGCTTTTTTTGCTGATCTTGATTAAAAACAGGGACTTCAGCAGCTACTTGATGAGACTGAAAACCAAAAGAGCTTGTTTGTGAGTCAGAGTACAGAGATAAGCACAGGGAGGCAGTTGTGTACAGTGATTAATAATGTCATCTCTCCAGGGGGTCAAATCGCAGCTCTAGCATCTACTTCAGCAGTAATCTTGAGCATGTTATACAACTCCTCTAAACCTCAGTTTCCTCATCTATTAAATGGGGGTAATAATATCACCTTCATAGTGTTGTCAAAATTAGGCAAGATAATCAATGTAAAGCAGTAAGGACAGTATCCATGGTGTGAGCCTCGCCCCTGCTTCCCTCCCATTCGCACTCCAGCAATACCGAACTTCTCTTAGTTTGCCCGAGTGCCATGTTCTCTAAGCCTTCTACTCTGCCTGGAAGGCTCTTCCCTATAAGTCCTCTTGAAAGCCCGCCCCCACCTCATTCTTCAAGTTTAGCTCAAGTGCTTCATGGCTCACCTAGGCAGTCTTACATTTCCCTCCCATCCTTCCACTGTTTCTAGTAATTCACCCTTACAATGATCATTAAATTGTAATGATTTGCCTCCATGTCTTTCTCTTCATCCCACCCCTTGACTGTGCATTAACTCTTCACACCCAGCTCAGAGCCTGGTACGTGAGGAGCATTTGATAAACAGTTGTTGAATAGATGAACAGGCAAATGCTGAGTTCCAGTATGAAGCCCAGGCTTATATTCAATAAAATAAGAAAATCTTCTGGAGGTATTAACAATCTAATATAATCAATGAGGAAGGCTCTAACCATAAAATCCAAAGTGCATTCTCGTTTTGGTTTTAATTGAACTCCAAAGCTTTAGAAATTATAGCCCAAACATAATTAGACCCAGCTAAGATTCTAAATCATTTTGTGACAGTAGGAGACTGAGATATGACCTGACTTGCACCAGAGAAATTCTACATGACTCAAATACATGTCCCAAACAGCAAGTTATCATTGATTTTTTCTACCTAGTAAGTATTCTGAATAATAATTCAGTGAGACATGTATATAAAAACACATCAAGAATAACTAAGTAGGTATTGTCTTTACATGAAACTAAGGGTCTATAGAAATAGTTATAACCAGTTCATTCAAAGGATATCTATCCAGTCTTAGGCAGTTTCTCTGTAGTGGAAATAGAGCTAAGAACTAAGTCAGGAAGCCAGCCCATCCACACAGTTCAAAGCTTTTCTGGCCTAGACTTCTCTAGCAAATTTATAAGGGCAGAATATTTCCATATTTTCTAAATGTGAACTAGGGGAATATAAGTAAAGAAAACTTTGTAAAGACACACTTCAGAATGCCACCCTGCATGCAGCCTGCTGACCGGCCAGTGTAAAGCTGCCCCCACTCACAACTAACGCAGAGAGTGGAAGTCAGCCGTATCAGGGTAAAGGTCTGGTATCCCAGAGGCAAAGCTTACCCTCAGGTCCCATGAAAGCTTCTCACCTGTGGCTAGATCACACAGGATGCCTCAGGCTTGGAGGGGATCGTGAGGTACTCTAATTGCTTTTTAAAGACTGCAATTGCTTTTGTAGACATTATCTGCAGTGTCATGGTCAGAAAAGAGGTGTGTGTGTGTGTGTGTGCGTTGTGGGGGCGGTGTGTACATAAGATATTCCTCAAGATACAGGACAATCTGATACTTTTTAAGGCGTTGATACTGGGAAGGCAGAAGTGTGTCCAGATTAAGACCCACAGAATCCAGTTTATAGGGCCTCTGGCCATGCCAAGTGGTAGCTATGCACGTTGAAGTACACAGGCTGCAGAATTTGTGCCTTTTGCAAGATCGAAATTGTGGCAGATCCAAAACTCATGCTCAATTCTTTTCACTGATGTTAAAAGATATTTCAACACTTATACTCTCACAGGAAGAATGAATCATGTACTGTCCACAAAGGGAGGCATTACTTTGATGGTCTTACAGTTTAAGATCTAAAAAACTCCAGCAGTGAAAGCAACACATAGATCCTGAAGTGTCTGTACCTCATCTGTTAATTTCCCAAGCCTGGAGAAGCTAATGTCAATTCATCATATGACACTCAATTTGTACAATAAATTATGAACCTGGAAGAAAAAGAATACTTCATCACTTTCCTACTTTGTTGTTAAGAGCTTTTCACAGGACAATGGTTGTTTCCTACTCTGATATTTTCTTCCATGCAGCAGGCCCTCAACATGAGTGACATGTACACTTGCCTATCTGGTCCCTCACTGATTCCTTCCCAAGTGGAATGACGACTCTTACTGGTGCCTTTGGGACAGGACCCAGGCAAAGGGAGCTCAGTCCTTTCCCCTCTCCTTCCTTTCAGGAGTCAGCTGCTCACAGAAAGCAGGCATTCTGTTCCCATTCTCTGTGAGAGAAGTTTTGCAGTAGGAGAGCACCACATGGGGAGGCTGGTGGCTGTCCAGATGAGCTGTGACAAGGTGGGTAAGTCTGCCTGATTCTGGGGTGCAGTATTTGGAAGCTCTTCTTGCCACCACTAAACCACCACACTCAGCAGCCTCGCCTTTATCAGCAGCAGAGCTGATATGTTGGACTCCGTCTACCTGTCTGTTCTGTATATCCTACTTGGTTCAGAACTGGGAGAGAGAAAAGGGGTATACTTATGGGCTCCCCAAAACCCCAACAGGTTTGTAGACACAGCTGATGTGTCTACACTGTGTCACCACCTTGTTTTTGTTACAACAGGACAGATGGAGTGTCTAATGGGCAGTCTCTGGTCTTTCAGGGAGACGCCCAGTAATGACACCAGGATCTCCAGGATAAGAGCCCACATCCGCGGTGTTTGTTGATTTCCATGGTGTAAACATCCATGCCCTGGTTCATCAAGCCACCCGCAGGACACCACCGAACAGAGTTGGAAGGAAACGTACACAGTCCACTCTCCACTGCCTGTAAGGAGACAATTCACCAACGTGCTGCACCTCTCTGGAGCCAGAGACAGCTTCCTTCCAGAGAGGCAGGTGCTGTGGCACACGGCTACATGCTCACCTCTAAGCTGGGACTCCTGGGTGCTGATTGCCTGCTGCCAGAGCACCGGCTTGGCGGTAGGGAAAGGCCAGGCTTTTGTGCCATGGTCAGGGGTAAGTCTACGGTCAGTTCAGTATACACAAAAGAAACAAGATGAGAACAAGGTTACCTGCAGGTGGCCACACCAAGAGCCAGGCCAGCAGGGACTAGAAGGGCTTTCTTCCTAAGTGCCTGCAGTTACACATCTCCCTGGTCATATTTAGGAATTTGGTCGTCACTTCATCCCATAAAAAAGGTCGTTTTCTGTTCCTAGCCCTGATTTTCTAAGCGACAGAAATACTAGCATTTGAATTCTGTATAATCATTAAGCAATCACAGAATGGTTGTTTACACCATCCTGATCCTTCCTTTCCATATTCAAAAAATGGAGATATTTTCCCAGAAGGTTGTTTGAAATACTAAAATGGTGTTTCTAAGAGAGTTTGTGGCATGTAGTAAACTCACAGTAAGTGGCAGGCATTTCATTGCCCCTTTGTTGGCGGCAGGGATGACACCCCGAGAGGTGGGGTGGCGAGCAGGGTTCTGCAAGTGCAGTTCCATTTGCTTTCCATTTCTTCCACTTCTGGGGTTCACAGTGGTTTTTCCCCTTTTGCCAGACCGCATGCCTGTTCTTTTTCCAGCTCCACCTCTTCTAGGCCTCCTTCTCAGAAGTCATCACTCTTCAGGGGCTTCGGGAATGTAAGCAGAAGTGTGTGGAGACAGCGCCTTTGCTCTTGAAGGTGCATAAAGAAAACATGTCCTTAACATGCTTATACTAGTAGTATTTTTTAATGTTTTAGAAAAGCATTTTAAAGGCATGTATAATATTCCATTTAGTATATGGAAAACACAGGATATTTTGTCCTAATTTACTTAGCTAGAGCCTCAGTTAGGTTGTTTTCAGTGTTTCACTATTATAAAAAATTCCTTTACGATTAGCAGATGTAATGTTGGGGGGGCACGGGGAGGGCTGTACAACCCAGAGAGGGCAAGTAGTGACTCTATGGCATCTCACTATGCTGATGGACAGTGACTGTAATGGGGTTGGTGGGGCGGGGACCTGATGAAGGGGGTAGTGTAATCACCATAATATTACTCATTTAATTGTAGATTAATGACATCAAAATAAACTTATTAAAAAAAAAAGAAAAAAAATTCCTTCTTTGACCATCTACGTCTATACAAAAATTCTTGCTTCAGAGTATATCTTTAGAAGGGAATATATCTTTATATCTAAAGATTATATCTTTAAAATTTATGTCTTAGAAGCATATATATATTCTGCAAAATGTTACAATATCTCTATGGATAACAAGCCAGAAACGCATGCCTGCAAGAAATACTTCTGAAGCCATTTGGAACCCTACCCAAGGAAAGCTGGGCAGTTTTCTTCTGAGTCAACCCCCAGGGCTCTTCTGTACTCATTTCCTCTTCCCTCAATAGTTCTCCCATTATTTTTATATATAACTTCCTAAAATAATCCAGTATATCCAGAAACAGTACCTCAAGATTTTGGTAAATCTATTTCTTAGGTTGGGTTCCCCCAGAAGTCCCATGAAACAAAGATTCAAGTGCAAGTAGTTTATGTGGATGTAAAGGAGTGGAAAGGTGAGATAAGGAAGAGAAGAAGCCAATAAACGATGCTTATCAAGCCTATGACTACTATGGGCAACAGGAACTAATCCCCTGAGAGAAGCACTCAGAGAGTTTATTTACCAAATCCCCTGAGTCTCTGATTGGTAGCCCTTGCTGGAGGACATTAATGCCCTGGCACTTCCTGTGGACAGGTCAGCAACATGGCTTCCTGGCCAGGGAAAGCCCTCAAGCAAAGGAATACAAGTACTAGTAGTTGGAAGGCTGCTGGCAGGCACTGAAGTTTTAGAGGTGAGGGCCTATGGGTGAGAGGCCAGTAGCACCTGCTAGAATCTCCCATAGGGAGCCCACAGCTGAATTCCAGGAAAGTGACTCTCTCTTTAACTTGTGACAAACCAGCCCTTAAAAGAGGGCATTCATGAACTAAAATCCATGCTTTCCACTCTATTATATACCGTTTGAGCATTGGATAAGCTATGAAAACGCACTATAACACTACAGGAGAAAGGTACGGCTTCACATTTAGAAAGGTGACGATCATTAATTTAACAAGCATTTGTACTCAGTCCTGTAGTCTGTCAGTCTTGGTGGTAAGTGCTAGAATACAAAGATCAGGTTGACGCAATCCCTGCCTCTAAGGAGCTTACTTTACAGTCTGGTGGAAGAGACAGAACCCTCAGGCCAGAAGGTGGGACCTGAGAGTAGGCACCTGTGGCCTGCTACCCAGGTAGATGGCCTGAGAGGCAGCAATACCCCAGAGAAGAAAAGCCTTCCTGGTATGTCTAGAGCCTCAGAGAGCCAAATAGAGTCTGCCAGTCTCACCATGGTCCAGAAGCAGAGAATAGTCCAGGCAATCCCCAGAAATGGTGCAGAATGAGCATCAGATGCCCAAGAGGCACACAAAAGTAGCAGAAAAGATTCATAAGCATGAGGGGGTTTGTTAGGGGATCGAGGAATGCTGAGGGCAGAATGGATGGCTTAGAAGGACCCCGTGTTGAAAGGTAACAAGGAAGAACCAGGTGCCTCCGCTCCCACCAGGTGCTCCCAGAGCTGGGATGGAAGCAGAGAAGTCAGGAGAGAGGCAACCTGGGTTTTGACAGAGTTCTACCTCTGATAGAATGAGGTCTTGTCATACAAATTCTACTGAGTTAGAGAAAAATGAAGCAGTGGCATTTCTTCTATGCTCAGATTGGAGGGTTGAAAACTGTACCCATTGCCCAGTGATAATAACATGCTCTCATCAGAAAATCTCCCAGATGGTGAAGGACAGAGAGTATAGTTTGGGGAGTCAGACAGACTTTGAGCCAAGTTCTAACGCTCCTGGTTCCAACCTCTGTTCAATGTGTGATTATGGGCAAATTAACAGTGTGTTAAAACCTTTTAAGAGTCAGGTGCCTCACCTGAAAGATGGTGGCTAGTGTGAGGATTGGTGAGACAAGACAGAAGATCGTTTCTTGGGGAGTCTGAACAGAGGAGGCCTCCAGGGGGCGAATGATGAGGTGCTGTGATCCCTGGCTTCCTGTGCTGCAGGGTAATGTTCCCATGCTCACGGACAGAGGGAAACAAACCCTGATGGATGGGGCCACCGGGGCTCTGCCCAGGCTTTCTGAAGGCCTCTTAGGCTTTGTGGAGACATTCCAGATGCACAAACTGAGAGAGGAATTCAGAAGGGATAAGCTCTGCTAGAGGAAACAGATGGCACTGAGAAATCTTCTCAGAGGAGCTGCCACACCATTCTCTCCTTCCAGTCTGAGATGAAATTACATCAGCTCCCAAGGATGAGGGAATTTGCCACAAATAAACAAGCATTTCCAAAGAATAAAAATTGTACAAATATATGTACATACACATATATATCACACCAGTTTTAAAGTGAGGAGAGCATTGCAAATTCTGATTTTCATTACAGAAACACTAAATAGGATGTATTATTTTTGTATATGTGCTTACAGGTCTGAAGATTAAGGATTTTACATAAGATGCTATATTTCCCCTTTTTTCATATACATCCAGATGTTTTTAATTTATGCAAAGTAATTACGTACTGTATCCTTCAACTCATTTGCAAGATATATTTATGCAAAATAGAAGAGTTTTAAAAACACATTTCTTTCAATATTTGTATACTTTTTACCACATCTTATGGCCTGGAAAGATATTTTTCTATATTTCATTCTTTGGATTTAAGATATCCTAACTCCAGAAATATCCTTAATCTGGGACAAATCAATTCTCAGAAATTTTGAAAACAATTGCTTCCTGTAATATATGTAAAAATATTATACACAGTATCTGCCATGCAGTTAGTACTCAGTGGAAGTTATTTTTCTCAATTCTAAAGGGCCATATGGCAAAAGAACCCTACTTTCTTGTCCTTCTTGCATATTGGCATTCCCATTCCTAGTCTGTCTCAAAACATGAAATATCTTCTGTGTTTCTGTTTAAACTGCACCAGGCACCAAGATGAAGAGAAGTCTTCATCCCTGCCCTAGAGAGCTGACAGTCTAGGGAGGGAGAATGGCATGCAAACCCTGGACAGACTGGCAGACCTGAGAGTCTCACGCTCACCTGTCTAGATTTACTTCCACCGTTTGCTGTTACATCCTACAATGAGCTCCCTGCCTGGCTGGCCCCCACTGGCTTTCTTCTTCCTCAGGCCACCTGGTCTGATGAGTGGGGTCAGCCCTTGCAAATTAGGCCTGTCTCACAAAGCCCTTCAAAACTCTAAGCTGCTAAGAAGACTAAAAGCGCCATAGTTAGGCTTGATAGAGTCCTTGGGCAGGCTTTCTAAATGAAGGAGAATCTGCTCCTTATTTGAAGAGGGAAATACTTTTTCAAAGCTATGACTATAAATTAGAAAAGATAGAAGGAAGGGAGGAGGGGGGTGCAGAGAAAGAGACAGACAGACAGAGGCAGAGAGAGAGAGAGAGAGAGAGAAGGAAGGAAGGGAGGGAGGGAGGTAGGGAGGGGGAAAAAAGCAATGATTTTATGTGTAGCAAAGATATCTACCTACTCAAAATTTACATTTTAAGAAACAAATTCTCTCACCCTCTTTCATTTTTACCCACCTAACCTTTCATTTAATAAACAAGTGTGGGGTGCCTGCCTTGGGCCAGCAACGGTACAGGCACTGTATTAACATGAGTTAAACATAGTGCCTGCCCTCACCAGAGTTCAGGGCCAGGTAGAGAAGAAAGGCAGGTGGGCAGGCAGTTAGAGGAGAATGCAACGAGGACAATAGCAGAGCCACGCCCAGACACTTCGACTGGGGAGGGTCGCCTCAATCCTTTCAGTAAAATTTGCTCTCTCACGGTGTGCTCCTGGTCAAGTTAATCTCCCTGGCCAAGTTAAGGGCCATGATCCTGGCACAGAGAGCAAGTTATTTTTCCTATTTCCAATTTGGCTCCCCAGTGAGGTGGAATGGTGTGTCTTAATATTGGCATTCTTCTTACTAACGCTGTAAAGCCTGTTGAGAAACTGGTCTTAATCTAAGTGTCCTGGACTCCGTATTCTATGTCACTGAGGACATCTCAGGAAATGGCAACAGCAGGACTGTCAGTGGCATTTTCAGAGCTCCTTCCAATAGAGTCTGGGTCTAGCACTGTCACGGTCCATCAAATGGACTCATATCCCCTCGGACGTCCAGTCTTGGTCCGCCGGTACCCCCCCGACCGTTGGCGCTCATCATCGTCTCCTTGCTCGTCACCACGCCCAAGCTGGATTAGGTCAAGTACGAAGGTTTTACTCCTTCTAGGGCTCCCTTTCAAAGGTGGGTCCCCTGAGCCTGTTCATTCTCATACTGGGGATAGTGAGCTGAGAGGCTGAAGACACGCTCTCGACTGACGCCAATCCGGAGAACTGAGATGTGGCGCACCTGTCTTTTGGTTTCCACCGCTGCCCTGTCTAAAGAAGGAAGCCCACTTTTGCCGTGCTGGTGATGGAAATGGGGTTGGAAGAAGAGAACCAGGAGAGGCTGTGTAACCTGTGGCAGAATGGGAGGGTGGCCGAGACCAGCAGCCACAGTGGGCATGGCTGGGGGGAGCTAGCAGCTGGAAGGAAGTCTCATCAACCAGGCAGAACTCAGCATGCAGAGGCTTTACATAGATGGTGAGATTAAAAGTGCTTTTTTAAAAAAAAGTAGTAAATTCTTAAAATAACATTTAAGAATAAATAGAAATCAAGCTTAAAATATTTTATGCTTTGAAACTGACAGTTGTTCATAAATTTTTTGGTAGGGATGGAGAACTCATTTATAAATTATGGGAATTGCTAGAAACATCACCCCAGGTTCTAAGGAGATGTTGTTTATGAGTTTAGGGGGGAAGTGAAAGCTTCTCAGAAAAAGTTCGTTTTTCTGATTGAAAAGGTTTTTACACTGCTGTGTAACTGTAGTGTGACCACGTCACCTTTTCTGGTTTTGCTCTGCAGCAGGAAAGGAGAGGCACCCTGCAGGGAGGGAAGGAGAAGGGAGGCTGTGTCTTTCTAGCCCCGCCCACCGTTCTTGCTAGTTCAGTGAACAGCAGCAAAATGAACATGACCGACCTCTAAGAACACTATGGTACTCCACGGCAGGGGTGAGTTCCGTACACGCTGAAAGACTTCAATGGCAAATCGAAAAGGTGGAGAAAAAAGCCAGGGTCTTGTCTACAGAAAGATACAGAGATTTTAGGAGCCACATCGCTGAAGCTTAGTTGATAAGATGCTAAAAACATGCATAGGTGTTTATTTCTTTAAATTGTGGTCTATACCAATAGCACGTTGCAGGGAAAATGGCAGTTCCTTTGGCCAGGATCCTCATCTGAACCTAAACTACTAGATGATGTCATTGGCCTTCTGCGAGGCTATTGCTTCCACACCCATAGGCAATGGGCCATAACTGACTGACTCACTATAGAAAAAACTCTGCTCAGTGCTCTTGGCAGAGGCAGAGTCGGAGGTGGATTATGGACCTGCAGACTTCTGGATGCAGACGTGATTCTAGGGCTCAACCTACTGCCGTGAGAGTAAAGCCAGGTAGAAAACCTTGTACCGCAAGAATGTTCCATTTTCATTTCTTGGTTTCATCAAATCCATAATGAACTTTCCCTGGGCTGAAATAATCAGGCAAGATACATGTTTATAGTATTTTTTAATGTTCATAGATATATGTGTGTGTGTGTGTGTGTGTGTGTGTGTGTGTATACGTATATGTATATAATTTTAATTATATATATATTATTTTAATAATATTATGTTTTATAAGATGATGGTTGTGTAGAAAAGCAGAGCTTCTGTCTCAGTCCACTTGCCTGCTATGAAGACTCTCTGACCAAGGCTAAGATATATCAAGTGACCTCATGTCAGGACATCCAAATTGCAGGAACACTCTGTAAGGGAGTTGGAAGTAGCCGGCTTTTAGGTGATAAATTACCAGCTTAAATATAAAGTGACAGAAAGTATTCAATAAATGCCTATCTGAATAATAATAATGTCAATCTCATAGTGATCAAAACATCTCAAAGACTAAATTTAAAGTACTTCAGGGACACCATTTCCATGAGCTCTGAAAGCAGTCAACATGAACTAAGACCTCTGCAGAAATTATTTTGGAAGTGAAATGGGAGATTCTATGGGGGAGTAATTGTCAGAGTTGGAATCAAAGTTAAAAGTAGCCTCTGAGAAGGCAAATAGTGACTCTGTGGCATCTTACTACACTGATGGGCAGTGACTGCAATGGGGTATAGTGGGGACACAATAACAGGGGTGAATGTAGTAACCACATTGTTTTTTTCATGTGAAACCTTCATAAGAGTTTGTATCAATAATACCTTAATAATAAATAAATAAATAAATAAATAAAAGCAGCCTCTGAGAAAAATGCAGTCCCCTGAGATTATTCTGAGATGTGGGCAGGTAACTGAAAAGCCATAACCAGAGTTCATTCTTTAGGATTCCATATCTTGAAAAAGCCTAGATAACAAGAAAGCCATATTCTTGTCTCTTGCTCTCATGAACATTGCTTTTGGAATCAAGCCACCATGCTATAAGGAAGTCCAAACAATCCCAGGCAGAGAGGCACCCTGCAGGGAGGGAAAGAAAAGAGATGCTATGTTTTTCTAGCACTACCCACAGTTCTTGCTAGTTTAGTGAACTGGGATCCACATACAGGTATTCTGGCCAACTGAGCTCAGCTGAGACCCTAATCAGCAGCATCAACTGCCAGACATGTTGAGTGGAGACACCTCAGATGATTCCATTGAGTCCTTCCAGCCTAACCATCGAGTCCTTCCAGCTGAGAAGCCCCAGACATGCGGGGGCAGAAACAAGCTGTCCTTGCCATGCACTGTTTGAAATAATTAACTCGTAGAATCTCTAAGCATAATAAAAATGGTTGCTCTATCCCATTAAGTTTTTTTTAGGGGGGAAGGAGGGGAGTGCAGTAAGTAATTATGCAGCAGTAGTAATTGCAATAGTCAGAATCGAAGTTCCCCAGCAGAGACCATCTGTTATAGTGTCCAGAGACTAAATCTTCAGTCTTCATCCAGGACGGAGAAGAGGCAAATACTAGACATTTGGATTTGGTGAGAGGATCTCAGGATCTAATTGCTTCTTTAATATATTTTCAGTCCATCTTGTTGTCTTTAATCACACACATACTCCAGCTTCTAGAGGTTATGGTGCCATCAAAACTGCCCCTCTGAGAGTTCTGCTTGGGTGTTTTTTCTCAGCTTTTCCTTCTTCCAGCACAGGCTTCAGCTTTTTCTGGACTGCTAATGTCAGCTGTCACTCATTCATCTACTATCCCAGTTTCCATAATTTTGTTGCTTTGGTCTTCTCTTCCATTTCTTTCCCTAGTGAGTTTATACTTCTAAAAATTTCTTAAATCTTATTGATGATTTAGTGGCATTTTCAGAGGAAATTTAATTAAACACATTATGTTCAATTTAACACCTCTAACTGGAATATTACCTAGAATTTTTATACCTTCTCTGGATATGTCGACTCCTTTTCTTTTTATTTACTTAATTAAAATAAATTGCTCGAGAGTACTAGATACAAAAGGTCTTGTGCTTTATTGGAAAACAGCAATAACAACAACAACATCGATAACCAAACCCTCTGAGATTTGTCCAGATGTATGTGGGTCTGAAGGCTCTCCTTTCTCTAGCTCCAAGTCTCGTCATCCGGAGCTTTCCTGTATGGTCTGTGTTGCATATTCACAGGAAGTTATAAAAACAGAGGCTCATCTCTGCAGGAGAAGACAACCTAAGGGTAGAAAACAATCTAGAGAAAACACAAAGATGGTCAAAGAAAATGCCATGACTGTAAATGAGTAGATTGGGTAAAATACTTACAGAATGAATGGGCCCAGGGTTGAGGACACCAGTAGGTGTTTTGGGCCATGAAGTCAAGAGAGTTTGATGTTTTTTCTGTGGTCATAGCTTTTACCACTTACAATCACCAACATGCTCCTCCCTGCCCTCTAGATGGGGTCTTAGGGATGCTGTTTCTACTGTTGGACTCTCTGGAAACAAGAGAGCCTCCCTTTTCTAGTTCTTTTTGCTCTGGCAGAAATGAAAACCCTTTCCTACAGGACGTTCTTCTCTAGCCTTTCATTTCTGAGTCACACCTTGTTGTTCCCTGATGCAGGTCTTCCTCAGTGCCTCTGCTGGATGGCCCCAAAGGGCTGCACAGGGAAGCCATTCCCCATATACCACATGAACTAGCACCTCTGTTCTCCCACTTCTTGATATGCTAGTGTTGGACAGCCATTTTGCTAGACTTCTACCACACACTGACCCATTGAAAACTCCAATTCTTCTCTACTAGGAAACTTCTATCTCATTAAAAAGTAATAATAACACACACACACACACACACACACACACACACACACACACACACGCAGAAGCAAAATAGAGGCCTCCCAAAGATGTCTACATCGTAATCTCTGGAATCTGTGAAAATGTTAGATTCCATAGCAAAGGGAAATTAAGGTTACTAATCAGATGACTTTAAAATAGAGAGATTATCCTTTAGGTGCACCCAGTGTAATCACAAAAGCCCTTACACATGGAAGAAGGAGGCAGAAGGGGTCAGTGAAATGAGATGTGAGGAAGACTCAAGCTGCCATTGCTGGCTTTGAGATGGAAGGGGGCCAGGAGCAACGAATACAGACAGAATTTTTAAGCTGGAAATGATAGGAAAATGAATTCTCCTTTAGAGCCTTCACAAAGGAACACAACTCTACCAACACCTTCATTTTAGCCCAGTGAGATTTGTTTAGAACGACCAGCCCCCAGAATGGTAAGATAATAAATTTGTGTTCTTTAAAGCCACCAAATTTGTTAGTGCATCAATAGGAAACTAACACAGACATTGGGAATTCCTCAATAAATGGCCCACCCAGCTCACCCAACAGGGAAATTCAGAGTCAACGAGCCTTACACGCAGTTACCAATCAGCTCTTTCCTTTACCCATAATCATGAGCACACAGACAAGAATCTGCAGACATCCAATGAGCCTCATAAGGAAAGATGAGAGAACAAAACAACTTTAAAAATTTTTTGATGTAGTCACATCTGTTCATCTTCTAGATGCTGTGAATTGCAAAGCAAAGCCTGCCCTCTTTTCCCATCAAGATGTTAAAATTCATTCCTAAATTTTCTTCCAATTCTTGTGATGTTTTAGTTTTTTCAGTTTTAGTTCTTGGATTCTCTCCTTTCTACTTATAATGAGCCCAGTCTGATAATTTTAGCCTTCTAGAGCACAGAGTATCAAAGCCATTATATGATTGTCTCCCTTTCTCTGAATAGTTCTAGCCCTCAAGGTTTTGTAAGAACAAATGGATTAATAATTACAAAAGTAATTTGTAAAAACAACTTTTAAAAATATTTTTTAAACAAACGACTCAAATATAAAGTTCTAGGATGATGATGATGGTCTGTCCATATTTCCAACAGCTCTAATCTTCCCCAGTTATCTGTAGGTACTTCTTCCCCATCATCCCATCTCTGTATTTCTGATTTTGCTTTTATTACCTCCTCATCTCTCAAGCCCCCAGAATCCCAGTGTAGAATTCTGTACTGCCTGGGAAGACTAACTTTGCATTATTAGAAACAGGCCTGCGCAGGAATCTTAGATTTCCAGTCATGACTCCAGTGTTACCATTTGGAACAACTTTGATAGAAGCAGCTACTCCACATAGACACAAACAGATCATCTTCTGACTCGACGCGGCAGGAGTGTATTTACCAGGCTAGTATTCCAAACAGAAGCTTCATTCACTTCATCTCTTTTTCAGGGTCCTGAGGGTGGCAGACACACCCTAGGCCGTGGTTGATCCCGGGCAATCAAAGTCCCTTTAGCTTCATCTAACAACAGGGGTGTGTTGACTAAAAGTCCCCAAGTCCAGTGTTGGCTCAGCCTCCTTGAAAGGAAAGCAGTGGAACAGGAAAGGCATCCAACCAAGATAAAAGCTAAGCCAACAAATGATAGCATTTCCAAAACAAATCACTGGACTTCAATGCCCTGGCATGAAATAGAAAAGGAGGGAGTGTCAGAGGAGAGCACAGGCTGAGCTCAGCCCTCTGATCTCCAGAAAGCAGGGGGCTGACAGATGACCTCGGTGTATGAATGCCTTTCTGACAGTTTATCCAAGAGCCCACCCTGCCTGTATTATTCTGCTCTTTCTGTTTTCCCAAAATTTCCTGTCTCCTTCACGAGGTGCATACTGAGAGGACATGTTAGGCTGTCATTCTGTGCCGAAAATTATTTTCACTGTTTTCATCTAAGAGAACAGCCTATTGGAGAGAAGCACAGAACTGGTTGGGAAGAAATAGCCTCATTTTAGCACAGACAAAAAGTGGTGAGATATGTGGACCAAATGTGACAATAGAGAGCTGTTTAATGGTAGAGCCAAAGTTAAGCCCAGGCCTCTTAGGTCACACACTTGGTCCTATATCCTGCTCACGCCTCCACTACAAATAAGCTGATAAGATACACACATAGGTGATCTCTGAATCAGAATGCTAAAGAAATACAGATGGGCCATGTGGTGTGCTGCAGGAAATCATATCAACATATGATTTCTATGCCAGGCACTGTGGTAAGTTGGAAAGGGCATAAAGATGACCAGGACACTATTGTGCCCCCACGGGCACATCATCCAGCAGAAGAAATGGAAAAGCAGGAACACATGACCCTGTCAAGGAACAGTTCCAACAAGATATGATGACTGTCTTCTTTAAAACTCGTTTGGTTTCAAGGATGAGCTTGAACTAGACTTCAAGTGAGGATGGATTTAATTGGTGTTGCATTATAGAAAAACCAAGTATTGAAGGACAGAGATGTAGTGAAATCTCAGAGTCCACTGGAACCAAAGACTTGAAGACTGCTTAGAAATCTTTTTCCACCTCAAGTAACGGCATCCTTGTTTTGCTCTTCCTCTGTTGACCATCCTTGGCTTCTCTAGTAGAGTATTCAATGGCATTCAGCTATTGGAGAGAGACCATTTGTGTTCTTCCTTGATTTCAAGTCTGAACATGCTGGGAAGGGTCTCACTGAGCCATCTTGATTCGTGCTCCCCCTCTGACCGGTCCACTGAGATGAGAGAGCAGATCCAAATAAGAGCACAGAAGCTCCAGTGAAAACCTTACAGCTGTTCTCTTCACCTTGGTAAATAAATGCCTCTAAGCTGTGCCTCGCACACTTGCTTGGTTTCTCTTGGTTATCTAGTTTTTCTGTTTTTCTCATATAGTCTTGTACCCAGATTTTCCTTCTCTACCCAGATCTTTCAAAATGATGAGCAATTTGAATGATCTGTGTGGTTTGAACAGCTTCTCTACAAGACGTTGCCTCATGGATCTCCCACCTCAGCTCCATGAACACTGACCACAGGCTCCTGGTGTATATTCACCTTAGACTCCCAGATTTCAGACACACTTACCTAGACAATGAAATTATAATGTCCGTCAAATGACCACATGGAGTTTTCCAGAGGCTGTTAAAATGTGGGTATGGGGCCCAAGGAATCATTAGAATTGAAGGCATTGATTTGGGGGAATCATCTGCCTGAAGATACTTCTGAAGTTGTGGAAATGTATATGATCACAAAAGAAGAAAATGGTGTGCAAGAAAACAGAACCTGTAGTATCCTATAGATAAGGGGTAGGCAAAGAGTAAGGAGTCTTCAGGTAAGAGAAAGGCAAAATGAAGAAAAGGATGGGAATTTGACTTAGATCATCAAGTTGTGTTACCTGGCAAACAATTCTTAACTATCCAATGGTTAGCATGTGGTAGACTTTCCAGGTCCATGATTTTTCCCTATTTTTCTGTTTTTAGTCCTCTATTTCCCTTCTGGGTAACATTACCCCTTTGGGACTGAGAAAGAAGGTGGATCAATCTCATTCTGTTTCCAAGCACTAGGCCTGATAAAAAGGAATGACTGGGTAGGAATGGCTAAAGTGCAAAATAAAGATGTTTATTTTCTTATTTATCGATTTTTATTCATCCCTCAAAAAATAATAAAATTGTACATAATTCCATAGTTGCTAGGGTTCCAAACAACAAAGTGACAGATTTCCAAGTTTAGGAGACCAAGATAGGTAAGATTGCTTATTATTCTCTAGAAAGATCTTTCATTATAGGATATCCATTTTTTATGCCTTTCTGTTGTCCTTTTATTTACACACTTGGCATTTAAACCATAGCAGGAAATTAACAACTCCACTGAGAAAAATGCACATCTGTGTTTGTAGCATTCATTGCCTAACTGCTTTGGTCAAATTCCAGGCTTCTGAGTGTATGTCTAAGATGGTTGTACCTAGCAACTGTAAAAAGATGTAATCATAAATTAACATAGACATTGGAGGTCATCAATGATTTATATAAGAAGTTCCTCTCTCATTAATGATGTAAAATCTTTCTACGGGCTTTGAAAATCAAATCCTGTGGGTCAGATTATGGTTTTTTGCCAGACAATGTCCATGTCCCGTGATGTGTTTTAATAAACAGCTCATACCAATTTTCTGCAAAAGCCGTTCATCATCAAACTTCTGAAATCAGCAATAAAGAATAATTCCTTGTCCCCTCTAAAGTTCCTTTCTTTTTATACTTCTGAGACAGAGCAGGGAAATGGGACAAAGGTCATGACATTGTAAAATCTATTTAGCCTTTGAAAAAGGCCCAGATTATTTTTTAACTTAATCTATATGCTGTTCTCCTCTTCCTTCAGCCCCTTAACCAATTAAGTAGCTTTGTAACTGGGCGAGACAGACCTCAGGAGTATAAATGAACAGGAGTATAAAAGAACCTGCACGGGTAAAGAATGCTGAGATCCGATCAACACAGTCACCTAAATAAACCTATTCTTAAAATAAAACCTCAAAGGAATTATGAATCACCTGTATACATATGCCCTATGCCAACCCCTACCCAAAAGGCCTGGTAGACCCTAAACCCTTGTGCACACCCTCTCTGAGGTCACCCCCAGTCCTGTCTGTGTACGGTCTTATCGAACAAACTTTCTTATTGCATAAGCCTATTGCACTTGTCTCTGAACTCTTTGTCATGATAAAGACACGAATTAGCCAACCTCCACTTCTGGTGGTAAATGCCTTTGTCACTTTGTTATTTCACTCAGCCTTCTAGTCTCAACACAATCCTTTCTCTCTCTCTCTCTGTTTCATTTCAGACCAGTAGGGAAGTGGAAATTCTCAGAATATAATCTCAGCCCATCCAGTGCTCTGTGTCTCCCCCAAATCCTGGGGTGGTAGGGATATAATTCCCATGCCGTGCAGATCAAGCAGACACTGGACCCCGGGTGACCCTGGCTTTAGGAGTTGGCAAGGGATTTGCCCTATGCCAAGCAAGAGTTCAGTGAAATCCCGTTTCTCCCTCTGTTCTTCCTTGCTTTCTCCTGCCTGTGTGGCTGCTGACATTCACTTCTATTCTTGCTCTAATGAATTTCTTTCCTGCTGGCCCTTCTTCAACCTGACAGAGAACTCTTTCTGGATCACAGTCTACAGTCTGCCCCCATCGAGGCTGAGGTTTCACCCAGTGCACAGGGACCCCCCAGAAGCAGCTGCCCCAGCAACACTGGACAACTGAATGAAATCAGCCAACTGAATGAAATTTGGAATGAACCAACTTAATGAAATCAGAAGAATCTTTACAAAGAAACAATAACAACAATTACAGTAAGTAGAAGTAGCAATTTTACCAGAGCCCTTGTGACTGACACCTTTTTATTTATTTATATTATCATAAACAAATATAATACAATTTAAAATAGATATGTAAGTATAATATATATAAAAACATTATCCTCATCTACCTCTAAAGAAGCCAGGAGAAGTCACATGACCCACCTGGGGCACTCACGCATGCATGCTCTCACGCTCTCAATACTCCCAACACCCTCTTCACAATGCCACTAGGGGGAGCGGGCACCTGCACTTCTTGAGGTGGGGTGTTCATTCTCTATGGAAATTTAAAACCCCCTATTTAATCTGTTTTACCTTTGTTCCATTCTCCTCCTGTCCTCTGAGCCCAGAGTAATGGGGAAATAGAGACATTCAGAAATGGCATTTTTTTCTAACAGGTGGTTCTCACTCTGCCCCCGTCCATCCTCCCCAACCAGGGGGTCTGTCTCACTTGGTCTAGGCTAGGGTGTGGTCTCGGCATCAGAAGTTTGAAAGCTCACCCACCTGATTCCAAAGTGCAGCCAGAAGCAAGAATCTCTGCTCTAATAACAACTCCCCCTCTCACCCCCACGCCTGGGAAGAGGTTCTAGTTTTAGGCCAACCTTTCCCAAACTGCTCTCCTCTTGAGGCTTCATTCAGGAGAAAGACATCCTTGGGCATTGTTTCAGCGGCATGGGACAAGTCTGCGCTGCTACTGTAAATGCAATAATGGTGAACTTGGACTTAAGGCAGTGTCAAGGAGCCCATAATATACTCTCTTTTTCTCAGCTTGCTTGTTATTAATACCATTTTTGGCACAGATAAAAAAATCAATATAAAAATAGCTTACTATGAGGGCTGGGACTTAAATACCTAAATCATCTCACTGTTTTAAAAAACACAACTTCAATCAATAGTTTAGATCAAGACTAAAAAATATTTAAGCAAGATTTTAAGTACTAACATTTTAATACTTATTCTTAATAAGTATTTGTCTTTTCATTTGTACAGAAGTCTTTGCATATGAATCTGAAGGTACTCAGCTCCTTTTTTTCCCAGAAAGGATGTAAGCAGCGCTGAAGTGTGCACTGCGTTCTCTGGAATCCTCATTCTGATCACCTGCCCTCAGGCCAAAGCAGCAAATCCTGGGACAGCTCTCCAACGCCAGAGAGAAACCCAGTCCTGACGCCGACAGCCTGGCATCACAGACTGGCTGCTGAGTCCAAGGCCCCTGTATTCCCTTGCAGGGCTGTACTTTTTCTATTTAAAGGAAGACATTGAGGAAGAACCCAGCAGAAAATTTAAAAACAAAAATGAGTAGGAATGCCGCTGTTAATGGTTTTCGCCTCTAAGAGGGGAACAAAGTGAGTTAACCCGAAGGACAAAAAAGGAGGAGGCAGGGTAGATGACAAGGAAGGGATCAAGAGTCATTGCAATCATAATATAAGACCATCCAAAGAGCTGTTTTTTAATTTACAATGGCATTGACTCTTTGACTAGCTTGAGGCTGAGAAACAAGTCATTTTCCACTTCACTGGTGATAAGTCAGTATTTTTACTGCAAAGAATGACTGCTTTCAGCTTTTTCTTTTACCTAAGTGAATTCCTAAACTGACTAGTATTTGGCAACGTAAAACATTCAAACAGATGTTGGGAGAGCATCTCTTGTTTAGCTCAGAACAGCATTTTCTCAAGAATGTGTCGGCGCCGCCTGGAAGTCCATCCCAGCACGGGCACCTCACTGCCGCAGTCGGAGGCTGGCATGTGCACTACTGACGACTTGAGAAGAGTCTCTCAGAAGCTTTCTGGAGAAGAGAAGGGAGGAAGCTTGCTAAACCCTCTAAATATAACCTCAGAACAACTCTGGAAGTCGTAACTATTTCCATTTCACAGACTGGTATGGCAGGCCAATGAACAAAAGCAGGGAGAAAGACAAAGGACCATGAACACTGAGCACACGCCTGTCATAGGAAAATGGATGGGCTAGGTTTTCAATACAGCCTTAATAAGTCTGTTTTAGTTTGAATTCTACTTCTTTGGAGGGTGGTTTGGAACACCACCCTCCATGTGACTTGCATGCCCCATGATAGGGCAGCCCCACGTCCTGGGATATAGCATATAGGTACACACATGCCTGAAAAATGTGTATGTGCATATTTATTTCAGCCATGTTGAAATAGCAAAAGCTTGGAAGCAAGCTGAATGTTCATTGATACAAGGCCAGTTAAATCAATTTCTGGCACATCCATCAGTAAAATATTGTGCAGTCATTAAAAGGGAGGCCACTGTTTTGGAGGTGGGAGAATTTTTCAAGGTTTATGAGGTCAAAAAAGAAGACACAGAACAATGTGAAAGTTTGTATAGAAAGCATACATACATTTATTCATATTCATATGTATTATGTATTTGTGGGATCTCTCTGGAAGGATGCACAAGAACCTGGTAACAGGGGCTGCCTCTGTGAGGGGAGCTCAGTGGCTTCAGCAACAAGTAGGGGAGATTTACTCTTCACTTTGTACCTTTTGAATGTTGTACTATGTGCATGAATCACTTATGAAAACAATTGGTTTTAATGATTTAAAGAGGGTCTCTAGTCCTCAGCTGAGGCTCAAGGAGGTAAGGCCACTAGCCCAAGGTCATACAAGGTTGAAAGCAGTGAAGCCAGGTTTGACCCAGTTTATCTCATTCTGAGTCCACTGGCTCTCCTCCTACTAGACTGCTCTTGCCTTGTTCTCCCCTCCATCGCTTCTGATGAGGAGCATTTAGGGCTGACCCAGAGCATTCATCATCTGAAGGGGCCCACTTCCTATCTTCAGTAGGACTGTCTTTAACCACACCTGAAAGAGACCTGCCTAGAACAAAGACACTAAAAGAAATCCAAGGTGATTATCTTAGCTTTCTTGTTTCAATATCTTAATAGATCATTTTATTCAGCAATGCTCCTTTTTAATGTTTTGTAGCAAACCAAGCTTCTGAATAATTTATATGAAAAAATATCACAAATCTATATACTGTGACTTTAAGTTAGAACCTTGAAATACTCTTTCATTTATTTCAAGAACATTTATTGAGGGACTATTATGTGCCGAGGCTATACAGAGTCTCAGATTGCAAAAGCAGGTCAGACATGCATCCAGCTCTCAGAGGGCTTATTAGAAGCCTGCTGGGAGACAAGGCCAGCACACGAGATCTGCCGTGTGAAGCAGAATGCGATGCCTTGCCTACTGATACAGAAGGGTGTGGGCCAGAGGGCTGGGAAGTCCCTGCTGTCCTGCTCCTCAGAGCTCTGGTCACACGCCGCAGGTCCAGAGGTCCCGGCGGCCACCGCGAGTGAGCTGTGGGGCCTGGGCCACAGGGAAGCTCAGGCCCTGTCTCAAGGGACAGCCACCAGTCTCCTCCCTGCTACTGATGCCTCATTGTTAGGGCCCAGCATTGCCAGATCTTCCTACTTTATGAGAAATCTCTTAAAATTTAGGGAGCAGATTGTATTTCTAAAAAACCATCAAGCTTCTCAAACAAAATGTGTCTGTGGGCGAGTTCTGTCCACAGATCACCAATTTGAAACCCCTGTTCCTGTGTTTTCATGCTCTTCCTACAGTTCCCCCATGGATCAAATAGGTCGTTTGGTGTCTGGTTCAAAAACAAAGACCTTTAACTTCCTTTCCTCAGAGGGAGTTCCAGTGCAGTAGCTTGTCCTCTCAGCCAGCTGCACATTTAATAATGGTGTCCCCCTTATACTGTCATCACTTCATTAGAATGTCCTTGAGGACAAATTTTCAATTCTGCATCTCCAGGACAGATTTTCCCAAAGGGTGTTCTGCAGCCCACCACTCCAGAGAGTAACTCTACCCATAACAAGAGTACTGCTTGCTCCCCTGCTGGGCGCTCCCACCACATCCTCACTATGGACTTTACCGCAGGCCTTCACTCACATAGGATTACCTCAGCACTGGAAGGACAAGGGAGCAGGTACCAAGCTCTGGAGCTCTGGGAAATTTTCCAAAGATGACTTGAATGTAGGGGCAGCCTGGGCTTGGAGCCAGGAAACTTGGATTTGAGTCCTGTTTCTGCCACTCACTATGTGACCCTGGGAAAGTCATGGCCAGTTAAATATCCATTTGTTCATCTTTGCAATGTAGTCTGATGAGAATATTCCTAATGTCCCCCCAGCCATTATTTCAAGCTTCTTTCATCCTGATGTAAATGGACATAGAGAAAGTCACTCTCGGAGAGAACTCTGTGGGTTGACACATGGCAGATTTAAATAACAACTGCAGGGCAGGGTGAGAGGAGGAGGCATCTTCCAGAGCCTCCATATTCTTTATTAAGCAATCAGAGAATCATGCAAAGATTTTTGTCAAAGTAAGTACTTGTCCTCAAGTGCTTGAACCAGAGGTCATGCCGCATGGGGCCAAGTGCAATGAAGAGCTGATCTTCCTTTTCTCCCCTTGTGAGCCCAGCTGGCAACTCTAGGTGATAGGCGCTCTGAAGCAAAAGGACAAGAGGCCATGGCAGCATAAAGGGTAGGCATCTAAGCCGGGGTTGACAGGGGTCCAGGAAGTCTTCCAGGATGAAGTTATCTAAGTAGAGGCCCGAAAGGTGAATAGGAGTTAGGAAGGCAAACAGAAAAGGGAAATGCATTCTAATTAAGAACAGGAAAGGTTAAGGGCCCAGAATTGCAAGAGTCACCACCACATTAGAAGAACTGACTGAAATTCAGTATGGCTGGAGCATGCACACATGTGTCTGGAGATTTAAATAAGTGCCATTTCATGACAATCATATTAAGGGATGAACTTTTATGACCATTCCTTGGTTCATTCCTTTATATATCTGTGCATCCCATCCATCCAGTCTACAATGATGTCTACAATGTGAGTAGAAAATCCTCATATGTGGCAGCCTTGTACAATGCACAACCTGTACAACCATATATGATGACCCTCAGTCAGAGAGGTCATGTGATAATAGCTCCCTAACTCTCCAGTCTAAGCCTAGCCAACTTACTCATTGGCTCCTTTCTAGCAGGATGATCCATAAATAAAGGGAATATATTTCCAAAACATAAATACATACCCTTGGCACTGAGAAGGCTTTTGTTTTTCTGATTAGTGGATTTGTTGAAATGAAAAAGCCTGTAAAAGGCAAAGAAATTAAATCATGTTTATTTATTTAATGAGTCATCTTTATTAAAAATAATTATGTGGCATGAAATTGGAACTGTTCTGGAAAATCTGAGAAGGATGGCTGCCAAACTCTAACTTCCAGATGAAATTCTGCAGTCTGATCCCCAGTGCCCCAAGATAAGCCATGTGTGCCCCACTCAGCTCTCTATGCCTAACAGGTTCCTTTAGTTGAGAGGCCAGTGGTGACTGGGAAAGAGAGATGTATAGAGCGCTGCCTTGCTGTGCTATCCCTCCACGGCCTCCCGTGCACAGAGATGGCTGCTCGAGAAGGAACAAAGAAGTCTGCAATCTCTGTCTTTACTAACCTTTGGTGGGCACACCACAGTGGTGCAGCCATGGGGAACCTGGGCTCACTGATGGCCCAGGAAAGGAGAGCCAAAAATTGGCAGGATGATAATGGTCCCAGAGACCCACATGCTGGGGCATCTTGCCCGCCTCCCCACATTGATGGTTCCCACCATCATTCTTACTACCATGTAGAGAATTTTGAGGTAGTGTGAGACAAGAACAAAACATGTATATTACCAAAAAATATACTTAGTTGCTGTGACAGACTGCCCTTTCCAAAAATGGCTACAACAATATTTTCAGTCCTACATCTTCTCCCAGAACCTTGCCACTTCCTTCCCAAGAGGTGGAATGGAGGTGCCCTCTGCTTGAACACGAGCAGGCCTTTTGATTGCCTTGACTAACAGAGTATGCTGAATGTGACACTATGTGGTTTTCCAAAGCTAAGTCCATATAAAGTCATACAGCTTCTGACAGGCTCTCTCTCTCTTGAAATACTCAACTTGGGACACTGAGCTGTCATGTAAGAAGACCAAGGCTGCCATGCTGTAGGGAAGCCCAACCTAGTCCATGTGAAGACCCCACAGTAAAGACTGAGGCCACCTGAAAAGAAAGATGCTGGCCAGCCTCCAGGTGCTCCAGCACCCCACCCCACAGTCCAGCCTCTGCTGGAACTGAGTGACCATCACTGCATGAGAGACCCTGAGCCAGAGCCACCCAGCTGAGTTGTCCCCCTGTCCCTGACCCACAGAAAGGGTGAGAAATAATATGTGTTCTTGTTTTAGGCCACTGATTTGGAGTGATTTTTTTCTGCAGCAATAAATTGGACAAACTGCTTGGCAAAAGCATAGCAAGCAATTCTGGTTTATTCAGACCCACTTCTCTCAAGTTCCAAATGGCTACTCAGCCCTTAAGAATGTTGGGTCTTACGAACACACCTTTCCCCAATCCACCTGGGAATTTTCCTGCTGACAATACATCAAAACCCTGATCTCCCGCTTCTCTAGTTCAAGACCAAAACACCGTGGGTTCCCCAAGCCTCAGCCCCCAACCTACTGGCCGTCATCAGGTTACACGGAGACCTACACTCTTCAACAGGGACCGTGTTTTCTCTCTTTGCTTCCAATAACTCCTAGGCACCTCAAAAATCCTTCCTCACTGACTCTTTCTTGAGAGGTTTCACATTTCCTTCCTTTCCCCACCATTCACCATCATTTTCCTCAAGTCTCCAGATGACAGGAACTCGAATGTTTTTTGTCATTCACACTTGACTGATTGTGAAATTGAACACCTATAAACCCTATATCCACACTATATCCACAAACATAATAAAGAGCTGATTCTAGGAGGATTGGTTACATTTATCATGATGAACTGGGAACTATTTGCCATAATGGCAATCAGGGTGTATATTTACACTTTTTAAAAAACTACCTATACTTCGGGTGATGCTTTAGAGTAAAATGAAATCCAGCTGCTCTTTACACAAATCTCCTTCTTTGATACATTAAAGGCTTGGCTACTCTTCTGGGAAGAGAAGTCAAAGAGAGAACAAGCTCTGGCTATACATCACACATCTTGGACACCTGAAAAGTTCCCCAAAGTTGAGAACAGAAAAAACAGAAAAGTGTAACTCCAGGGTTGCCTTAGGGGACAAGCCAGGTCTGACCTCTCACAGTAGCCCACAGTGCCTTGGAGACAGCCCAGAAGCTGGGCATGGAAATCAGCATTTACCTTCTAACCTGCGACTTACTAGCTACATGATGTGAACAAGTAAGATCTCCAAGGCCTAATTTCTTCATCTGTAAAGTAAGATATTAATACATTCACTTTTAAAGGTATGTAAATAAAAAGAATTTTTAAAAAGGTGTTCAAACAAAAACGTGTGACCAAGACTGCATAACTACACTGTTTACAATAGCCAATAAGGTAAAAACTATCCAGATGTCCACCAACTGGTGAATGGATAAGCAAACTGCAGTATATCCATACATGGAATATTTTTCAGCCATAAAAAGGAAGCCCTGATACATACTGCAACATGGATGAACCATGAAAACATGTTGAGTGAAAGAAGCCAAACACAAAGGCCACATTATTGTATGATTTCATTTATATAAAGTGACCAGGAGAGGGAAATCCAGAGGCAGAGCAAGATCAGTGGTTTCCAGGCCGGGGAGTAGGGAAGAATGCGGAGTGACTTCCTTATGAGTATTGGGTTTCCCTTCGGGGTGATGAAAATGTCCTGGAACTAGATAGTGGTAATGGTTGCATGACATTGTGAATGTTGTAAACACCATTGAATTGTACAGCGTAAAATGGTTATTTTATGTTATGTATGTTCACAACAACAAAATATAGTATGTAAAGCACTTAGAACATGTGCCCTCCCCGTGATAATTAGACTGAAAGGAAACCAGCCCAGTAAAAAGTCAATACAGGAGAAAGAATGACAGATGTCCGAAATTCTACTTCATTTGCTTTGGGTGTGAGAGAGGCATGTGAATTTTGCAAAATCTCCCCTGGGGATGTTCATGTAAACCCTAGATAGCAGTTTTGTTCCTAGATCAGACAGCGTCCCACCAATAGGTCCTGGCCAAAAACTCTACTTCATACTGAGGATCCTGTTTGCCACCTGAGTTCACCCACAGTGAAGTTCTGTCTAGCATAGACACATAGCTCACAAGACATTCTGTTTGAGGACCCTTTGGAGAGGACAGATAAGCCTCTTGGTGGCCCAATTAAATGGAGCCACCTATCTCAAGCGGGCTGGACTGTAATCAAAACTCCATCTTTGGCTTTTGATACTGTGAAAAACAGCCATTTAAAAAAAACTTCTAGGGCTCTCTTGTCCCCTCCTGGCGTGAGCCAGGAGCTCTTTCCTCTCACTTTATCTCTAAATAAAAGCTTGTACCTTGCTCTCCTACCTTGCCTGTTTGCTAAGCTCATTCTTTGGCTTCGTGAACAAGAACCCCGGCATCATCTTTGGGGGCTCGTCCGGGATAACATCAGAGGTGAGTATCGGCATCCAAGCCTGCCTTTTCTTTCACTGTCCTTATAGAAGGAAGCCGTCTATGACACCCAACATCGGGCGCTTGTCAGCCACTTAAATGGGACTAGCCTGGCTGCCCATCTCAAAGTCTCAAGCGACAGGTTCCCCTGTGTCTCCCTCAGTGGACCCCCCCATCTCCCTTGGGAGCCAGGAATGTCACCTGAGTGGAGGCCAGGATTCCCTTTCAGAGGCATCTACTTGGATGCGAGGGACTGAGGAAAGCCATGGGCAACCATGAGAGTCTAGGCTGAGGCTACACTTCAGCGGCTTCTCAAAGGCCTGCGTGTCTGGAATCAGACCCCGACAGCCCGACTGGGTGTCCATGAGGAGTGTCTCTCTGTCTCTGTCTCTGACTTCCAGCCTGCTTCTCCAGGCCATCCTGGCCTCTGACTGAGGCAGGGGGCGCTCCTAACTCTCTCCTAACTTCATCAATTTCACGGAACCCGATGCTCACCACCACAAGGTAGGAGATCCATGCTTCGCTCTTATTCCTGACAATACTGTACTTTTTATCTCATGAAAATGTGTCTGGGCACCCGTTAGCCACTTAAAAGATGATTAGCGTCGGCTACCAGTCTTAAGTCTCCAGTGAAAGGTTTCCCGTGTCTGCTGCTCCTTGATCCCCCGCCTCCAGATGGACGGGAATGTCGGGGAGTGGCCGAGCCAATTTCCTACTTTCCTATCCTAATCTGCGGACTCCGAGGGCAGACCAGACTAGTAGACAGTGGTCCTTGGATCTCGGCTCTGGCTGATCGATCCGATGGCGCTGAGTGAACCTCCGACTAGGCTGCTGCCTAAGCGAGAGTCGCCGATGACCTCCCCCAACCGACCTCTTGTCTCACAGATCAGATTTGTCACCACCTGGGCTCTCTTGTCCCCTCCTGGCATGAGCCAGGAGCTCTTTCCTCTCACTTTACTTCTAAATAAAAGCCTGTACCTTGCTCTCCTAAAAAAAAAAAAAAAAAAAAAACCTTCTAATTATTTTTCAGAATTGCTATTGAATACTCTGTATAGTGAATTGAAGAGTTGTCCTAAAAATGATATGTCTGAGTCCTAAATCTGATACCTGTGAATGTGCCCTGACTTGGAAATAGTGTCTTTGCAGATGTAATTAAGTAAAGATCTCAGTATGGGACCTTCCTAGATTGAGGGTGGGCTGGTGTCCTTACAAAGGAAAGGAGGAGGTTTGAGACACACAGGGAGAGTGTCACGTGAGGCCCGAAACAGAGATGGGGTGATGCATCTACAAACCAAGGAACACTGAAGATTGTCTGCAGCCACCAGGAGACAAGAGAGAGGCACGGACTCTCTCTCAGACCCTCCAACAAGAACCAACTCCACTGACACCTTGGTTTTGGACTTCCAGCCTCCAGAGCTGTGCGAAAATTTAATTTTTGTTGTTTGAAGCCACACATTGCAGTAATTTGTTACAGCAGTCCTAAGAAACTAATATCCTTAGTATCTTATATCACACTTACTATCAGAGATTAGATAACAAGTTTCTTTTTACGTGTCAAGGAAGCAGTGTGTCTCTCCAGATAAATGTACATGTTCTCCCTTACCCAGCATGGAGGAAGAGGGCTGCATCCTGACGCATTTTGCACTTTTCTTGTCAGAAAGCTCGGACGTTAGGGCTCAAGTTCCATGATTATACAGCCTGGGTTCTTCCTATAAACATCTCGTTGTTTCTATGTTTCTGTTCTCTCCTCCATTTTGAATTTTATCTACAAATCACCTAAAATTCTTTTTGGAAAGAGATGGCTATAAAATTATAAGTGATAGCAGAGAGGCTAAGAGAGTGGTCTCAGGAACAAAATGTCTTAGGTTCAAATCTCAGCTCCATAACTTAGGAGCTATGCGACTGTGGGGTACTCCCTGCCTCAGTTTCCTCAGCTATGAGGTGAGAATGGCATTAGTATGTGCCCTATTGGCACTGTTGTAAGGATTAAGTAAGTTAATACGTACACACAAAGTACTTAGGATGATGCCTGGTGTATCGAAAGCATTCATTCAGTAAATGTTGGCTATTACTATTATTTGTCCATTTTGCCGCTTTAGTTAGAACTCTCTGCTGGTGTTTCACTGCCTGCAGGATGAAGCTCAGGCTCCTATCACAGCACACCAGGCTCTCCATGACAGTGTCCTGGAGCTGCAGCTTGTCTCCTGCCAGATGTGTCCAGCCTGACCCTCCACAACACTCACTTGGCTGTCTGTTCCAGGCGGATGCCCTGGCCAACTCCTAGTCACCTTTCCAAACTCAGCATTGGATATCTTCTCCAGAAGCCCAGCTCCTGCCTCCCCCTCTGCGGTAGATGGTCCTGACCCTGGCTTCCTGAGCAGCCTGCCTCTGTCTCCAGCCCACCCGTTCCATGACCTGGTAGTGATTTGCATTGTGTCTCTTCCACCCAGGATGTATCTGAGTCTCCTGGTTTCCGTTGTCTCTGCGGGTGGAGAATGAAAGCACTGAAGCCCTTTGGAAGGCTGGGCGTTCAGGCTGTGGTGGGGGAGGACCTGTCTGGTCTGTCACCTGGCTGAGCAGGACGTCCCTGGAAGAGATGCGTAGCACCGGACACATGAAAGCTCCACAAACCACTTCCAGTCTACCAACGCTTAACTAAAAGTCCTTTCCCATCAAGGCCTTTCGTGTTAGTCACATGATTAAATGTCATTCGGCACTTAGCACCACCACCCTTGCTTTTGAGGGAGTTAAACAGTAACAGCCTCTGGGAATAAAAGAGTTTCCAGATGGCTTTGTTTAATCAAGTTTGTAAGTGTGACATTAAATCTGAGAGGTTTGCCTTCATGCCCTTTTTTTTCTTGCTTATTGAGGTATAATTGACAAATAAAGTCTGTAAACTACTTAAAATGCACATTGTGGAGATGTAATACACATATGCATTGCGAAAGGACTCCTCCCATCTAGTTAATTAGTGCATCCATCATTGCATACGTTTGTCTTTTGTGTGTGAGAGCATTTAAGTTGTACCGTCTTAACAAATATCAGTTACACATTCAGTGTTATCAGCTATAGTCACCAAGGTTTATATTAGGTCCTCAGGCCTTATGCATCTTGCAGTTGAAAGTTTGTGCCCTTTTACCAACCTCTCCCTACCTTCCCCACCCCTAGCCCCTGGTAGCCACTTTCTGCTGTCTGTTATTATGAATTTGACTATGTTTTTTACATTCCACATGTGACACCATGCAGTACATGTCTTTCTCTGTCTGACCTAACTCACTTATCACAATGCCCTCAAGGTCAGTCTATGTCATCACAAATGACAGGACTTCCTTCTTTCTCATGGCTGAGTAATACTCCTCACGTTCTTTTTGAGAATCTCAGATACGGGGCTTCGTATGGAGGGAGAGAGAGAGACAGAAAGAAAATTAGTCAAGCACTGCCCTGCAGTGTCATGGAAAGATCCTCATTTGAGGCACAAGGGACATTGAACTCAAGGGCCTTGGTTTTGCTGGCCCTGGGTCCCACCCCATCTCACAGCCCGGATCTCTCCTCCCCACAAGGTTCAAGGCCTACTCTCTGGAGATCCCTTATTTCTCCCAAGAGCAGGACCCATGGGTGTGAAGGCCCCAGATCTGGTGTGTGGCCTGAGCACCCCTCAGAACAGGACCCACATCCACCCAGGAGGAGAGGTGCAGCCACCAGGCTGCCAGTTCTCAGACCACAAGGGGCCTCCTGCCTTCCCCAGCCCTCCCAAGACTCCAGCACTGTCCACCAGGGAAGCCCTTAGTGGTCTGCATGCCCACTATCCAGATGCAGAAAATGAGGTGTTGGTGGGTGAATAGAAAGGGAGGACAGGATCATTTCTCTCTGGACAAGCCCACAGCCATCAGCCAGCGTGGAAACAAAATCAGCCTAGAGTCAGGCAGACCCGAGTGAGGGCCTGTGGTGGGAGGAGGAAAGAAAATGGGAAACTGCCACACCCAGGTTAGAGTCTACAGGCCTGCGGAGGGTGGCAGGACCTCCTCCCAACAACCAGCTATGCAGGCTGGCGCTGGGCACATTTGGTAGCACACAGGGATCATGGCACATCAGCCTCTACCCCATCCCCACCTTCCAACTCCCCACGCCTCCAATCCTACCCTGCCAAGACTAAAGCGGTAGGAAGCTTGGTACTCCTTGGAGATCATCTGGACCATGCTCATCATTCAGCAGGTGGGAAAATGAGACTCAGATGTGTTCATGCCAGTATTAGGCTTGTCTTGAGCCTGAGTTGTAAGTGAACACATCCCTGGCTTTACAGCAGGACTCAAATCATATACAGGAAGGCCACAGACAAAAGTCAAGTGCAACCCAGGAGGGAAGGCATGAGGTCAAAGTGGGTTCAAGTGCAGCACAAAAGGTGCGGAGTGGAACAACCATCTGCCTGAATTCTAGTCTGGAGCCAGCAGCAAACAGGTGGCTGTCTGTCAATCAACAGGTATTTATTGAGCACCTAGTGAGTGTCATGCACCCTTCTAGGCGCTGAGAACAGGCTTACATTCCCTACTGAGAAGACATCATCGGTGGGCCAACCCAAGTGAAAAGGTGCTCTGTGGTGTGGTGAGGAGCATGGGCTTTGTCTGGCTTGACTCCTTTCAGCCTCATACATCTGCGCCCTTAGGCAAGCCATGTAGCACTCCATGACTCAGTTTCCTCATCTGTAAAATGGGGGTAATAATTTTCACAGACACTGTGAAGATTAATTCAGTTAAGTAAAGCACTAAGCATAATGAGAATTTAGTTATTATTATCCTGGACACTGCTTTTATAAAAATTCTGGGAATGGGTAATGCTTGCATTACAGAGCATTTTATAGCAGCCACCCAGGGGTCTGAGCAGCTTGTGTTCCGTCAGGGTGACAAATCACCGCCTGGCCTCAGACAGGTCCCTAATTGTGCTCGGCCTCCATTGCACCCCCAGTCTGCAGGCGGCAGAGCACGGATGGTGCCAGCTTGCTCGGGAGGCACTGGGAGGTAGATGAGGTCCTCTCCGGCAGAGCCAGGCCAAGTGGCTCTGTTTGCCAAACAAAGGGATGGCCGACAGCCTGACCACAGAGGGGACGCTCAGGGCCCCGTCTGGGTGGGAGCTGTGGGCTTCCAGAGGTGGCCTGTGCGCCCGTGAGCTGCCTGGAGGGCACCCTCTGGAGTTGTCGTGAACTGATTTATTGAAAGCTGTGCTCAACTTCAGTCAAGAGTGAAAAGGTTAATTACTGAACTCGTAGTTTTAAATATATATAATTGGCTTCTTTTGATGAAGGTGGGATAGGAGCAAGCAAGGACAGGATTCAATATCCTGCAAATAAAACACAGGAAGATTCTCTATTTGCTCTGGTTTGCTGTCTCCAGGGCACAGTCTGAAATAATATGAGTGTCCAGACACTAAAAAAAAAAAAAAAATCCCTTGTCTGTGTTTAAAATAACTACTGTCCAATATGGTCAAGCACATGTGGCTCTAAAGTGTGGCTGGTCCAAGTGAGATGCGTTGCAGGAGTATGACCTAAAACTTCCAACGCTTAGGATGAAAAAATATAAATAGCTCATTAATAATTTTTTATTGATTACATACTAAAATATTAACATTTTTGATATATATATATAATAAAATAAATTATCAAAATTAATTCTACCTGTTTCTTTTTACCTTTTTAAATGTGGCTACTAGAAAATCTACTGTTACATAGGTGCCTTGCATGATATTTCTGTTGGATGGTGAAGTTTAGATAGGAAATGGTGGGCAGGGAGATCTGCTTTTCCCTGCAATACTGACTGAGCCATAGTTGATTCTTCTTGCTCAAATACTAAGAAACCTTTGAGATGGAGAAAACACTGGGCCAGGAGACTGCAGATCCAAATTTTCATTTCACGTGGGCAATCAAAGTACTGCTGGCCTTGCTAATGACAGTAATGGTAGCAGACATTTCTATAGTGTTTTTTATAGACCAGGCTCCATTCTACGCATTGGGCACATATCATGGACTCACAACAAACCTATGAGATGAGAACTATCATTAGCTCCATTATTCCACAGGAGGACAGCGAGGTGAGGAGAGGTGAAGAAACAAGCCCACAGCTCCCATTTGGAAAGTGGCAGATCCAGGATCCAAATCCAGCTCAGCTGGTTCCAGGGTCTGTGCTGTGCTGTGAGCCACTCTATTGCCTCTCAAGTTATCCAAACTAGCTTGGATTCAGTTTCTTTATCTAGAGAATAAAATCAACAGTATGTGTCCTATCTGCCTTACGAGATTGTGGTGAAGACCGGATGACCTGGGTGACCGTAGGCTGTACTCATGTAAGGTGGCAGAGGTTTAGGAGAGGAAATCAAATTGAAAGAGCTTCCAACTTTCAAAGCCATTAAAATCCAGAGCCAGTTGCTTCGTACAGTGTCTTCCCAAATGCCCACAGGTGGAATTGTTTCTTCCTCTTCCTGGGCTCCATTGCACCCTGTGATACATCACAGTCCCTCACACTTCTTGTTCTTCTTGCATGTTTATGTCCATTTCTGTCATTACACTTCAAGTTTCTCAAAGGCCAACTGTCTTGAAAATCAGTGCTTCTCAACTGGAGGGGACTTTGCCCCCGGGGACATTTGGCAATATATAGAGACAGTTTTAACTGTTACAACTTGGGGAGGGTTCCTGGCATCTGGTGGGTAAAAGTTAAGGACCCTGCTTAATATCCCACAAGGCAAAGGACAGCCCCCATGTGGCCCAAACATCAGAAGTGCTGAGAGCACTGCATGACCCACCGGTGCCTCCGACACACACAGCACAATAGGTGCTCAGCAAATGATGAAAGATTGAGTGAGTGAATGAATCATAAATATCATCATCACCAATCTGCTGTGGACATAATTTCCACACTTTCAGTTACACTCAACAGAAACACACTAAATATTCACTGCATGCCAGGTGCACCCCGGGGCTGGGGACATGGAGGAATGCAAAGGACTCAGAGGGTCTGTGCTCAGAGACCTGGCTGTTGCCTAGGGAAGCCGGTCACAGCAAAGATACTGGCACACAGTGCGGCAAATGATGAGCGCCACAGTCCTCACCAGATCTGGGCGGGAGCGCCGCTCAGGGGCTTTGAAAAAGAGAGGAAACTAATAAGTTCTCCTCAATTTTTTATTTTGAAAAATTGCAAACACCAAAAAAGCAGAATAACAGTATAACAAACACTTATTTATATATATTCAGAGATAGATATAGATAGATGATTGATACATAAACAGATAGAGAAATATAAAGACACTCACACACACTTTTTCTCTGAACCACTGGGAAATACGATGCAGACATCATGACTGCAACTGAAATACCAGCTTGCCTAGGAAAGACCTGCTAATTTAATAGGCCTGAAGGGGGACTTGGCATCCGTAATTCTAAAAATTCTCCGTACAGTTAAAATTGAGAACCTGAGATTGAGGGATTATGAGGAACAGGCCATTCTTGGGGAAAAAGGAAGGCTTTCTGCAGGACACAAAGCCAAAACTGAGTTTTGAAAATAAGAGTCATCCAGGTGAGTAGGATAGAGAGGAAAGTTCTAAGTAAAGGTAATAATGGGAACACAAATTCAGAAGTTAGAAATGTCAGGGTGTGTTTAGTATCCCTGGAGCACAAAGAAGCAAGAGGTGAGGCTGCAAAGGAGGGAGAGACCTGTCACTAAGGCCTCATATGTCACTGAGAGGAGCCATTGAGTATTTTAGGCAGAAGAGGGATATATTCAGATCTGGCTGCCAGGTGGAGAAGGGATTGAGAGAGGCAATGAGGGAGGAGACGACTACCAGCCAAGTCATCGCATTAGTCCCGGAGTGACATGGGAGTCTGACAAAGGCAGTGGAGGGCCTGCAGAGGGAGGAAGGCAGGATCGGAGGGCAATCTGTCTAGGAGGTAATCAGAACTACCTGGTCCCCAGTTCCCTTCTCCGCACTCTGGAGCTTATTTCTCCAAGTCTCTAGAGCTAATTAGGAACTGACAAGGTGATACAAGTAACTACTGCTCAAAAACCAAATCACTCTTGCTGGCATCTCAGTTTTGACAGCTGCACTCTGCCCTCTGCCCATGGGGTGCCTCAGTCTTGGGACCTGGGTCCTCGCCTCATCCATACCCTTGTGCTTACCTCCACTACTTGACAGCCTGCCCAGGGACACACGGGCATCTAGATCAGGGCCTTCACTAACTGCCTCCCATTATCATAAAGCCTTTTGCCTGACCTCTGGGTCCCACCTGCTCCCTTACTGATCACTCCATTTTCTGTGCACTGTCGGGCCCCTGCCCCATGCTGGTCGTGCTACTGGGAAGTGAAAATCTGTTGCTATGCCTTCCAAATACCTTGCTCTCCCTGCCATAATAGATGCTCCACTGCTCCACACACTCACCACCCCATTGAGTGGCTGGGTTTGCTTCCAAGGCTCTTTCCCTATCAGTTATCACAGCCCTGGTGTACTTCCCCATTTCTGGTTTCCATTTCCTCACCTGTGCACAAATAAGAGGCTTGCTTGAGTGGTCCAAGGGCACCTTGCAGGTCAAACATTGATTCTCAGATCTGGTCGGTGATAACAGTGCGTGTCAGAGCCCATGCGGCAAACCCATACTTTAGCTGTGGCTATAAGACAGCCCAGCAGCCACACAATTTCAATATGTGGCGAGGGCAAGGCCATTAGTGAGGCTTGTTTTTAGTCAGTGTATCGACAAACATGCACTGGCTGACCGACTGCATTGTTGAGTCTTCTGCTAAATCTCTCCTAATGCCCACCTATCCCCACTATTCTGGCTAATGCTTCATTTGCTTCATCTTAGGTACATTTATCTCCTTCATTTCCCTCAATTCTGTAAATTCTGCAAAACACCTCTGATTTCCAGAGTGTCTGCCGAAGCAGCTACCTTTCAAGAGGTCAGAGCAGAAGAGAGAAGTCACTTGAGGACAAACGAGGTCATCCCTGGTCCTTGGACTTGTTTCTTCAAGTTCTGTTCTGTGCGCTGAGTGCAGGATGAATTTTGGCTCCTGGCCGGCCGAGCTGGTCTCGACCCAGGAACCCTGTGTCTGTGGGCAGATCGCACAGGCCACAGCAGTCTTCCTTGTCAAGCTCCTCCCGAGTGGGAGGCTCGGAATCCCAGGAACTTCCAAGGTAGAAAGGACCTGCAGGTCATCTAGGCCAACCCTCCTGTTTTAGTACAAATAAAAAAAGCAAGGCCCAGAAATAGCAAGGATCTTCTCCAGGGTGGAACTTCAAAGTAGTCTGCATTTGCTGTCTCTTTCTGTCTGACCCAGAAATTTCACTTCCTGGACTTTATTTCAGAGATGTGCTCACACACAGGCACAATGATGTGTAAGCAGGAATATTCATTGCAGCATGAAGCACAGAAAAGACTAGAAGCAGCCTTAGTGTCCGCCAGTAGAAGACCAGTGGAAGATAAATGGGATTCTAAGTTGCTGGAAGAAAGAAAGAAGCAGCTCTCTCTGTACTGATGTGGTGAGTTTCCTCAAGTACATTAAATGGGAAAAAAAAGAAAAAGAAAAGTGCAAGATGCCTAACTGTGTGTCTGGTATGTTATTATTTGTATGAAAATTGAGCAAAAAAACCTTAATCTGTGTGTGTGTGTATTTGTTTATCTTTATGGGAGGTAACACTATGACCCTGTTTGCCTATAGAGAAGGGAACTGCATGGCCGGGGATGGGAGGCAGAATTTTCACCACATAATTTTTAAGTTTTTGAACCATATTATTATGTATTCAAAAACTTAATACACATATAGGCCACATGGCAGACTGGAGGCCCATGACTTGTCTGAGGTGATACAGCTGGCTAAATGGCAGAGCTTCTCCTGGGGGCCAGGCCTCCTTATACTTGACCCACACACACAAGTAAATTTTTGAAAGCACTTCTTAAAGTCTAAAAGGAGAAAAGTGGTCAATTCAGAAGAAGAGGAAAAAGTTGAAAATGAGGGAGGGGCATTGAACGGGATCAGATGGAGTGAATACACAGAAGGGAGAGGGGAGGGCGGCGGAAGGGGAGGACGGGCGAGCGGGAGCCCTGCGGGGTGGGGGTGGGCTGGGAGCCTTGTGCCCTGCAGACCCGAGGCACTGGACTCCACAGGCACCGTAACCAAGGCTCCTCTGCGAGTGGCAACAGCAAGCCTGTCGGGAAGGGGCAGGACTGCAGAAGGCTCATCAAACACCCCAGGCCACGTCCAGGCCAAGAAACCATCTCCACACACTGCGCCCGTGTTCCTTGGGCACTGACCCACCTCTGCCCAAACCCGACAGCGTAAACGCTGGCAGGGCCATGGCACCCGCCTTGCTGTGTGGATTTCAACAGCACCGACGGCCTTGCTCCAGGTGGCTGGGTGCCAATCCCTCCAGCCCCGACAGCCTCTGTGGGGCACTTGTTTCCCAAGTCAAGGTCTGCCGGAACCTTCGGAGGGCCTCGGCAGGGGCAGCCTGGCAGGGCTTACTGCTGACTCAGCTATTCCCTCTTCGCCATCTTCTAAATGTGCCTCCTCCAGTGAGGAGGACTCCTCAGCCAGGGCACCACTTAAGCTCTCTCCCTCCTCAGCCTGACCTTCTCGGGGCCAGAAGAGAAAAGGCCTGGGCGAGTCGGGCACTGTACCGTCCTCACTGTCATCGTGAGGCTGAAGCTACCGTCCCCAAGCACTAAAGCACAGCCCCTAAGGCCTCCCCTCCTCTCCACACCCTTTGGGGTCAAGGCTCCATTGTTCAGTATTCATGAAGCACAGAAGCAATTCTCTGATTCCGTTTAGACAAGCTAGTGCAAACAAAATGAGAGTCTTAGAAAAGACCTCAGCCCTCCCATAGCCCAGCCCTGATTCTGCACCCAAAGCACCAAGGCTGAAGGGTCCCAGGTGACCCCAGGGAGGGGTACTGGGTGGCTGCCTTGAAGTTCCACTGTAGCCTGGCTCCCATGGCCTGTGTGGCCCCCCCTCCTACCCTACCCCACCAAACTGAGTCACCGGTTTTATTGACAGCAGCAAAGTCCCTCACACTGGAGGGGAAGCAACAGCAGAGGTTTCAAACAGCTCGCCTTACTCCGTGCATTGTCAGAAAGGACGTAAGAAGGCACCAAAGAAGGTATTGGTCTGACAGAGGAAATCCCTGTGTGCAGAGAAGACAGTAATACTTCAGTGAACAAATCCCTGGGAACCAAGAGCCTTTTACTGAATCTGCTGGGCGCAGGGGTTGTGGTCTCCCAGACCCTTCCACCCAGGTTGGTGCTAAAGCTGCTGAGAGGAGGCAGGAGCATGTGTGGCCTCTAGAAGGTGAACCGGGCGTGTCTGAGACAGCTAACAGAGCGGTCCCCGACAGCACCTCAGAGGTCTTGGAAAGTCGCATTCCCTCCGTCTCAGCAGGACAGGAAGCAGACAAGGGGCCCAATAGGGCCATGGGCAGGAAATGCTTATCCAGATTTCAGCCTGAGACTCTGGTATCTTCTTCTGATTATAATATTTTTTTCTAGTAAAGATGGCCACTGGACTCTTCCATGGTAAAAATTTTATCCAGGAATAAATGTGGAAAGGAGCAGGAAGCACTGGCTGGCTAATAGGATGCAGTCTAACTGTGAAAAAAATAGAATGTCTACCAATTTTCAATGGCACAACAGGTTGGTCTTAACTGCAAACTAACTCTGTCCCCTGACAACATTCCCACATTCTAGGTTTTATCCCATCCTATAACAAAGCCCATTCTTGCCCTATTACATTTTGAGTCTTGATTGAGCCCTAAATTGTCAGTCCCTGTCCTAATACCAGTCCTGGGAGAGTGGGCTGGCATTGTTGGGTTGTTTTTGTTGTGGTCCAACCCAAGAAGCAAGACTAGTTCTAGAAAAATGTAAGAATGGGTTTCTCTGCCTTTGTCAACCACCCATGTGATCTAGGCTCAGCCACTATCCCCAAGAAAATCTTTGAAATTCTCTCCATTTCAGACCCACTGCTTGGATCTGGCTCCAAGGGACATTTATTTTCCATATGTCTTGGTGTCTAGCTGATAGCCAGGCATTTCTACATTTCACTTAATCATACTAAAGGCTTTCTTGTGGAAACATGAAGAAACTGGATGCACTAAACTAAGATCAGGTGACAGAGAGATGCCTCTATATACCAGTGACCAGCTTGTTGACAGACATCTTTTCTGAAGCCAGGCCAAGACCTAAGCTCCTTAGGAAAAGAAGGCCTACATCTAATTCAGCAAGGAGATGAGATGCCAGCTCATCACACTGCATCTCTAAGTCCCTTATTTCTGTCTGCAGACATCTGCTACTTTTGGCTTCAACATTATATTGGTGTCCATTTGATGATAATTAGTGCATTCCATTAGTATGCTATTAGATTTCAGAATCTTTATTCATCTGGGGTAAAAATATTCCCTTTTCACACCAAGGTATTTGATAAATTGGTGTTTAGTTGAAGTATATATTCAGCCTCATAAATAAATACAGTTTTACTCAGCCTCACAAATAAATACAGTTTGCACACAGATGGCTGGCCAAGTTCTAGGCATCTTCTCAGAGCGGAAGCCTGGGGCTGGAGGATGAAGGGTGAGACACACCTTGGGCTCTTCCCTTGTTGCTGTTGGTTATGGTTTAGTAAAGCACCTTTGACCCTGGACTCATGTTCTCCCAGAACAAGCGGGAAAGGGTCACCAGCTTATTAGTTAAGTAGCTTTGCCCTAGACTTTTGGCCATGTGCACAGTTAATCAAGAGGCCATGCAAATTAGATGGTAATTAAGTCTTGGTAGCAAGAACTTTTCTGTTTAAACTGCTTCTCTAGCTGCTTATGCTGTGTGGTGACCGGTTTCGTGATCAGGGAAACCTTGGGTCCTTCTCCTGATGTTTGACAGTTAGACTTATGTAAAGAGGGCAGGGCCTTTGGAAATACCAAACTTTTTACTCAGTCCCACAATTTGCATTGCCCAGGAACAGAGAGGCAGTGTGAGATTATACACCCTAGAGACCTCAAGTCTGTGCCCCTCCCACCTTATCTAATGTGTTCTCCCCACCCCACCCAATCCCATTTGTGGTGGCAATGTCAATCTTCCTAAAGTTTTGCCATGTCACTTATCTGCCAAGAACCTGTGATGGCCTCCTGTTTGAACTAGGAAGTGATGTCTAAACTCCTTAGTGATAGACTTACTTAAAATACTATGTTGTAAGAGAAATTTCCCATTTTCTTATGGTTGTGAAGCTGAGGTCTGCCCTTGGATTTTGGCTGGGAGCTTTCTCCATTCCTGGTAGACCATTCTTCCAACATGTGCCCTCTATGGGCTGCTCCTTAAGACAAGGCACAGCACCTTTAAGCTAGGGTTTCATCTTGCTTGGCAATTACCATTGGCTGGTAGGACCATCATAATCATCAGTTATGAAAATATGATCTGACAAAGGCAGGAAAAAGGGAACTGATTAGCACCTGTCTGTCCCTAGTATCTGCCATTCATAGTTATAAACCCGAGAAAAACAAGTGTGTGTGTGTGTGTGTGTGTGTGTGTGTGTGTGTGTGTATGCGTTTGTATACCACATAACCACAAACTATACAGAGCCCTCTTCATCACTAGCAGTACTAACGGTTGGGCCCAGAAGACATTAGTTGGCCCCAAATTGCAAACAGGGCCTGAAGACCCAGCTGTAGACACTGCAGTCAGAAGATCTTAGTGCAGGCTGGGAATGCCTACTAGGAAGGGGCTCCAAGCCAGGGAGTTCCAAGGGCTGGGGTCAGGAAGGAGTAGAGCATCGAAGACGCCCCTATCAGGAGGCTGAAAAACAACGACAGGACAGGGACGGAGGAGGAGGTAAATGTGGGCTGAGCAATTAAGGGAATAGAGGCAGACAGAGGGAACCTTGGAGCCAAAGAAAGCCCAGACCTAGCCCTCTCCTAGCCTCCTGCTGTGGAGGCTCCCAGGCTGAGCCCTGCCCGGGCCCACGCTCTGCACTGGTCCACACACCTGGCCCGTGAAGCCGGCCTGCACCTTCCACAGCGGCACGCTGCCTCCCTCCACCACACCCGTTCTCTATGTCCAAATCCTCCCTACCTAGATCAAATGCAACTATTTTCTTCCTACAGGAAGAAACCGCTACGTGCCTCCCAACCTCACTTCTACAGATTTTTGTTTTTGCCCCAGAGTTCATCTAAACCAGAGGCTCTCAACTCTGGCCACACATTAGCATCACCTGGTGAGCTTTGATCAAATTCTGATGACTTCACACCAGATTCTGCTTTTACTTGGTCCTGAGTGGAAGCTGCATGGCTACATTTCAGAAGCAGCCCCGGTGACCCCAATGTGCAGCCAGTGCTGAGGAGGGCTGATAGGACCCGTCCCTCGCCCGTGGAATCTCAGCCATAGAAGCCACTCCTCTAGCCCATGTGTTTACTCACAACTTCCCAAAGGTTCCCCGCTCACACCTGGAACAAAGCCCGGAGTCCTTGTCGCCCCTCACTCCTCTGAGGACTCCGAGCACACCCTCACCTCGGGAGCCTCGCCTTGCCGTCCTCCTGCCCCGGACGCCCTCCCTGCTGCCCCATGGCTCGCTGCCTCGCTTCCAGCAGGTCTCCCCAGGTCTCCTTCTCCTGCGGCCTTCCCTGGTGCTGCTACCTAAAGGAAGATCTCCGCTACCTCTCTCTCCCTGGCCTTGCTTACTGTTATTTGCAGCACTTCTCTCGCCTGATCATATATTAAATTTCTATTTAATTATGTTTTTATTGTTTTATTCCCCAGCAGAACGTGAGCTAACTATGGGCAGGGCAATTGCCTTGTTTGCTGTGGTAACCCCAAAGCCCGGGACAGCTCCAAGAACACAGTAGCGTCTCCACAGATATCTGTTGTCCGAATAATAAATAAACTGATTTAACAGATGAGGAAATTGAGGCTCAAAAGGAAAGAGTGGCTTACAGAGGTCAGGGAAGCTCCTAACCATCCTGGAACACACAGGACACCCCTCCTCAGCAAAGCCATGATGTCCACGGTGCCCAGTTCAGAAACACTGGGCTAGAGCCTGGGTGGGCAGACTGGGAGGGAAGAGGAGGCGTCAGAGTTGGCCCCGGAATGATGGTGCCATCGGCACTTCGACCCGGCTGGAGCTGGTGAGGGAGCTCCACGGCCTGGTTCCATCGCGTTCTGTGAGGGTGTGTGACCTCTGTAGTCACACCCTCATTTTGAGACTAGTGCCCACTCCCCAAGTTGTGCCGACCCAACAGTTCCCCAGACATGGGCAAAGACCCCCGGGACAAAATCACCCTGGCTGCGAACCACGCGAGTGGTTCACCACCGAGAACCACCCTCTTCTTCCTCAGAACTTGAGTACTACTTTGAGGCAACCCTTCCTAAAGCCCCGCGTTCCACCTCAGGGTCAAGAACACTTCTCTAATTTGCATATCTCCTCGCCTGCTGGCTTGTGGGTCCTTCATTCACCATCTTTGGGCCTCTCTGCATCCTGACCCTAAGCTCACTCTTTCCTCTGCCCTTCTTGTTTGTCACACACAAGAACAAGGGGCATCCAGGGGAGTTGGTTTCTAAAGCACTTGGCAACCTTTGAAGGAAAAATGGCCTCGCCTAAGGGCCAAGCAGAAATAAGCAAAAGCCTGTAGTCTCTGGATATCCCTGGCTGCCATAAGGGTGTAATGTTACTAAGCCATTATGCTCGACTGATTTGTAAATAACCAATATAACTCTAATATTATAGCATAGGCTTTTGAAATAGAAGACTGACAAGTCTCTATTAATCACAGCAGAACATTTGGATGAAAGCTGGGAAAGAAAGGAAGCACTCGAGGGCAGAAAACTAAGTGACTTAACCGGCAGTTCAGACAACAGTCCCTGAGGGCACCAGAGAGGGCTCAGGACTGCATCATTTAGCATTTAAAGATGTTGCTATCTATTCATTCAAAGGGGAAAACAACCTATTTTTTGTTTGGTTCAGCTTCCTTTCTTTCTGGTTTAAAATTCAGCACACCACCCAGGTTGATGGATTTCATTGAAATATTTTCTCCAAATGACCTACAGTTCCATTTTCTAATACGCTGCTATCCACCCACAGCAAAGAAGTTGGTGATTGATATTCTGTAATTTTCAGCAACTAACTGAAGCTTTCCTATGTGCTTGAGTAATACAGCTGCTTGTTACAGGTAAAAATAAAGAAAGTGGTAATTATGCTGGTGGAAAACTCAGTGGCAGATCAAAGATGATGTAACTCTCAATTGTAGAAGGATTAGGAACCCATGGCTGGATCGAGCAAGTACAGGTTAGCAATTTCACATTAAATTGCTTATTACAAGGTTGGGCTGAAAGATACTGCAAAGCAAATTCAATTTACCTTGAAAATAATTAGTGAGATGCAAAGGCCTGGAGATCGAAAATTTCTTTGGAATTAATTATTGCTCTTCAAATCGAGTCAGTCTCTTTCAACAGTCTGCAGTCTGCAGCTAGAGATTTCATCTCTGTGTGTTGCTGAAAAGATCTGTCAGATTCTGATCTAAAATCAGCTTGAGTCTAGCATTTTGAGGGGGAATCCATGCTGTACAAGCAGCTGAATAATCAGAGGGTCAGATGAGCTTCAAAGTGCACAGGGAAGAGAAAAATTGGAAGCAATATCTGAACTGAACAATCCAGTCGATTTAGATACCTTAGCCTGGTCTAGTAACCCAGGTAACTGTCTATTCCTTTGTGCAGATGAGGAGAGATGAATGTCTTCTTCAGTGTCTATACCTAGACACCCTTGGTCGCTGAAGACATAAAAATCAAACGGAATGACACATCCTATTTCTAATGTGCCATTCACAGCACCCTTACTTGGGAGTGTTCCAGGCACAGAGCCTGAAGTGAAACCAATTAAAATCATCAGTGATGATTGGCAAGGAAATCTGAATAATAAAAGAGGTGGGCATTTAAGCACAGCCCACAGGACTGGAAGGGAGGGGGCATGAGATAAGGGCAGATCATTCCCTGGCACTGAGGCGTCTTTGCCCTTTGGATCGGTTCCCATGGGCCATGCTGGAGACAGGAATGGTAAGAACCGGTCCTGCCAGCCTTACTGCTGGCCCCGCGTCACACAGGCCTTCTGTGAGTTGGGAGAGGGTGAGCCTGCAGGAACACACAATGAAGGAACAGGTGCAATGAACCACCCAGGGCTGCTTTGCCCACAAAACACCCAGTCACCAGAGGAATTGTTACGGCTGGTTTATGGTCTTCCTGCTTCTGTAGGAATGGCCAAAATGGTCAGACTTGGAGAGCAGCCAGGGCCCCTTGTTCCTGCTTGTGTGGCTGCAGCTGTGGATAGAGATGACTCACTCTGGCTGCAGGACAAAGTGGGAGGGAGGGACAACAGAAAAAAATGGATCTATCAGCAAATTGTATTTTATAGTAAGTTGACACTCATATAATAATACATTCAGCCCAAGGTGGCACCAGCCCATACTCTCAGTAGGAGCCCCTCTTCCTGTGCTCAGGAAAAAGCCCCTCTTCTTCCAGGGCACACAGCTTGCTGAGCAGATTGCAGGCTGACTTTTAGGGTGCAGCCACTAAACCAACATTCATACATCCATGACCAGCTGTATGGGTCATATGCCAGCAAGAAATCAATGGCACCTTCACATTAGGATAATCCAAGCAGAGTCTAATAAAGGGATATTTACTAAGGTGGGCGTAGGGAAGGAATCACAAGGGAGAGCTCAGAACTCCTAGGCTGGAGGGACAAGGGTCAGAGTGTCACTGGAACCTAGAAAGAGAGGATGGGGTAGAGGGCCACCTGACAGGTGCCCTGACTTCTGGAAAGAAGCCAGCAGTAAACAATCCTTCAGGGAGGAAGTTAAGGGAATAAATACCCCAACCTCATTCTGCTCCATCCCTCCCAACTCCTGGGACTCCTCCTGGGCTGAACTTACCTGGAAAGCCAGAGGAGAAGGGAGCCCATTGATGTGGCCTGTGTGAGCCAGCCTCCTGGGCAGAGAAGAGGTAGGGGGCAGACGGCAGATCCGGAGGCACACACAGAAGGTATCCACCATCATAGGCAAGGCTGCCCCAACACTGACTTGTCTTTTCAGACCTGTTCAGGGCCACCTCCTAGGTATGCTGTCAGGCCCACTGATGTGCCCATTATGGATCCCTAACCTCAAGCAGCTTTTTTCCAGGAGGGAGGGATCATTTTTTGTTTGTTTGTTTGTTTTTTGCCTATGAATGAGAGATCTCTTCCAAAGAATTGATCTAACAATCTTGGGAAACTGGACTCCTCTTTATTTCTAGCCATGTGGCTTCCACTTTAGGTGACTAGAGGGGACTGATGTTATCTTGAAGGCTCCTGACAGCTTGCATTTTATGAGTTTGTCTGCTTTATAAAATATTAACCAGAAAAATATTAGTTTGCAAATGCAGCAACAGACCCAGAGGGACAATAGAATGATATAATTTTTTATATGTTTTTAAACACACAGAAAGCATACCTGACAATAAAAGGGAAAAAAAGCAAGGGGAGTCTTTTTCTCCTTTCAGTGCGTTCAGGGTGGTATATGTTTGTTTTCTGCGCATGGTGCTGATTCACCAATGATTTAAGGGTTACTAATGAGTGTTTTCACTTCTTATTTACAAATGGAATAGATTAAGACATTACTCAGCCTTTTAATTGAAACCTACCTCTCTGTATGGATGAGAAGATTTTGTTTTTCACTGCATATAGGAGTTGTTGATTTTCAGCTTCAGAGAGCCTGAAATGTGGTGGGCCCATTTCCTCTTTTCACACAAAAAACCCATGCAATCTGCTTAAGTAAAGTCACCAAATTGTTTGACTCTTCCCTGAATTCAGAACTCATTGCCTTAGGATTCTCTCCTCTCTCTCTCTTCATTTCCCACTCCTCCCTTTTAAGTAGAAAAACTACAGCAGAAATGGCATATTTATTAGCCCAACTTATACTCTCTATTTCAAAATATGGAGCAAACCATAGCCTGGAAGGAATCATCAGCCCAAACGTGACAGGCAAAGAAAAATCACATCTACTGAACAAAAATTGGGGGTGGTGGGGGGGGTGAGGGAGGTGAGGGTGTTCATGTTCGACCTCATTTACTCATTGATTTCATTCACTCATTTGTTTAATAACATCTATTGAGCAACCACTGTGTGACAGGCACTACACAAGAACCTGGGAGCCTACAGATGAATGAAACACAGACCTCATCCCCAGGGGTTCCTACTTTAGCAAGAAAGACCTGCAAACGAGATCCATGAAACAGGCTGTGTGCTCAGGGAGCTATAAGCAAACTAAACTGCTTAGGGTAGGAACAGGGAAGATGTCCAAAGGAGGACTCAGCCGCCATAAAAGAAAAAAGAACTCAAGCAAGTGCCATTTGTAATGAGGAAATTAGCAAATATTTTTAATGATAATACTTAATGCTGTAAAGCAATAGTGAATCAGGCTGACCCTGTGACTATTTAAATCGTAATAACCATTGCTCTCTAATTCTATTTCTGGAGTTCCACATTAAGGGTATAATCTATCAGAAATGCCAGATGCCATAAGATGTTTATGCATCATATAATAGTGTTATATACAGTAGCAAAAAACTGAGTCATCCTAAATGGCTAACAACCAGAGAAACATCCAGTGAATCATAGTATATCTGTTTGCCTGAATATTCTTCATCTATTAGAAATGTTTTTGACTTATTAACTGGAAAAAATAAAAATTACATGCACACTAAGTTATAATTATTTTAAAATATACACAGGAAAAAAAACACAGCCCTAGGAAGAAATATATTAAAATGTTAACAGTGATCACATGCATGGAATTTTTCTTTTTCCTATGTTCCAAACTTTTGTAATAGGATAGGGAGTCAAACTTGTATAAAATGCTAGTTAACAAGGAAAATAAATCCTACCCATGTCATATGACCAGCAGTTCTTCACTAGCTTGAGTTCAGACGGTGGGGAAAGCAGTGCTGTCTGTCATAAGTCCTGGATGGTGGGCTTATCTCTAAACACTGTGTAATTTCCACCAACCCCTTTACCTCTCCTGTTCAGCTTTCAGGAAGTAGGAGAGATGCACTAAATTATTTCTAAAGATCCTTGAGGCCCAAAAATCTATGAATCTTGACATTCTAGAAGGAAGGGTATGTGCTTCAATTCACTGAAATCACAAACAGGCATTGAGACACTTCTCCACATAAACCAGGTACAAAATGTCAGGCAGAGAAGAGACAGAATCAGAAAATAATGTGTATTTGTCTCATCAGACATTTCTCTGAAGAGATCAACCAATGTCTTTTCCCAATGAATTCATTACATTCTCTGGTTTTTGTTTTTAAAGCCAGTCTTTATGAAAGAGCCAGCTTTATCAATTATTTAACACACGCCAGTCTATTATTCAGCCATGTGGAGATGGTGCATTTTATGTAGGATTTGGGTTTCTTGATGCCAGTACAAAACCTATCTTTCTAATTTATAGGTCCACCTGCTTTTTTTTATGGTCATTCACAACATAGCCTGCTCTGAGCCTCTACAGGTGCAGTGTCTCAAACTAGAGGTGATCCTGGATAATAAAATCTACTTCATTTCTTCAGGGAAAGGGAAAGCATAGCATTAGTAAGGTATATACTTCAGGCAGAGAAATACTCTCAGTTTCTCGAATTAGAGAAGTTTTAAACATTGGATTTTGCTTTTCTCAGGGGCCAAAGTAAACAACATATTCCCTGGATTAAAGTGCTTTTCTTGATCAAAGAAGTTGATCAGTGGTTGGTGAAATGAAGCCTGAAATACTTTTTATTTCATGGGTGGCCATGCGTGAGTCAGTTCCCTCACCTGTAAAATGGGATACATGGCCTTTATGCTGTCAAAGCTGCCTTCCAGCTCCTCACCCTACCATCTCCCTGTAGAGCATCGATAGAGCTGCCACGTGCTGACATGCTACTGGAAGATGCAGAGGAAAGAGCCTGCACGGTTCTGCCTCTCAGGGAAGACCCACAATAGTTATATGCACCCATGAAAACAGAAAAACAAATGGCAAAATAGTCTCAGCTGGGCGGAGCTTCCAAAGCACAACTGCTTAAGGCAACAGTCCCCGCGGTCACTGAGCGTGGAACCTCACCCACACTTGCTCTCTCCTTTCCTCATAGGAGGGGTTGTAGGGTTCAGGGGATACCAGGGTTAGAGAGACAGGCAGGAAGGGAACTAAAAACCTGAAATAAAAAAAAGTTCCCTTATAATTTCTGTGACCATTGAGGGTCAGTTAATGATGAATGACTGGGGATTTACTCCTTCTTGGTCGTTACTGGGCATCCCTGAGAAGGTGACAGGTTCAGTCCTGGGACCCTTTCTCTTCCCCGGCAACACATTCTCCTTCAGAGTCTGATCTAGTCTTCAGGCTTTAAATATCATCAGGCTGCTGATACCTCTGAAACGGCTCTCAGACTCATGTCTCTTACTGCCTAGCTGACACCTCCATTTGGGTGCCTCATGGGACACCTGTAAGTTAACTATCCAAAGAGAACTCTTGATTTCCTGTGTTCCACTTCTAAATTTGGTGCTCCTCCAGAAACCTTGGAGTCATTATGGACATCTTCCTTCTCCTTCGCCTACCTTCATAATCCTTTTCCTGTCAGCTCCACCTCCAACTGGGATCTACCCTGCCCTCCCTCAGTCTCCATCCCTACTGCCACCACTGAGGTCCCAGCCATTGTCCCTCATTACGGTGGCAACCCTAACACCTCCTAATTACTCTGCTTCCACACTTGACCTCCTCCAGTCTGATTTCCACACAGCAGCCAAAAAGCCAAAAGTTCTTTTTAAAACATGGTTTGAATGATGCTGTTCACCTGCTTAAAACTTTTACCTGGCTTCCCGTTGCTCTTAGAATGAAATCTAGGCCCCTGCCACGGTGCCCTGGAGCCCCTGGCTTCCTCCCCACCCCACCCAGGGCCACACTGTTACCCAAAGCTCTGCAGCCCCACTGGCCATGCTCAGCATGCCGAGCTTGATGCCACCTTACACCTTTCCCCCGTCCCTTCTTCCCCATCCCCTCTTCCCCCGTCCCCTCTTCCCCCATCTCCTCTTCCCCTGTCCCCTCTTTCCCTCATCCCCTCTTCCCCCATCCACTCTTTCCCTCATCCCCTCTTCCCCCATCCCCTCTTCCCCCATCCCCTCTTCCCCCATCCCCTCTTCCCCCACCCCCTCTTCCCCCTCATCCCCTCTTCCCCCTCATCCCCTCTTCCCCCATCCCCTCTTCCCCCTGCTCTGTGTGTCTGACTGACTCTGTATTCTTCAAACGTCAGTGTTGGTATGTCTTCCTCAGAGAGGCCTTCTCTGATCACCTACCTAAAGGATGCCCCATCTTCGTTTCTACCTGTGATAGTGCCCTGTTTATTCTTTCCTAACACCTACTAAAACTTGTCATTATTTTATTTATTTATTTGATTACTGTTCTATACCTTGTCTAGACTATAAACTCTACAGGAGCAGAGGTTATCTTCTTCCCTATGTATTTCACATCCAGCATATATAATAGGTGCTCAATAAATATTTGTTGATGAAGTTAATTAATTAAAGAAGGCCATTAGTGATTCATATTTGTGGCTGGTTGTTAGGAAATCAATCTGATTACCCTGATCTGACTGAGGCACACCTATTTTGCTCGTTTCACCTCTGTGAAAGCTTGCAGCCCCATTTCTTGAAGCCAACTCTTAAAAGAATAGAGAATTCTATTCATTTTCAGGAGGGCATCTGAATAATTTCCTTTCTATAGCCTCTTCCCTAGAAAGTTTTTAATTCATACAGTATAGAGAATATTAATTATAATTTATATGAGCTGCACTTCATTTTATAGTCAATTACCTTGTAGCTCAATAACATTTATGTATATCATTAATATATGTCAGATTGATTTTCTTTTAAGTTTCATTTAATTATAGCTCAGATAATACAGTTATCCCTTTTTTAAATTAGAGGAAACAATATATCAACTGGATGAACTAGTATGCAACCACATAAAATTATCATGTAAACATATTAACAAGTAGCAATGTTTATGATTCACTTTAATTGCCCTGATTTGTAATTAAAATAATAAAAGAGTGGATACAAATGAGCAAGTATTAATAAGGAACAGGAAATAATACCTTGGTTTTCTAGTGTAGTGGATTTATGCATGATTCTTTTTAAAAGTATTATTATTTCTTAGTACAACATAATTGCACAATAAAATCAGAGGGGACATGGGCTATAAATATGATTGCTGGTGCATACCTGCAGTTTTTGTATTGACTAGAAACACATAAAATGTAAAGCCTTACTGTTTATATTCCTGTTTATTTGGACTGCCTAAAAATTGTGCCTTTCTCTTTAATGCCTATGGCTTTAATGACTGATTAAATCCTTCATTCAAATATTCCTATCAGGAAATGGCAGCAAGAATGAGCCTCTTTAAAAGTTCTTTTTCCTGTTGGAAATGGATATGTTGGAATGTCATATGGGTATCCACATGGAAGTATATGGTTAGGGAGAAGGAAACAGGGAGGATCACACACTTAAAATAAGCGCAACAAAATGAGTTACAAAGAATAAGATGGATCTGTATGTCCTATACGGAACAATTCCCAAGACAAATTGCTCAGCTGATTCTCTTTAAAAACTAGAACCTTGTGTGTGTTATGATACCACTTGTTAAAAACAAAAGAAAATCAGAGAGGAGGATATATATATATCTATACATACCTGTAGATTTTCATAAAGCATGTATTTGCATAAATATCTATGCTGTATATCTATAATACAGATGTGTATATTTTACACATACACACACATATGGTTTTTTTTTGGTATCGTTAATCTACAGTTACATGTGCAACATTATGGTTACTAAACTCCCCACTTCATCAAGTCCCCCCCACATACCCCATTACAGTCACTGTCCATCAGTGTAGTGAGATGCTATAGAATCACTACTTGTCTTCTCCGAGTTGTACAGCCCTCCCTGTGCCCACCCCCTACATTATGTCTGCTAATCGTTATGCACCTTATTCCCCCTTGTCCCTCCCTTCCCACCCATCCTCTCCAGTCCCTTTCCCTTTCGTATCTGTTAGTCCATTTTCAGTTCTACGAGTCTGCTGCTGTTTTGTTCCTTGAGTTTTTTTCTTTGTTCTTATACTTCACAAAAGTGAAATCATTTGATACTTGTCTTTTTCAGCCTGGCTTATTTCACTGAGCATAAAAACCCCTAGTTCCATCCATATTGTTGCAAATGTCTGGATTTGTTTTCTTCTTATGGCTGAATAATATTCCATTGTGTATATGTACCACATATTCTTTATCAGTTCATCTACTGATGGACACTTAGGTTGCTTCCATTTCTTGCCTACTGTAAATAGTGGTGCAATAAACATAGGGGTGCATATGTCTTTTTCAAACTGGGCTGCAGCATCCTTAGGGTAAATTCCTAGGAGTGGAATTCCTGGATCAAATGGTATTTCTATTTTGAGTTTTTTGAGGAACCTCCATACTGCTTTTCACAATGGTTGAATTAATTTGCATTCTCACCAGCAGTGTAGGAGGGTACCCCTTTCTCCACATCCTCGCCAACATTTGTTGTTGTTTGTGTTTTGGATGTTGGCCATCCTTACTCGTGTGAGGTGATATCTCATTGTGGTTTTAATTTGCATTTCTCTGATGATTAGCGATATGGAGCATCTTTTCATGTACCTTTTCATGCCATCTAAATTTCTTCTTTGGAGAAGTGTCTATTCATTCCTCTGCCCATTTCTTATTTGGATTATTTGCTTTTTGTTTGTTAAAGTACATGAGGTCTTTATATATTTTGGATGTCAACCCCTTATCAGATACGTCATTTATGAGTATATTCTCCCATACTGTAGGATCTCTATTTGTTCTACTGATGGAGTCCTTTGCTGTACAGAAGCTTTTCAGCTTGATATAGTCCCACTTGTTCATTTTTGCTTTTATTTCCCTTGCCCGGGAAGATATGTTCATGAAGAAGTTGCTCATGTTTATGTCCAAGAGATTTTTGCCTATGTTTTTTTCTAAGAGTTTAATGGTTTCATGACTTACATTCAGGTCTTTGATCCATTTTGAATTTACGTTTGTGTATGGGGTTAGACAGTAATCCAGTTTCATTCTCTTACATGTAGCTGTCCAGTTTTGCCAACACCAGCTGTTGAAGAGGCTGTCATTTCCTCATTGTATATCCAAGGCTCCTTTATCGTATATTAATTGACTGTATATGTTTGGGTTAGTGTCTGGACTCTCTATTCTGTTCCACTGGTCTGTTCTTGTGCCAGTACCAGATTGTCTTGATTACTGTGGCTTTGTAGTAGGGCTTGAAGTCTGGGAGCGTAATTCCCCCTGTTCAATTCTTCCTTCTCAGGATTGCTTTGGCTATTCGGGGTCTTTTGTGGTTCCATATGAATTTTAGAACTATTTCTTCCAGTTCATTGAAGAATGCTGTTGGTATTTTGATAGGGATTACATTGCATCTGTAGATTGCTTTAGGTAGTATAGCCATTTTAACAATATTTATTCTTCCTAGTCAGGAGCATGGGATGAATTTCCATTTGTTAGTGTCCTCTTTAATTTCTCTCAGGAGTGTCTTGTAGTTTTCAGAATATGGCTCTTTTGCTACCTTGGTTAGGTTTATTCCTAGGTATTTTATTCTTTTTGATGCAATTGTGAATGGAATTGTTTTCCTGATTTCTCTTTCTGTTAGTTCATCATTAGTGTATAGGAGAGCAACAGATTTCTGTGTATTAATTTTATATCCTGCAACTTTGCTGAATTCAGATATTAGTTCTAGTAGTTTTGGAGTGGAGTCTTTAGGGTTTTTTATGTACAATATCATGTCATCTGCAAATAGTGACAATTTGACTTCTTCTTTACCAATCTGGATGCCTTGTATTTCTTTGTTTTGTCTGATTGCTGTGGCTAGGACCTCTAGTACTATGTTGAATAACAGTGGGGGGAGTGGGCATCCCTGTCTTGTTCCCGATCTTAGATGAAAAGCTTTCAGCTTCTCACTGGTAAGTATGATGTGAGCTGTGAGTTTGTCATATATGGCCTTTCTGATATTGAGGTACTTGCCATCTATACCCTTTTTGTTGAGAGTTTTTATCATGAATGGGTGTTGAATTCTGTCAAATGCTTTTTCAGCATCTATGGAGATGATCATGTGGTTTTTGTTCTTCATTTTGTTGATGTGGTGGATGATGTTGATGGATTTTAGAATGTTGTACCATCCTTGCATCCCTGAGATGAATCCCTCTTGATCATGGTGTATGATCCTCTTGATGTATTTTTTAATTCGGTTTGCTAATATTTGTTCAGTATTTTTGCATCTATGTTCATCAGGGATATTGGTCTGTAATTTTCTTTTTTTGTGGGGTCTTTGCCTGGTTTTGGTGTTAGAGTGATGCTGGCTTCATAGAATGAGTTTGGAAGTATTCTCCCCTCTTCTATTTTTTGGAAAACTCTAAGGAGAATGGGTATTATTTCTTCTCTATATGTCTGATAAAATTCACTGGTGAATTCATCTGGTCCGGGGGTTTTGTTCTTGGGTATTTTTCTGATTAGTGATTCAATTTCTTTGCTGGTAATTTTTCTGTTTAGGTTTTCTGTTTCTTCCTTGGTCAGTCTTGGAAGGTTGTATTTTTCTAAGAAGTTGTCCATTTCTTCTAGGTTTTCCAGCTTGTTAGCATATAGATTTTCATAGTATTCTCTAATAATTCTTTGTATTTCTGTGGGGTCCATTGTGATTTTTCCTTTCTCATTTCTGATTGTGTTTATGTGTGTAGATTCTCTTTTTCTCTTAATGAGTCTGGCTAGGGGTTTATCTATTTTGTTTATTTTTTCAAAGAACCAGCTCTTGGTTTCATTGATTTTTTCTATTGTTTTATTCTTCTCAATTTTATTTATTTCTTCTCTGATCTTTATTATGTCCCTCCTTCTGGTGACTTTGGGCCTCATTTGTTCTTCTTTTTCCAATTTCAATAATTGTGACTTTAGACTATTCATTTGGGATTGTTCTTCCTTCTTTAAATAGGCCCGGATTGCAATATACTTTCCTCTTGGAACTGCCTTTGCTGCATCCCACAGACGTTGGGCCTTTGTGCTGTTGTTTTCATTTGTCTCCATATATTGTTTGATCTCTGTTTTAATTTGGTTGTTGATCCATTGATTATGTAGGAGCATGTTGTTAAGCCTCCATGTGTTTGTGAGCCTTTTTGTTTTCTTTCTAAAATTTATTTCTAGTTTTATACCTTTGTGATCTGAGAAGTTGGTTGGTAGGATTTCAATATTTTTTAATTTACTGAAGTTCTTTTTGTGGCCTAGTATGTGGTCTATTCTGGAAAATGTTCCATGTGCACTTGAGAAGAATGTGTATCCTGTTGCTTTTGGCTGTAGAGTTCTGTAGATGTCTGTTAGGTCCATCTGTTCTAGTGTGTTGTTCAGTGCCTCTGTGTCTTTACTTATTTTCTGTCTGGTTGATCTGTCCTTTGGAGTGAGTGGTGTGTTGAAGTCTCCTAAAATGAATGCATTGCTGTCTATTTCCTCCTTTAATTCTTTTAGTATTTGTTTCACATATGCTGGCGCTCCTGTGTTGTGTGCATATATATTTATAATGGTTATATCTTCTTGTTGGACTGACCCCTTTATCATTATGTAATGTTCTTCTTTATCTCTTGCTACTTTCTTCGTTTTGAAGTCTATTTTGTCTGATACAAGTACTGCAACACCTGCTTTTTTCTCCTTGTTGTTTGCATGAAATATCTTTTTCCATCCCTTCACTTTTAGTCTGTGTATATCTTTGGGTTTGAGGTGAGTCTCTTGTAAGCAGCATATAGATGGGTCTTGCTTTTTTATCCATTCTATTACTCTGTGTCTTTTGACTGGTGCATTAAATCCATTTCCATTTAGAGTGATTACCGATAGATATGTACTTATTGCCATTGCTGCCTTTAGATTCGTGGTTACCAAAGGTTCAAGGGTAGCTTCTTTACTATCTAACAGTCTAACTTAACTCTCTTGTTAAGCTATTAAAAACACAGTCTGATAATTCTTTATTTCTCTCCCTTCTTATTCTTCCTCCTCCATTCTTTATATGCTAGGTGTTTTATTCTATACTCTTTTACGTTGCCTTTGACTGTTTTTGTGGGTAGTTGGTTTTATTTTTTGCCTTCAGTTAGCATTTGGATGATCTACTTTCTTTACTATGATTTTATTTTCTCTGGTGACATCGTTTTAGCCTTAGGAGTGCTTCCATCTAGAGCAGTCCCTTTAAGATATCCTGTAGATGTGGTTTGTGGGAGGCAAATTCCCTCAACTTTCCCTTGTCTTGGAATTGTTTAATCCCTCCCTGAAATTTAAATGATAATTGTGCTGGATACAGTATTCTTGGTTCAAGGCCCTTCTGTTTCATTGCATTAAATATATCATGCCATTCTCTTCTGGTCTGTAGGGTTTCTGTTGAGAAATCTGAGGAGAGTCTGATGGGTTTTCCTTTGTAGGTGATCTTTTTTCTCTCTCTGGCTGTCTTTAATACTCTGTCCTTGTCTTTGATCTTTGCAATTTTAATTATTATATGTCTTGGTGTTGTCTTCCTTGGGTCCCTTGTGTTGGGAAATCTGTGGGCTTCCATGATCTGAGAAACTATTTCTTTTCCCAACTTGGGGAAGTTTTCCTCAATTATTTCTTCAAAGACATTTTCTATCCCTTTTTCTCTCTCTTCTTCCTCTGGTACTCCTATAATGTGAATATTGTTCCGTTTGGATTGGTCACACAGTTCTCTTAATATTCTTTCATTCCTAGAGATCCTTTTATCTCTCTCTGCCTCAGCTTCTCCGTACTCCTGTTCTCTGATTTCTATTCCATTAACAGTCTCTTACACCTCTTCCAGTCTGCTCTTAAGTCCATCAGTTGATTGTTCCGTTTCTGTAATGTCCCTCTTGACTTCCTCCCTTAGCTCTTGCATATTTCTCTGTAGGTCCATGAGCATGGTTATGGCTTTTATTCTGAATTCTTTTTCAGGAAGATTGTTTAAATCTATCCCACCAGGCCCTCTCTCTGGGCTTGTCTGGGTGATCTTTGAATGGACCATATTCTTCAGTCTTTTCATGGCGATAGAAGTGGTCGCAGGCAGTTGGCATGTGTGTCAGCTGGGAGAACAAAGTCCTTTCCTGCTTGTTCGCCTTGCCCTTCTCTGCTGCTTGTGCCAATTACCCGCACACCAGGAGGCAGTCTCTGGGACACTCCCCAGAGCTACGGTGTGTGGGGCTGCCCCCAGGCGAGCCTAGAGCACTGTGGGGGTTTGCATCCATGCCGGGTGCGTTCTGCGCCCCTTGGTGCCTTCCAGACCTTGCTCTGGCTTCCGCGGCCCTTTCCGGTTAGCTGTGCACCCGCCGAGAGGAGATTCTGTGTGGTTGCTGTGGGCGGGGCTGCCCTCCTGCTGATCCGCAGCTGTGGCGGATCCACTGGACCGTTTGCAGCACCGGCCTGGGGAAAGAATGGCAGGCTGCTTATCACTATGAGGGGCTTTGGCAGGGCTGCTTTACCCAGCAGCCAGTTACGGGGCCTGAAATTCCTCAAGATTCCCAGCCTGCTGGGCTGAGGGTGCTGGGACGATTTTGTTCCGCCGGAGGGCCCTTGTCTCTTTAAGACTTTTAAAAAAGATCCCCCTTTTCTTTTGCCCCAGGGGAGCCAGCTGAGGGGACCCACTCGCAGTCTCCATCTCAGATCCTGCTCTTCCATTTCTCTAATCTCCAATACACTATGCGATGTGTGTCTGCGCTCCCGATGCAGATCACCAGGGCTGGGTATTCAGCAGTCCTGTACTTACACTCCCTCCCCACTCTGATTCTTTTCCTCCCGCTGGTGGGTTGGGGTGGGGGAATGCTCGTGTTCCGCCAGGTCGCAGCTTTGTATCTTACCCGCTTCATGAGGTGCTGAGTTCTCACAGATGTAGCTGTAGCCTGGCTGTTGTACTGTATCTTCTGGTCTCTCTTTTAGGAATAATTGTATTTGTTGTATTTTCACAAATATATATGGTTTTAGGAGGAGATTTCTGCCACCCTGCTCACGCTGTCATCTTCCCAGAATCCTCACACACATGTGTTTGAAGCAAAAATGTATCTGGAAAGCTAAACACCACAGTGGTAATAATCATTGCCTTTAAGGAAGACAACTGAGGGACTGAAGTGTGAGTGAGATTTACCTTTTACCATACAATCTTCCGTATTTTAAAAAATATTTGGAATAAACATACTATCATTCAAACAAATAATTAATCTTTTATTAATGAAGATGGAGAGCTGTTCACCAACAAACCAAAAAAACACATGAAACGAATTATCTTAAATATGTTTCATGAATAGATTTCTTTAATACAAAAAAGATTAGATAATGCAACTGGTATTATTAAGTGCTATTAGAATTACAAGCTGAGCATTTTGTGAGGCACAAGACAGATATATCAGAGAAGTATCAGATATCATGATCTGCATTTATCTGCTGTGGCTGGGCTGCCATAACAAAATACCACCAACTAGGTGAGTTAAACAACAGAAACTTATTTTCTCACAGTTGTAGAGTCTGGAAGACCAATGTGTCAGCAGATTTGGTTTCTTCTGAAGCCTCTCCTCTTGGCTCACAGACAGCCACCTACTCACCATGCCTTCGCATGGCATCTTCTCTCTGTATGCTCTTTCTTGCTGTCCCTTGGTGTGTCCTCCACTCTTCTGCTTATAGGAACACAGTCAGATTGGCACGGGGCACAGCTGTAGCCTCATTTTAACTTTATAACCTCTTTGAAAGGCCCTCTCTCCAAATACAGTCACATTTTGAAGACTGCAGCCTATGAATTGTGGGAGACACTATTCAGTCCACAACACTATTCTTGAGCAGTTTTCAATGTAGTCAGTGAGCTAAGCCATATATGAATGGGGAAAAAAAGAAAATAATAATAAAAGACAACGAACAATTAAATATCAAAATGAATAACAATATAGAAGCTAATGAGGTGAGACTTTTCTAAAGCTTCCCAGGCACAGTCTCCTATTTTAAAAACATGAAAATCAGAAACACATGAGGAAGAAAACACCAGGTAGTCCTTGCCATAATCACGGTGCAAGGCCCAGTGTGCAAGAATCTGGGAAAACAATTAGTTCACCAAATCATAATATGATAGGTACGTTACTAAGGCAACTCAATTAATTTAATCAATTTAGTGGAAAAATATTATCCCTAATGCTATTTGAAATTGCCTAGGCAAGAGAAAATTAGATTGTTGGAATGTTTTATTTGTTACCAGTTCTTTTATAACAAGAACAGTTGAGTGGGACTCATACACATAAAAATACAAGAACTTCTACATCCAGAAGATGTCGTAAATCATCCTTGTTAATCAATTCAGGCAGCAGGTATTGAAGTGAGTGCCCCTACAAGGTGCTTGGGCCATTCCAGGCCCTGTGATACATCAGAGAAGGGAACCACCATATCTGCCGGATGGAGCTCTCAATCCAACCAGCTGGAGCTGCCAGCTGGCTAAATGCTTTACCTGTTGTTTTAACACTCTGACTTATCTTCCTTCCTTGCTTCATCTTACTCAATTTCCTTTTTTCTTCCTTTCCTCACTCTCTTTGCATTCTGTGCACCATTTTTACAGGTAAAAGAGCACATGATCCAGAATCATATCACAGAAAGTGACATAGTCCCTAACCTCCCTGATCCGCACAGTATGTTGGGAAACCATTAGATGACCTGCTATCTACAGGAGACCCTAATAATATTATGTTCAAACTGCTCTGTAAGAATTGTGAGGCCTAGATTAGGCAATGCATATAAAAGCATTGTAGGAGTAGGGAAGCCCTCTTCAAATGCTCATTATTACTACAGTGGATAACTAAACAAAATGAAGAGCTAAAGAAAAGCCAGTCCATCAGAGCTGGTCAGCTGGCCAAGCCCACTGCAGCCATGGTGTGGCGCTCTTAAGAGTACTATAGGCATCGTATAGTGCGCTTGGCATTCCTGGAGCTATGAAGATGCTTTTCTTCCCCCAGATGGTGAAATGAGGGAAAGCCTCACTGGTAAATATATCAGGAACTGACATACATATATATTGTGGAACCAAGGGAATTCCGGTATCCTCTTGCTGTTTGTAAAGTGTTTATAGATCAGTGTTGACCCTTAGGATTTCTAAAAACTGTCATGGAACTTTCAGAAGAACATATAAAACAAAGCAAAACGATATTTTTATGATCTGAATTCCAGGAAAACAAAAAGAGACCCAAGAAACTCAAGTAACAACAAGCTCTTCGATATGATCAACCACATGGGGCAGATTATGGAGTGGCTCCAAGGCAGTTTAAAAGCAACAGAAATGATGGAGCTGGCGGCCTTCAGGATGACCACACCATCCCCTTTCCCGTACATGGAAGCTGTGTGGCAGCATGACAGCGGGCTCCGTCTGCCACGCTCTCTGCCCTGCGGCTGCTCGCGGACTGCCTGCTCCCCGTGGCAGATGCCAGGAAGGTGACTCTTCAGGACAGTTCTCCATTGACCCGGCTGGGTTTTCCCTGCAACCCAGAATCCTAGGGGGAAATTCAAAGAAAGGGGTTATCAACTCCACTTTCTCAGTCTAAATCCCTGAAGAAAAAATGCCATAGATGTTTGAGGAAAAAAAGCAGCAAAGTGGGACCCCTTAGTTGTTCAGCTGAACTCTTTGCACGGGTTGTTGGTTTGTCTGTTACTTTCTCTCCACTGACCTGACGTAACCAATCAATCTAAGAAACAAAATCCCATTTTGCCTGAAGGCCCAGCCTGGTTTTCATTAGAACAATATGTGTTTTAAAAGAGAAGCGCTTGGACGATTCCCCTTCCTGCAGGGCACGGTCCACATCCCATCTGGATGGGCTTCCCAGTTACTCTAGGGGCGGGGAGGAAGTGGGAACGGAATGCTGGCCCATTCCTCCGGTCAGTGCCTGTCTACCAGACCACACCGGCCCCGGCGCAGCTGAGCCAGAGAGAGCATCTGGAGAGCCCTCTGGTCAGAGCACAGAGCCCCTCGCTGTCACCACCTGTTCTTGCCGCTCCCGCTGTAGTGATTCCAGGAAGTAGGAGCCTGGCTTGAAGCTGGGCCATCAGATCTGCTGTGGGTTACATTACATTCACATCTGCGGGGACTCCTCGGTAGATGGCCGTGCTCTCCTCAGTCTCAAGCTTCAACCAGGCATATGGAGAAGGAGGTGGAAGGAGAGACAAGGAGATGCCATGTGCTGCACAGATGTGTTGGGTAAGCCTGGTGTTTTCCCAAGGCAGGGGCTTTGGAGTCAGAGGTTCAAATCCTGCCTCAGTCACTGTATTGATCAGTTTAGGCTGAGTTATGCGGCAGTAACAGACGACCTGGAAATCTTGGTGCCTTGCAATAATAAAAGTATATTTGGCACTCAGGGTCCTCTCAACTGTAGGTCGTCTGCAGCTCTGTTTTATGTTGTCTTCATCTTGAGACCCAAGCTAAAGGAGCAGCCTCTGTCTGGAAAATTGATCTTGTGGAGGAAGGAGAAGATACAGTGAAATCATACACTGACTTTTAAATCTTCTTCTCTCATCACTTCCAGTCATATTTTACTAACCAAACTAGTTTTATGGCCAAGTCTAATACCAACAGAGCAGGAATGTTTAACCCATCTCCAGGGAGGGACAGCAAATGTACTGAACAATAATACATCTTTCTGTAGCTGCTTACAAACTGCATGTCCTTTGGTAAATCACTGTGAGGTTAGAATGATGACATAAGCCTAGAGTTCACGATAGGATGAGTAAATAAAATATGGATTTAAAAATGAGTACAATATAGTAGGAACTAGATAGATTAGTTTCCTCTCACATTTCATACATAAGACTTATCAAAGAAATTCTCGTCCTCTTGAAATTAGAGTATTCTGAGACTCTAATAGGCAGACGTGCTGATGTTAATTACTTCTCTTGGGAAATACTTGCATTTAATAATGCCCTTAAATGCTATTTTAATCTAAAATCTTCGTTGTAATGGTGGGAATTGCAGGCACCAAAAGGGGCCAGTCTGCTTGGCCACTTGCCTCCCTGCACCTATTTGTTCTGTAAGCTTTCCAGTTTGGACTATTTAACCTTTACCTGTGGATTCAGTCCTGGGCCAGACTCTAGGACATTCCTCTCTCCCACCACAGAGGACTACATAGCCCTAGAACAGGTACTTGGTGACTCAGTACCAAGGTGACCTTGAAAATAGTTCCATGAACCTTTTCCTGTAATTCCTTCCTATGGGCTCCACTGGGAGCCCGTCCTGGTTCCCTTTCCTGCACCTGAAAGCCTCTGAAGCCTGCCCTGGGGCCACGCTGGTCTCCTTCTAGAACCTGGAGCCCTCTTGCTGACCCCCATCCTAGGATTTCTGATCTTCTGTCTTCTTATACAAATTAAGCAATGCCACAGTTTGCCCACCTGCCAAGACATTCACATTTGCTCCATAGGACCCCTCTGATACCCACTGTCCATGGGTCTAGATCGCTACCTGCTGCCACTTGATTGTACCTCCCATGGCCACTGATATCTTGGCCCCAGTCTGCCACATTCTGGTGGTCCTGACACCAACCACATTGCAGCTCAGCAGCAAGTAGGAGAGGAGGCATCTGTGGAGTGTGTGGTCACTTCCACCAAAGCCAGGCCTGGCTGGTATTCCATCAATAATTCCTCCAGCTATTAAACCACAAGATGTTTTCCTCAGCCACTGGGGTCACTACTGCTGCCTCTCCATGAAGTCTCAACACTAGCTTGGCAGCAACAGGGAACAGAGGCAACAATGAACAAAAGCAAGAAGTCCATGTCTGTGGTCACCAATCTGGGGCTTCTGCCTCCCTCAAGGCTTTGTGATGATGATAACAAGGATTCCATGAACACATTTTCATATTCCCAAAAATTCCTGTCACAAGATGCTGAGTGGAACGTTTTCTATTGTCCTAACTAGTTAACTTTACTTTCTAATTCACCTATCAATGGTTGGACCACATAGTGCTCCCAGAGCAAACTGAGAGTTGATAAAACATCCTCTCCTGCTCCCAACCTGCAGCCCAGCCCCCGTTTGACATCAGACTGGAAGTTGGGGAAGTGTGATGCAGCACATGAAGGGAGTCCCATATTCTTGGTGTGATGTTTCCTTATCCCTTCACCAGGGGAGAGGACACGTACTTCCTTCTCACATGTAAGGGTCTGTGTGACTTTAGTCGCCATAGACAATGAACCCCAACTCTATTTAATAGCTTGAACACAACAGTTTATTTCTCACATAACAATTCAAGGGAGGTATTCCTGTTTAGCACAGAGTTTTCATCTGTAAGTGACTCAGGGATTCTGCTTTCCTCCATCTTGTGGTTTGGCATCATTTTCTCATCACCATCTGCAACCAGATGATGTGGAAAGAGTGTCTGGTGGAGGCATGTCTGCTTTTTAAATGCTTTGGCCTGGCAGTATATCGTATCACTTCTGCCCACATTCCAGTCACACAGGCAGACCTAAACACCAAGGGGGCTGGGAATTGTAGTCCCTCGTTGGGAAGCTCTTTCCTAGAGACATCTCTTGATGTAGAAGAACACAATTTTGTTGAACCTCTACGGACAACCACCACATCACCTAGTACGTGACGGAGAGAAGGCTCCAAGGGAATCATCTGAAAACATTGGAGGTGCCCACAAGCAGTGGCACCTATCATCTTAACTGCCTCCATGGAGGCTTGCTGAGCTACAGAATCTAAATTTGCTCTGATTTGCCTTCCATAGAGGGCAGTGTGTGGTGACAGAATTCTTAGGACATCTTGACATATGCCCACTGATGGGGAGAAGAGATGCTCCTGAATCTAGAGACCAGTGCTGGCTTCTTGTCTGGATATTTCTAAAGGAGGATTATCAGAATGCGAAGGAACTGCAAGGTATCGAGCCATTCAAGAAAGTGATAGTTGGTACTTTGCCCAGTCTCCCAGGACTCTCAGAGGCTGCAGAACCTACCTTAATGACTCTGATGGTATCATGCAAAGGAGCATTCAAGGAGGAGTTATAGGGTTGCCAGGAGAGCCCTGGGCCAGATGTGGTGATACCCTGCTGGTAGAGAAGGGTAGAGACATGGACCAGTGGCTAGGCCAAAAGGGACCAACTCTCTTTCTCTGAAGGATCCTCAGTACCAAGGGTGGGTTGGGGAGAGAATCAGACAAAATTTTGACCCCACCCTCAAAGAAACCTTGATTATATCTATGCAGAACCACCCCAATAGCAAAGGCCACCAGCGTCAAGCAGAACCAGATCAAAACAGCTTGGGAGGGACATCTCCCTGACACACACATATGGCTAGTTATGTAAGATGACCCCTGCCTGCACTATCTCTCCCTCCAGCCCTTTACTGCCCCAGAGGATAGAGACCTAGAAGAGGAGAGGGCAGGGTGTGTGCATCTCTCTCCTCTGCTTCCAGCATCCAGAGGCCACTGCTCAGGCCTTTCTGCAGGAGAATAGAGGACACGCTTTAATAGACTTTGAAACTGAACTGGACTCTTAATTAGCAAAAGTGACAAGAAAGTTATGGAACCAGCTGAAGATGGTGTTGAGAAAGAGAAATAGAGGACTTACCAGGGTATAGTTTATAGTGGTAATTGGAAAAATAAAATTATTACACATCACTGAGTTAAATCTCCTCAATAAATTGTTAAACCTACTTATGAATCATTACTTCTTTGTATTTGCCTGATTAAGGACTAACTTTCTAATTTCAAAGGGTAGGGGCTAAAAGCAGGTTCTTTTTCCTTTAAATAGTGGGCACTGATTCAGGGAACAGAGACTGGTACGCACAGGCAAAACCCAACCAGGTTTTCATTCTGCTTTCCAATGTCCCTTGTCCCAAACAGGTATGAAAGGGGGTGAGGCTCCCAGCCAGAGAAAAGTGTTTCCTCTTTCCCAGCAGGAATTCACACTTAAAGATGGTGAATAGGGGATGGAGTGGTTCCAACTGCCTGTCATTTCCTAAGGAAACTAGGTCTGCTTCCTCCAATCAGGGTAGAGGGCAAAGGTAAACCTAGACTGATGTGCCCCGTTGACTGAGACTATCCTGGGGAAAGTGGGCACAGCCCTGAATCTTAACAAGAGTGTCAAGGCCATTTCTCCACTAATTAAGCAGATACATTCATTCAGCAGATACTTACTGGACACCACAGTAGGTCAGACATTCTTCTGCTTTACTGTTGGGATACATCAGAGAACAAACAGGAAAATCCTTGTGCTTGTGGGGCTCTGGGTGCAGTGGGGGAAGAGTGATAATAAACAGTGATCATATAATATATGTCTTTTGATCAAGTAAGGAAGTAGGCTGTGCAGTTCTCTACAGCAAGAACATTCATTACAGGGGTTCTCAGGGACAAGCTTTGCTTGGGGATTTTGCTTCTTTGTATTTGAAGATCAATGAAGAGATCAGTGTGATGGGAGTAGACTTTGAGGAATGGAAAGTTTAGTAGCAGATGTGGTGGAAAGGACAACCTTTCAATGCTGAGTCAATTGGTTATTTGAATTGTTTTTAAAAAAGAAATGACCCCTACTTCACCTTATATAACAATCAGTGTCAAGAGAACTGAGGATCTATTTGTAGGAGGTAAAATACTAAAACTTAATGATGATAATATAGACTTGTACCATCATGTTAGACTTAGAGATAGAGAAAGATTAATTAAACAGATACAAAAGCACTAATGACAAAGGAAAAATTGCTAAATTATTTTATAAAAGCAAAAAATTCTACTCATCAAAAGATGCCTCTAAGAAAATGAAAAGAGCAAGTCATGGAGTGGGAAAATATATTTGCAATTCATGTAATGAACAATTTATTTAAAAATTCCCATAAGCCAATAAGAAAAAGAGAAATGACACCATAGAAAAGTGGGCAAGAGATCTGAAGAGAAAATTTACAAGAGAAGTTACCCAGATGCTCAATGAAATGAAAAGGAACTCAGTATCATTGATCATGAAAATACAAATTAAAATTAAAATGAGATGCTGCTATACATTTCTTAGGATGGCTAGACTTAAAAAAGTGATAGTACCTAAGCTAACAAAAATGTGGAGTAAGTGGAACTCTCATACATTGCTGGTGGGCATGTTAATTGATATAATCACTTTGAAAAACTTTCTGGCATCATTTATTAAAGTTGAATACATGCATCTCTATGACCCATCAATTCACTCGAAGTACATACCTGTCAGAAATACATATTTATATGCACCAAAAGTTATGTTCAAGAATCATTCATGCAGTGTTACTTGTAATAGCTCCAAACTTGAATCAACCCATACCCATGAGTAAATCAACTGTAATATATTCATATAATGATACATGCTATCTAGAAATTGAACAGAAATCTGCTATGCTTGAAAATGAATCCCAAAAATGTAATTCTACATGAAAGAAACCAGATGGAAAAGAATATATATTGTATAATTCTATTTCTATAAAATTCACAAGGAAGAAAAACTGAAAGATGGTAGAAGTAAAGGTACTTTTAGGGTTGGATTTAAAAACATGTCCACAAATTCTTTGAAATTCTTTCCTTTAAGAAGAGGAGTCTATTTCTCCTCCCTTGAGTGTGGGCTGGACTTACAGATTAGCTTCTAACAAATAGAATAAAGGGAAAATGATAGTGTGTGACCTCAGAGACTAGCTCAGAAAAAGGCACTATAGCTCCCCCTCCCTCCTGCCCTCCTCTCTTCCGTCCTCCGCACCCACCCCTCACTCTGGGAAAGTTAGCTCACGCTGCTCTGAGCAGTCCTGGGGAGAGAGGCCCAGTGGTGAAGACTGAGGCTTCTTTCAACAGCCAGGAGGAACGGAGGGCTCCAGCCAAGAGTCATGAGTGAGACTTCTTGGAAGTAGATCCTCTAGTCCTAGTCAGACCTTCAGACGGCCATGGCCATGGGCCACATCTTAACTGCAGTCTCCTGAAAGCCAGAGTTTAAACCATCCAGCCAAGCTGCCCCTGGATTCCTGCCACTGAGAAAAGGTGTGAGATAATAAATGTTTATCATTCAAGTCACTAAATTTGGGATCATTTGTTATTTAGAAATAGATAACTAAGACAATTGCTAAGTTTAGGGAAGAAAGAGGGGTTAGTAAAGAAGAGAGAGCAAAGGGAGACATAGCGATAATGTTCTATTTCTTGTCTTAAAAGGTAAACATAGGAGATTTCGCGTTGCATTAAGTTGTACCCTTACGATTTGTACAAAATTTTATATCTCTGTTATATTCCAGTTACAGCCCAGTCTGAAAATTCTACTGAATTCAACTATGCCATTCAGAAGATTTTTGTTCATTAAGAAGGCATTATAGGCAAAGTTAGCAGGTGACTGGGAAGAGATGTTTATAATGTCCATGACTGACAACAGATTAATATCTAAAATACACAAAGAATTCTGCAGTACAAAGACAGGTAAGCCAATAGGAAAGTGGGCAAATAATAATAGTAATTCATGGTGAAGGAAACACAATTACTTAGTAACTATGTAAAGCAATGTAAAAACCTCACCAATAATGAGAGAAATTCGAATAAAACAATAGAAAGATATCACTTTACACACGAGATTAGCCAAACATAGAAAATCAAATAATATCAAGTTCTGATGACGATGTGTGAAAACAGAAACTCTCTTGCACGACTAATGGAAATGCAAGTTAGAGCAGCTAACTTGTAAAGCATTCAGGTCTACAGAGCATGCTTATATTTGTCAACTCTGTAATTCCACTCCTAGATGTATACTCACAGAAACTCTCGTACAAATGCACAAGGAAGCATATAAATGAATATTAATTGGAGTCTGGGTTCAAAGAGTAAAGAGTAAGATCAACCACCAGAGGATTTCATAAGTAAAATGCAGCAGATGTGTAAGAGGGAAATCTATGCAGGCATCTGATAGAACTAGATCTGCATATTTCAATAAAAATAAAGCTAAAACATAATCCTGAGCTTTAAAATAGGAAACAAAGTGAGACTTCTGACAAAATGCCATTTCTGTACATTTAAAACACACACACAACATATTTTTCAATTATTTACATATGTATAGACAAGTGAATAGTGACATAAAAAGACATTCATAAAATAAGCAAGAATGTATACCTTTGGGTGAAGGAGGGAAGAGGAGGAGGGGATCGAAGAAGAGGGGAGGGAATACTGAGATAAAATATAAACAAAGGAAGGGCTTTCTATGGACTAATGATGATGAGCATAAACTTAGGAGATAATGAGGCATGAATTTAGGAATAGGTATGATGAACTCAGTTTTACACTCCAGAGTGCAAATGAAGGAAAATAAACCTGTTCCTAGACTACAAAGATAGGAAATTTAGCTTCAAAGCCGTGGAAGGCTCATTCCTGACTGCCCCGGCCTCCACCACAGGCCTACCAGTCAGCCCCTGCCAACAAAAGAGAAATGAAGGTGTGCTGGGCCTGCCTACAATGAGACTATTGGCTCCTATTAAAAGGTAATATTTTCTGCATCTCTGCCCACACATCCACTGCCGAGAGAAAAAAAAACCTTATTGGAGATAGTAATATTTAACTTAATTACTACTATTTATGGAGCACCTATTTGTCAGGAACTGTGCTGGCACTTTACAGGTATTATGCCTGTAAAACCTCCCTGAAATCCTGCAGGTTTCTTAGCCCATTTTCTAGATTAGCAAACCGATGCTTAAAGAATTAATTTCCCCAAAGTTCATAGCTAGCAGATAAATAAACTGACCTTCAAATCTCTCTGGCTTCCTACTACTCTGTACTGCCTCCACACTGGTCTTTTAGAAAAGAAAGAGATACAAGCCCTTTGGGACAGAAAAATCTAGACATCATATGACTAAGGAATCAAAAGCGGCCTCATGTTTAAACTTTTTTTTAAAAGTGTGTGCCCAGAATTAGTTCACTTATAAAAACAGTCTTGGCCGCAACGCAGACGATAGCTGCTAGGAAAGCAGGACCTGGAGCAGATAACGCGCTGTGAGTTTCCACACACCCCACCCCGGCTGCCTTCACGGACCCATGGGATCTGCTGCAGCAGGACCTGGGGGCAGAGCGCCCCTCCACTCACTGTGCTTCCCCCACTCTAGTGAGGTAAGCCTTCCCTGGAGCCAGTGAATCACCAAGGAGTTGGGCTGGGAAGCACCTGTGCTCTCTGATGGCTGCTCCTGACCGCTTCCTTCTGTGTTAGTCACAGCGCAGCCCGCCCACTCTCTGCCCGGCCTGCCCTCTAGATAAATTTCTCCAGCACGCCCCATTTTATTTTTAATGGTTTTTGTCACTTCGAATTTTTATTTAGCATTTATTGAAAGCTCTTTCAGCTTTACTTAGACATAGATTTTAATCCTATTGCTTTCGTATGTACATAAAAAGGAAAATGTAAGAGAAATAAATTGATATTCCTACAACTTCTTCACATTCAGATTCCAACTCTTCTGAATTACTTCTTGTTTCAAAGTCATCACTGTCCGTGTGGTTTCATGTAATGTTGTCCCCTGTACTCTGTTTATACAATGCTTTACCTACACAGAAATACATGTTTCAGCATCAAGGACAGAGACCTGTGGTTTCTTAGGTGTGTGGTTGGGAGACCCTACCATTCTACGAACCACACTGAGTTTAAGGAAAATGTCTTCATCAGGTGAAAGGGACTTATAAATATTGTCTGATCATTCCCACTTAATTGCCCAGCCCCAAAATTATTTCCAGGCCAGCTCTTGAAATTAAAGCCATAACCACTAATGATTGCTTTAGGCAACCCCTGACTCTCTTAGCGTTTTCCAGGAATAACACACACCACAATGTACTACGATTTTCAGAGTTCTTCTCGGCCTCCTTCATTAGATAGTAAACTTCTGGAAAACAGAAGTAATATCTTCTACCTGTTTATTCCTAGTAACTAGCATGATGTTGGGTACATAAATGGTTAATTAATTGAGATCTAGAGCCTGATGAAATAGAATTTTAATGAAATAAAATCTCTCCATTGGAAGAGAATGTTTTTCATGGGCCTACAGAAGCTTTAACAGATCGTCCATCTGAGTGGCTATGACTTGCCATACTGATATTAACTAAAAAAATATTATACAGTGATGACTGGAGCTCCAAGATCATTGAGTAATGTGTTTTACTACTAGTAACAAATATTTCAAATAAGAGTGGCTTAAAATATTTAGAAGTTAATTTTTCTCTAATATAAAAGAAGGGTCTAGGTAGGAAATCCAGGGCTGAACTGGCAATTCTACAGTCCTAAAAGGCCCAGGGTCCTTCTATCTTTCTGCTCCACCATCCCCAGTGCACGGTCTCCATTCTCAAAATCACCTCCTGGTCCAAAGTGGCTGTCTGGGCTCTGATGATTATACCCTGATTCAATGTAAGGAGCAAGATAAAACAGAAAAAGATAAGAAAATCACATATCGACTTTCAGTTCACCTTTTAAGGAGATTTCCCAAAAGCCTTAGAGGCAGAGTAGACTAAGAAATATAGACTGTAGCTGGCAATGTTCTAACCAAAGCAAAAAGAAGTTATTGTTACTAAGGAAAGAGAAGAATGGGTATCAAGTGTGTAAAGGCCTCCATTATTTGGATAAGGAAAATAAAGCTCAAAATGGCTAGCTGGCTTGCCCAGTCTCATCCAGATATAGTAAGGACAGATCCTAGACTAGAGTATGGGTATCCATTCTTCTCTTCTGCTTTCCTAACAGAACCCTGATTTTCTTCAGTATCTACTCCTCCCTCACGCTGTGCCCCTGTACTGATAGAGGCTTCCCATACATCTATCCCCAGAGGTGGGCTTGATTTGTTTAAAGGCCATCTCATCATCCTGGCTATAACTAGCTCCAGACTAGTCACATGATGTAAACTAGGTCAGTTAGATACATAAAGTTTTCTCGTGGCTTCTGGAAAAGTTATTTCTTGCTCTTCTGGGGGAAGTCCCCAGATGCTATACATAATCTCCTTTTGTATTCTCTTAGTAGTAGATGAGGTCTAATTCTTGGGCAACACCTCAATACCAGCATGAAGCTACCATACAGGGTAGAGAGAAGAACCAAGAAAACAACAGGAAGAAAAGATGGGGCAAATGGATTAAGTTGACATAGATTGTACCTGCACCTAGGTCATTGGTGAATTTCCTGATGCTTATAGTGATTTGAGTTTGGTGGTTCTTCCTGTTGTCAGTCTGTCAGACACACCTGGTCTGACACTGGTCCCAACTTGTTTGTCTGCCCCATTCAGAAAGACTCTTTCTGAAATGGGAGCCATACTATCAACATATTAGGGCCTGACAGCACTTCACATAACATACAAAAGACCATGTGAGTAATAATAAGTGTGTTCTTGAATTTAGGATAACCCTACGGATATTTCCATATTTAGCTATTCACCACAGTAACTATAATTAAAGTTTTCTTTTTTTCTTCTCCTTTCACAAAAAGCCTTTTCTTTCTCCAGCAAAGCCTGATGTCAGAGTAAGGGTCACAGCATGTCTTCTCAACTGCCAACAATCATGTCAGCTTTGCTGCTTGACACAGATCAGGCATCTTTTGACTTCCCATTGCTGAAGTGTGAATTCATTCCTTATTGTGTCTGATCTCCAGCTCCTGTAGCATGTCAGCTGTCTCCTTAAATTGTTACTTGCTGGTGCATATTTAAAGCAGCAATCTAATCTGCTGAAATTGATGCTGTTACATTTTCTCCTAGGGGAGTTTCTGTCACATATGCTACTGCAGCTTGAGTGAACATGCCATGTCCAAAGTCCACCAACAGGTTAACATCTATCAATGCTGGCCTTTTAGAACTGCACACAAGCTGTCTTTACTCATGGCTGTTTACACATCCAACAATGTTTGTTGATCCCAGTGCTTATCATAATTGGACATTCTCAAGTTTTGTTGTTGTTGTGCTAAGTATTTTTATGATTAATAATTAAACAAAAAATAGACCATTAAAGAATATAAGCAGATGTGTCAACAAATGCACATATACTGATTAGAGGATTTTAATGAATTTTAGCCAGTTGGTGGACATTTGCTGTAAAAGCACATACATAAACGGATAACAATTTGATGTTATACATTTACATTAAGTTTGAAGAAAGCAATTGATGCATATCTGCTAATAAGGGAAGAATATTTAGAAAATTTGCTTAAAACTGACCTGTTTATATTCCAATAATCAATATAGATTACTATACTCATAAGTGTCTATATAAAATAATGTACTTCAATCTCAGAATTAATAATGAATTATACATTTGGAGTTTGCTTCCTGAAGACTGTCCTTACTCAATAGCTTTAAACAGTAATTACTTTTATAAAGGCACAATGTCTTACTTAAGATTAAAAATAGTAACATTTGGGCAGTAACTGTTCATAAATTTGCTACAAGTTATTCCCAGTTTTCCAATTATAGTCTAATTTGCTTTCTGTTTTTTTTATTAAAAAACACATACTACAGAGGCAAGATGCCGGCATGAGAGGTGAGACGGAGAGCTCCTCCCAAAACCACAAATTCTACAAAAATATAGTTAATTAATACAACTAACCTTAAAACAGCAACAAGAAAGAAGGCTGAACCAGACTGCAAACAGACCTCATGAGCAGAGCAGAACTCACGGAACAGGGTAACGTAGGAAAGTCTTAATCTGGAGGGACCCAAGCCCTTCCCCCCACCCCAGCTCACCGGCAGGAGGAAGAGAAACGGAGTGGGGTGGGGGTGGAAGTTTGGGACTGCTGAACACCTGGCTTTGGAGATCTGCTTTGTGAGCAGAATCTTATAGTGTGTGGTGCTCTGGACTTGGGGAGCTCGGGCAGGCGGAGTGCTTGAGAAACTGACATTCCGGCTGTTTGTGGAGGACAGGATTCACACCCCGCCGCTGTGTGTCAGAGGAAAGGCAGGGAGTCTGAGAGGCTTCCTAGCAGCCAGAGGGCTGCTGAAGGGGCGGGGTTTGCACCGAGCTTGCTGTGCAGCAGAGGGGGGAGTTGGACAGGGTTGCCTGGGCACACTCTGCCCAGCTGGTTGGAAACTTTGGGGAGCTTCAGGTGCTCCATCCCCCTGACTGCCTACTCAGCTATGAGGACCCCTACTGTGACACACAGCCCGTCAAACATTCGTACTGGCCTGCAGGCACCTGCTCGCAAACCGGCAGTCACTGCACAGGCATCAGGCCAGCCAGAGGGAGGCCCTGCCTATAACAGATAGAGACGCCAAGCACAGAGGTTTACACATGTATGCTTGACCCACTGGCTCTGACACTGGAGACAGGCACCGCACATAGGAACCAGGAAACAGATCTTTCCTCCCCCCAGGTACCAGATCTGCTCCCCTACGACCCCCAACCTCACTCTAGGGGCTGAGCAGCTCCAGAGACTGGAGCTTCTGCACACCAGTGGGCACCACACAGAAATATGAAACGTCAAAAGAACATGGTTCAGACCAAAATCTCACAAACCCCAGAAAGAGGGTCAAATGAAACCGAACTCACAAATCTTCCAGAAAGAGAGTTCAAAATAAAAATTATAAACATGCTCATGGAGGTACAGAAAAATATTCAAGAATTCAGAAACGAATTTAACTTGGAGATTCAATCCTTAAGAAATTCCGTATCTGAAATGCAACATTTAATGGAAGGATTTACAGGCAGATTAGATGTAGTAGAAGAGACAATAAATGGAATAGAAATTAGAGAAGAGGAATACAAAGAAGCTGAGGCACATAAAGAAAAAAGGATCTCTAAGAATGAAAGAATATTGAGAGAACTGTGTGACCAATCCAAATGCAACAATATTTGCATTATATGGGTACCAGAAGAAGAAAGGAGAGGAAACGGGATAGAAAGTGTCTTTCAGGAGGTAATTGCTGAGAAATTCCCCAATCTTAGGAAGCAGATAGTCTCTCAAGCCATGGAGGTGCACAGATCTCCCAACACAACGGACCCAAGGAAGACAACATCGAGACATATAATAATTAAAATCACAAAGATCAATGATAAAGACAGACTTTTAAAAGCAGCTGGAGAGGAAAAAAAAACATCACATAGAAAGGAAAACCCATCAGGCTATCATCAGACATCTCAACAGAAACCTTACAGGCCAGAAGGGAGTGGCATGATATAGTTAATGCAATGAAGCAGAAGGGCTTTGAACCAAGAATACTCTACCAGGCAAGGTTATCATTTAAATTTGAAAGAGGGATTAAACAATTTACAGATAAGCAAAAGCTGAGAGAATTTACCTACAACAAACCACCTCTACAGTGCATTTTGGAGGGACTCCTACAGATGGAAGTATTCCTAAGGCTAAAAAGATGTCACCCAAGGGAAGACAAAGAGTACAGAATATATGGCCACCATCCAAAAGACTAAGAACAACAAATGCTGGCGAGGATGTGGAGAAAGGGGAACCCTCCTACACTGCTGGTGAGAATGTCAGCTAGTTCAACCATTGTGGAAAGCATTGTGGAGGTTCCTCAAAAAACTACAAATAGAAATACCATTTGACCCGGGAATCCCACTCCTTGGAATCTACCCAAAGAATACAACTTCTCAGATTCAAAAAGACATATGCACCCCTATGTTTATTGCAGTACTTTTTACAATAGCCAAGATATGGAAGCAACCTAAGTGTCCATCAGTAGATGAATGGATAAAGAAGATGTGGTACATATACACAATGGAATACTACTCACCCATTAGAAGGAAACAATCCTGCTGTTTGCAACAACATGGATGGAGCTGGTGGATATTATGCTCAGTGAAATAAGCCAGGCAGAGAAAGACAAATGCCAAATGATTTCCCTCATTTGTGGAGTATAACAATGCAGAAAAACTGAAGGAACAAAATAGCAGCAGACTCAGAGACTCCAAGAAGGAAATAGTGGTTACCAAAGGGGAGGGGTGTGGGAGGGCAGGTTGGGAGGGTGGGAGAAGGGGATTGTGTGGTATTATGTTTAGTACACATGGTGTGGGGGATCATGGGGAAAACAGTGTAGCACAGAGAAGGCAAACGGTGAATCTGTGGCATGTTACTACCCTGATGGACAGTGCCTGCATTGGGGTATGGGTGGGGACTTAATAATATGGGTAAATGTAGTAGCCACATTGTTTTTTCATGTGAAACCTTCAGAAGAGTGTATATCAATAATACCTTAATAAAAAAATATATATATATGTATATATATATACATATATATATAAAGAGTACAGAATATGATTCATAACATACAAAGAAAGGGGGAGGAAGAAAAAGGAGGAAAAAAAAGAACCCTTAGGTTGTGTTTGTAATAGTATACAAAGTAAGTTAAATTAGACTGTTAGATAGTAAGGAAATCGCCCTTGAACCATTGGCACCACAAATCTAAAGCCTGCAATGGCAATAAGTACATACCTATCGATAATCACCTTAAATGTAAGTGGTCTGAATGTACCAATCAAAAGACATAGAGTCACTGAATGAATAAAAAAATAAGACCCATCTATATGCTGCCTAAAAGAGACTCCCTTCAAACCCAAAGACATACAGAGACTGAAAGTGAAGGGATGGAAAAAGATATTTCATGCAACTAATAGTGAGAAAGAGGCAGGAGTTGCAGTACTTGTATGAGACAAAATAGACTTCAAAACAAAGAAAGTCACAAGAGACAAAGAAGGACATTACATAATCATAAAAGGGTCAGTCCAACAAGAGGACATAACTATTATAAATATCTATGCACCAAACACAGGATCACCTATATATGTGAAACAAATACTAACAGAATTAAAGGGGGAATAGAATGCAATGCATTCATTTTAGGAGACTTCAACACACCACACCCTCCAAAGGAGAGATCAACCAGGCAGAAAATAAGTAAAAAGACAGAGACACTGAACAACATATTAGAACAGATGGACCTAACGGACATCTACAGAACACTTCATCCAAAAGCAACAGGATACACATTCTTCTCAAGTGCACATGGAACATTTTCAAGAATTGATCATATATTAGGCCACAAAAAGAACCTCAGTAAATTCAAAAAGATTTAAATTGTACCAACCAGCTTCTAAGATCACAAAGGCATGAAACTAGAAATAAATAACACAAAGAAAATGAAAAAGCCCACAAACACATGGTGGCTTAACAATATGCTCCTACATAATCAATGGATCAATGACCAAATAAAAACAGAGATCAAACAATATATGGAGACAAATGACAACAATAATTTAACACCACAAAATCTGTGGGATGCAGTGAAGGCCATGCTAAGAGGGAAATATACTGCAATACAGGCCTACATCAGGAAAGAAGAACAATCCCAAATGAACAGTCTAAACTCACAATTAATGAATCTAGAAAAGGAAGAACAAATGAGGCACAAAGTCAGTAGAAGGAGGGACGTAATAAAGAAAGGGAACCTGAAGGGATGAAAATGCACAATGTTCCTGAAAAAGAATTCAGAATAAAAGTCATAACCATGTTGATGGATCTACAGAAAAATATGCAAGAGCTGAGGGAGGAAGTGAGGGAAGTCAGGAAAGACAATGCAGAAATGAGACAAGCCATCAACGGGCTTAACAGCAGACTGGACGAGATGCAAGACACTGTTAATGGAATAGAAATCAAAGAACAGGAATACAGAGCAGCTGAGGCAGAGAGAGATAAAAGGTTCTTTAGGAAAGAAAGAATATTAAGAAAACTGTGTGACCAATCCAAATAGAACAATATTCACATTATAGGAGTAACAGAGGAAGAAGAGAGAGAAAAAGGGAAAGAAAGTGTCTTTGAAGAAATAATTGCTGAAAACTTCCCCATGCTGGAGAAGGAAATAGTCTCGCAGTCCACAGAAGCCCACAGATCTCCTAACACAAGGGACCCAAGGAAGACAACACCAAGACACATAATAATTAAGATGGCAAAGATCAAAGATAAAGACAGAGTATTAAAGGCAGCCAGAGAGAGAAAAAAGATCACCTACAAAGGAAAACCCACCACACTATCATCAGACTTCTCAACAGAAACCTGACGGCCAGAAGACAATGGCATGATATATTTAACGTTATGAAACAGAAGGGCCTCGAACCAAGAATATTGTATCCAGCACGATTATCATTTAAATATGACGGAGGGATTAAACAATTTCCAGACAAGCGAAAGCTGAGAGAATTTGCCTCCCATAAACGGCCTCTAGAAGACACCTTAAAGGAACTGCTCTAGAGGGAAGCACTCCTAAGGCTAAAAAGATGTCACCAGAGAAAATAAAATCATAGCAAAGAAAGCAGACCATCAAAATACTAACTAAAGGCAAAGAATAAAACACCTAGTATATAAAGAATGAAGGAGGAAGAATAAGAAGGGAGAGAAACAAAGAATCATCAGACGGTGTTTACAATAACCTAACAAGAAAGTCAAGTTAGATTGTTAGATAGTAAAGAAGCAACCCTTGAACCTTTGGTAACCATGAATCTAAAGCCAGCAATGGCAATAAGTACATATCTATCAATAATCACCCTAAATATAAGTGGACTGAATGCACCAATCAAAAGACACAGAGTAACAGAATGGATAAAAAAGCAAGACCCATCTATATGCTGCTTACAAGAAACGCACCTCAAACCCAAAGATATACACGGACTAAAAGTGAAGGGATGGAAAAAGATATTTCATGCAAACAAGAAGGAGAAAAAAGCAGGTGTTGCAGTACTTGTATCAGACAAAATAGACTTCAAAACGAAAAAGTAGCAAGAGATAAAAAAGCATATTACATAAGGATAAAGGGGTCGATCCTACAAGAGGATATAACCATTATAAATATATATGCACCCAACACAGGAGCGCCAGCATATGTGAAACAAATACTAACAGAATTAAAGGAGGAAATAGACAGCAATGCATTCATTTTAGGAGACTTCAACACACCACTCACTCCAAAGGACAGATCAACCAGTCAGAAAATAAGTAAAGACACAGAGGCACTGAACAACACACTAAAACAGAAGAACCTAACAGACATCTACAAAACTCTACACCCAAAAGCAGCAGGATACACATTCTTCTCAAGTGCACATGGAACATTTTCCAGACTAGACCACATACTAGGCCACAAAAAGGACCTCAGTAAGTCAAAAATATTGAAATTCTACCAAACAACTTCTCAGATCATAAAGGTATAAAACTAGAATTAAATTTTAGAAAGAAAACAAAAAGGCTAACAAATACATGGACACTTAACAACATTCTCCTAATTAATCAATCAGTTAATGACCAAATCAAAACAGAAATCAAAGAATATATGGAGACTAATGACAATAACAACACAAAGCCACAACTTCTGTGGGATGCAGCAAAGGCAGTTCTAAGAGGAAAGTATATTGCAATCCAGGCCTATTTAAAGAAGGAAGAACATTCCCAAATGAATAGTCTAAAGACACAATAACTGAAATTGGAAAAAGAAGAACAAATGAGGCCCAAAGTCACCAGAAGGAGGGACATAATAAAGATCAGAGAAGAAATAAATACAATTGAGAAGAATAAAGCAATAGAAAAAAATCAATGAAACCAAGAGCTGGTTCTTTGAAGAAATAAACAAAATAGATAAACGCCTAGCCAGACTCATTAAGAGAAAAAGAGAATCTACACACATAAACAGAATCAGAAATGAGAAAGGAAAAATCACAATGGACCCCACAGAAATACAAAGAATTATTAGAGAATATTATGGGAATCTATATGCTGACAAGCTGGAAAACCTAGAAGAAATGGACAACTTCTTAGAAAAATACAACCTCCCAAGACTGACCAAGCAAGAAACAGAAAAACTAAACAGACCAATCACCAGCAACGAAATTGAATTGGTAATCAAAAAACTACCCAAGAACAAAACCCCGTACCTGATGCATTTACCTCTGAATTCTACCAGACATACAGAGAAGAAATAACACCGATTCTCCTTAAAGTTTTCCAAAAAATAGAAGAGGAGGGAATACTTCCAAACTCATTCTATGAAGCCAGCATCACTCTAATACCAAAACATGGCAAAGACCTCACCAAAAAAGAAAATTACAGACCAATATCCCTGATGAATGTAAATGCAAAAATACTCAACAAAATATTAGCAAATCGAATTCAAAAATACATCAAGAGGATCATACACCATGATCAAGTGGGATTCATCTCAGCGATGAAGGATGGTACAACTTTCGAAAATCCATCAACCTCATCCACCACATCAACAAAAAGAAAAAAAAACACATGATGATCTCCATAGATGCTGAAAAAGCATTTGACAAAATTCAGCATCAATTCATGATTAAAACTCTCAACAAAATGGGTATAGACGGCAAGTACCACAACATCATAAAGGCCATATATGACAAACCCACAGGTAACATCATACTTAACGGCGAGAAGCTGAAAGCTTTTCATCTAAGATCGGGAACAAGACAAGGATGCCCACTCTCTCCGCGGTTATTCAACATAGTACTGGAGGTCCTAGTCATGGCAATCAGACAAAACAAACACATACAAGGCATCCAGATTGGTAAAGAAGAAGTCAAATAGTCACTATTTGCAGATGACATGGTATTGTACATAAAAAACCCTAAAGATTCCACTCCAAAACTACTAGAACTAATATCTGATTCAGCAAAGTTGCAGGATACAAAATTAACACACAGAAATCTGTTGCTTTAATATACACTAACGATGAACTAACAGAAAGAGAAATCAGAAAAACAATTCCATTCACAATTGCATCAAAAAGAATAAAATACCTAGGAATAAACCTAACGAAGGAAGTGAAAGACTTGTACTCTGAAAATTACAAGACACTCCTACGAGAAATTAAAGAGGACACTAACAAATGGAAATGCATCCCATGCTCTTGGCTAGGAAGAATAAATATTGTCAAAATGGCTATACTACCTAAAGCAATCTACAGATTCAACGCAATCCCTATCAAACTACCAACAGCATTCTTCAACTAACTGGAACAAATAATTCTAAAATTCTTATGGAACCACAAAAGACCCCGAATAGCCAAAGCAATTCTGAGAAGGAGGAATAAAACAGGGGGAATTATGCTCCCTGACTTCAAGGTCTACTACAAAGCCACAGTAATCCAGACAATTTGGTATTGGCACAAAAACAGACCCACAGACCAGTGGAACAGAATAGAAAATCCAAACATTAACCCAAACGTATACAGTCAACTAATATTTGATAAAGGAGCCTTGGATATACAATGGGGAGATGACAGCCTCTTCAGCAGCTGGTATTGGCAAAACTGGACAGCTACATGTAAGAGAATAAAACTGGACTACTGTCTAACCCCATAAACAAAAGTCAACTCAAAATGGATCAAAGACCTGAATGTAAGTCATGAAACCATAAACCTCTTAGAAAAAACATAGGCAAAAATTTCTTAGACATAAACATGAGAGACTTCTTTATGAACATATCTCCCTGAGCAAGGGAAACAAAAGCAAAAATGAACAAGTGGGACAACATCAAGCTGAAAATCTTCTGTACAGCAAAGGACACCATCAGCAGAACAAAAGGCATCCTACAGTATGGGAGAAAATATTCATAAATGACATATCCGATAAGGGGTTGACATACAAAATATATAAAGAACTCACGCACCTCAACGAACAAAAAGCAAATAATCCAATTAAGAAATGGGCAGAGGACATGAACAGACACTTCTCCCAAGCAGAAACCCAGATGGCCAACAGGCACATGAAAAATGCTCCACATCACTAATCATCAGAGAAATGGAGATTAAAACCACAATGAGATATCACCTCACACCAGTGAGGATGGCCAACATCCAAAACGCAAACAACAACAAATGTTGGCAAGGATGTGGAGAAAAGGGAACCCTCCTACACTGCTGGTGGGAATGCAAATTAATTCAACCATTGTGGAAAGCAGTATAAGGTTCCTCAAAAAAACTCATAATAGAAATAACATTTGACCCAGGAATTCCACTCCTAGGAATTTACCCTAAGAATGCAGCAGCCCTGTTTGACAAAGACAGATGCACCCCCATGTTTATCGCAGCACTATTTACAATAGCCAAGAAATGGAAGCAACCTAAGTGTCCATCAGTAGGTGAATGGATAAAAAAGATGTGGTACATAGACACAATGGAATATTATTCAGCCATAAGAAGAAAACAAATCCTACTATTTGCAGCAACATGGATGGAGCTAGAGGATATTATGCTCAGTGAAATAAGCCAGATGGAGAAAGACAAGTATGAAATGATTTCACTCATCTGTGGAGTATAAGAACAAAGAAAAAACTGAAGGAACAAAACAGCAGCAGACTAACAGAACCCAAGAACGGACTAATAGTTACCAAAGGGAAAGGGCCTGGGAGGATGGGTGGGAAGGGAGGGACAAGGGGGGAAAAGGGGCATTACGATTAGCAGATGTAATGTTGGGGGGGTATGGGTTGGGCTGTACAACTCAGAGAAGACAAGTAGTGACTCTATAGCATCTCACTATGCTGAAGGACAGTGACTGTAATGGGGTTGGGGGGGGGGGACCTGATGAAGGGGGTAGTTTAATCACCATAATATTGCACATGTAATTGTAGATTAATTATACCAAAATAATCTATTTAAAAAAAAAGATTGGGAACAAGACAAGGATGCCAACCCTCCCTGCTTTTATTCAACATAGTTCTAGAGGTCCTAGCCACGGCAATCAGACAGCACAAAGAAATAAAAGCCATCCAGATTGGCAAGTAAGAACTCAAACAGTCCCTGTTTGCAGATGACATGATATTGTACATAAAAAACCCTAAAGAATCCACTCCAAAACTACTAGATCTAATATCTGAATTCAGCAATGTTGTGGGATACAAAACTAATACACAGAAATCTGTTGCATTCCTATACACTAACCATGAACTAGCAGCAAGAGAATTCAGGAAAACAATTCCATTCACAATGGCATCCAAACGAATAAATTACGTAGGAATAAACCTAACCAAGGAAGTGAAAGACCTATACTCTGAAAACTTCAAGACACTCTTAAGAGAAATTGAAGAGGACACTAATAAATGGAAATTCATCCCATGCTCTTGACTAGGAAGAATTAATATTGTCAAGATGGCCATCCTGCCTAAAGCAATGTACAGATTCAGTGCAATCCCTATCAAAATACCAACAGCATTCTTCAATGAACTAGAGCAAATAGTTCTAAAATTCATATGGAACCACAAAAGACCCTGAATAGTGAAAGCAATCCTGGGAAGGAAGAATAAAACAGGGGGAATTACACTCCCTGATTTCAAGCTCTACTACAAAGCTACAGTAATCAAGACAATTTGGTACAGGCACAAGAACAGACCCATAGACCAGTGGAACAGAATAGAGAGCACAGATATAAACCTAAGCATATATGGTCAATTAATATACGATAAAGGAGCCATGAATATACAATGGGGAAATGACAGCCTCTTCAACAGTTGGTGTTGGCAAAAGTGGACAGCTACATGTAAGAGGATGAAACTGGATTACTGTCTAACCCCATACACAAAAGCAAACTCAAAATAGATCAAAGACCTGAATGTAAGTCATGAAACCATAATACACCTAGAAAAAAATATAGGCAAAAATCTCTTGGACATAAACATGAGCAACTTCTTCATGAACATATCTCCCCGTGCAAGGGAAACAAAAGCAAAAATGAACGAATGGGACTATATCAAACTAAACAGCTTCTGTACAGCAAAGGATACCATCAGTAGAACAAAAAGGCATCCTACAGTATGGGAGAATATATTCATAAATGACATACCTGATAAGGGGTTGACATCTAAATTATATAAAGAGCTCACGCACCTCAACAAACAAAAAGCAAATAAGCCAAATAAAAAATGGGCAGAGGACCTCAATAGACACTTCTCCAAGTAGAAATTCAGATGGCCAACAGGCACATGAAAAGATGCTCCAAATCACTAGTTATCAGAGAAATGCAAATTAAAACCACAATGAGATATCACCTCACACCAGTTAGAATGGCCTCCATCCAAAAGACAAACAACAACAAATGTTGGTGAGGATGTGGACAAAGGGGAACCCTCCTACACTGCTGGTGGGAATGTAAACTAGTACAACCATTGTGGAAAGCAGTATGCGGTTCATCAAAAAACTCAAAATAGAAACACCATTTTACCCTGGAATTCCACTTCTAGGAATTTACCCTAAGAATGCAGCAGCCCAGTTTGAAAAAGACATATCCACCCCTATGCTTATTGTAGCACTATTTACAATAGCCAAGAACTGGAAGCAACCTAAGTGTCCATCAGTAGATGAATGGATAAAGAAGATGTGATATATATACACAATGGAATATTATTCAGCCATAAGAAGAAAACAAATCCTTCCATTTGCAACAACATGGATGGAGCCAAAGGGTATTATGCTCAGTGAAATAAGCCAGGCATAGAAAGAAAAGTATCAAATGATTTCACTCATCTGTGGAGTATAAGAACAACGAAAAAACTGAAGGAACAAAACAGCAGCAGACTCACAGAACCCAAGAATGGACTAACAGTTACCAAAGGGGACAGGACTGGGGATGATGCGTGGGGAGGGCGGGATAAAAGGGTAAAAAGGCTATTACAATTAGCACACATAATGTAGCAGGGGTGGGGGTGTAGTGGGGGATACGGGAAGGCAGTATAACACAGAGAAGACAAGCAGTGATTCTGTAACATCCTACTATGCTGTTGGACAGTGACTGCAACGGGGTATGTGGTGGGGACTTGATAATAGGGGGAGTTTAGTAACCATAATGTTGCTCATGTAATTGTATATTAATAATAGCAAAATAAAAAAACACATACTACATATTTAATCTAAACCCTTACTTTACAGATAGAGAAGTTAAGGTTGTGAAGATACTCCAGATTTAGAACCTACACTTTCTAATTCTTAGCCTCTGATCTTTCTTCTGTATCACAGTACTGGGTGATTATTACTGATCATAAATGTTTGCAGTCATCCTTAAACATAAACTTCCATTCATTTGCACAATAGCTACAGCTTTTATTAGAGTGCAAAGTCTACTTGGAATTCCCAGTTGTATTGAGATGTCTGTACTTTTTCTAGGTCCAGAAACAATGTTCTAGTGCAACCTATTAAAATATCTGGTGATAGATGGAATTTGTGCCATGAACACAGATTTTAAGGAATTCAAATAGAACAAAATTCATTTAATACTAAAGCTATTTTGAATGTTACTTGGCCTCTGTATGATGATTGAGATGTACTAGCATTGTCTCGAGAGTCATCTTTACAAACATTAACCAACATTGAACTATTAATTGTAAATATACTGTCCAGCAGAAATTCCCAGACATAAAGGCCAAAATTGATTTTTCAAATTTCTAAGAACCATTAAATTTTCTTGAATTTTGAAGATGAAGGATAGTTATTTCCTAAAAAGAAGGCCCATAAACTTTTTGAAAGGTTAAAACTAGATCTATAAAGTGACATACTGATAACTAAATGGATGGCAATCTATGCATTATAACCAAATTACTTCAGCAATAGAAATCAACTTAGAAATGAGCATACTAAGACACTTTAAGAGGTGCAGAAATCACTGCCTCATTTTAAATATCTTAATGTCATTTCTAAATCAACTTTCCTAGGATTAAGAATATAAAGAATTCTATTCAAAATGTTTGTAAACTTCTGTGATTTACAAAAGAAAGCTTCAGATATGAGGTCCTCCTGTTATTGTTCATGTCTGACTTACTGATTACTAGGCATCCAGAGGGGTTACCATTTAGTAAGCAGCTACTATGTGTCAGGCACCATTTGGCGTAGTCACCAACTTATATAATTATTCCTCAGATATTATGAGGTCAGTGTTATTATCTCCTTTGTCATATAGGAAACCTGAGGATGGATTAAAGAGGTTAATACTGGTTCACAGTTACGTGATAATTTGGTGTCTGCCTGTTCCAAAACCCATGTATTTTACCTCTGGATGTTCCAAGGGGAATAACTAGTACAGCATTTTATACTGTGGAGCATAATTTCTCCCATGACACTGTCCTAAGATAATGAACATATTTCTAAAAATAACTTGTTTGATCATTGAAGCATCCATCTGGTCTTTCTCCAGCTATTCCAAAGTCATTGTTTTTTGGACTCAGCACCATATATATAAAAGCCACTGCTGCTGCTTTTTTCTGCAACTGGAGGTTTGGTACAGAACATTTTCCAAGGCAAATCTGCTGCTCTGAGTGATTGCTCTGAAATCTTTATCCATCATTAAATGATAACAGCCATGAAAAAAATAGCAATAATTTACATTTGCATTGTAAACTAGAAAATGCTACTAAATTCATGATCTTTTCTTTGATCACAACAACCTTCTGAGGTGGATAGGGTAAATATTATTCTCATCTATCCAATGAGAGAGACTGAGTTTCAGATGTAATACGGGACTTGCCCAAGGTCATAGAGATGGAATGTGGCATCACTGAATTCCAAATCCAGTGATCTTTCTGTTATCCCAACCCCCTCCTGTAGATGGCCACTGTCTGCCTGAAATCCTCTGTAAAATGAAGATAAAAATATAATATCTCAAAGAACAAAGAGAAAGAGAATACAATACAATCCTACTCTAATGGGCTTTGTTTGAAGTTGCCTCTCCCATGTCCCATTCCCATTCCTTGGTAATCACGCAGTTCACTCAGCCCCCATATGACTGAAGAGAAACTAATCCAAGTCTGGCTTCAGGTGGAATTAGCCTAATCCAAACATCTGATTAGGGTTTTTTATCAGGAAAGGGCATTTGACCTAATCTAAGCCAGTGAGACTGGAGAGAATGTTTCCTGGGGGCTCATGGGAAAGAAAGGCATGCTTTCTCCTTCTGGAAGGTATATGTGAAGGTAGGTGTGAAGCCTGGAACTACTGCAGCCATTTTGATACCATGCAGAGAAACTCTTTTGATGACTATGTTAAGCCACTGAATCAAACAAATTCTGAATTCTACCCTACATATATTCTGTCTATCTATCTATCTAGTCATCCCTCCTTGTCCTAAAAAGGATCTAAGACAGATATAGGATTATAAATACCAATAAATTCCCTTTATTTTCAAGTCAGTTGGAGTTGGGCTTTCCTTTACTTGCAACCAAACACATCCTCTCTGATATATGCATACATTTATACATCCTTGGGTAAAAATGAATTACCCAGTGGTCAGTGGTGCTCCGAGGTGGGACATTTCAATGCCACTGCTCTTGAATATAAATAACTTGGAACCTGGACCATTGTTTTCTGTTACTTTTCAGATTGACTGCTGGGATCAATTCGCCAGTCTCCTTCCTTCAAGCAGCCCTTTCTTCGGCTAATTTTTTATGGCACTAAAATAAAAGGTATTTTTACCAGAGTGAAGTTAATTAGCACACTTAGCATCTTCATTAAGAGTTTTTGAGTCCAGCAAAGTGACAATAGAGCTAAAGGAAGCTGGGAACCAGGTATGATATTTTGGCAACTAATGAAAAGAAGACTGATGTCTGTTAATTGAGGTCATTGAGTAATTAACTACAGTTGATATTTAAGAACTAATGAGACAGTATATAAGGAAAAGACTTGATAAAGTTTAAAGCACTGAACAAAGGCAAAATGGTACTTAAAGAAGAAATTTAATCACTATTATTATTGTCAGTATGTCAGTTCCTAGGGGTGTAAAAATCAGGCAATATATTTTTCATCCTTATTTACAAACAACTTTAATGAGGTCAGATAAAAATCTCTAGACACAAGACCATGAATCTTATGAGATATTTTTTAGAGATCAGACCATTTAAGACTACATTTCCCCAAATGAATAGTAATCTCAAGAAGAAAAGATTCTATGGACAATGAGGTTTGGAAAATGCCCCACTGCTCCCCACCTGACTAGAATCTATTTCTTTCTATTGATAACAGCATCTTACCCCCATTTTCAGTCCATGTGGTTTATGAAGTACTAACTGTTCCTGCCAAAATATCTTGAGCACAGAGCATAAACCAGATTTCCATAATGCATTTCCATAAACTAAGTGGTTAATTAAGAAATGGGCAAATGACTTCAGTCAGTCCAGTGAGAGTCAGCCCTGGGACTTGTCATGCACCTAGTGGAATAGAGATACTCTCCCTCCACAGGGGGCATCGACCTGTGAACAAAGTGAGCCTGGGTCTACTGGTGGCCCTTTGCTACTCTTGAGAAGAGCTTGGCTGATAATGAAGCTAACTCAGAAACAAACAGACCTATAAATATAATGATAAGCACCTTGTAATGTCCTTTCAGCACCTGGACCCAGCTGCAAAACTGAAGTCCCTAATTCTTCAGTTCCATGAGCCTTCCATAGAAGGTTGTGCACAGGGAAGACTGAAGAGACCAGGTCACAGTCGCATTCTCCTTATTGCATGTTCAATTTCACATCACAGCAAGGTTCACAAAATGCTGGACCCCAATCTCACTCACTTCTACCTCCTCCCATTCAAACACACCATCCTAGGGTATACATCAAAAAAAAAATCTCAGATCTACTAAGTAACACAATTTTAGGCAATTCTGTTTTTCCCTCTTTTATTTTATCACAAAGGCCCACCTTGGTCACCATGCATTTAGTAGGCTCTTGAGAAATATCTATTTGATGTCCTTTGAATGAATTTTCCATAGAGCAACTGTTCCAAAGTTCTCCCTGAAAATTCACACATCAGATCCCGCCTCTAATTTGGCCATTCAGAGTTCCTTTTGTCTAACTTAGTCAATGAATGACTTAGATCTGTGACATACTTAAACCCCATCTAGTCAGCACCCAGTAAATATTAGCTACTATAATTTTTATTTTTAAAAGTTTTCTGGATTTCTTGACCAGGTTGAAATAATCCAAAAAGATGCTTTTTACTTTCAACTTTCCCATTTTGTTCAAACAAGTACCTCTTACAATAACTGTCCTACATCAGTCCAAGTCTCCTCAGGTGAGGCTTCAGGGGTACACCAATCATCTCCACATCTCGTATCACTGAGAGTTATTTTATCCCCCAAATAAATACAACATGTACAGTTTGGAAGTTCTTTATCTTGTAATTCACTTCAGTGACATGGGAAAAGACCTCATATTCAAAATATTTAGTGCTATTCCCTTGACTAGAGGCACACCCCTCTCAAAAGCCAGAGGTCACATCACGCTCCTGAACAGGGCAAACATGTGACTGCTGCTCTCTCTCACGTTGACCCTTTTGTCCTTGCTTTATGAGGGTTCCTAACCAGACAAAAGCATTGGCACATGTGAGATGGCCTAAGTTTTACACAGAGTTCATTTAGTAAAGAATAAGGGATGTTAAAGCTACTTATAGAATTTAAAGGAGATGGGCACTTGCTTGTTAAATCAGCCATTGTCAGCATCTGTTCTGGACAAAACAATTATAGTCTTTAAGCTATTGTGAGATGAGATTAAGTTTGCCTCATTTCCCATCGTAGCTTAAAGTACTTCTTCTGATGATACATTAATTGGTGCAAATATTTTCAAGGCTGATCATAGTGAAAAGAACAGCAGCAGATTCAGCCAGGGTAGAGGGCCTGAGGTGACGGGAGGGAGAGGGAAGGCTTGGGCATCGTTACTGCTCCGTCACCATCAGCCTCCACACCACATCTTCACATCAGAAAGCAGAGATCCAGAGGACAGGAAGAAAAGCTCAAGACTAGAAACAAACCCATAAATGAAGAGAACTTTTGCAATGACTTATCAGGGCAGGGTAAAGATTAAGAAAGCCGTCCTTATTTCTCATAACTGTTATTATACATTAAACAGGTCTTTCCTGTTCGATCACCATTTTAATAGAGGATCAAGCTTCCAGTGAATATAGATACATAAACAGATTAAAACAAGAAAAAATTCAGTGTACCTCCTGTGCAATAACACAAGGTTTGGTTTGATAATTAAAAGTGGGGCCTGCAGGGTCAGAACCTATAAAGCAGTGAGCTGATGTATAGTTCAGGACGTGACCCAAGCGGCTGAGTCATGTTTTGAGACTGGAAGTTCACTCGTAGTTGTCCCATGCCACACCAACCTGAACACAGACAAGGGCCAGGGCCCAGAATGACCAGGCAATCTGAAGACAGAGGGGAGGGGGTAGGATGACTTAATCCTCCAAGCAGGACGTAGTGGTTCTTGCCTTGAATCATCTTAAAGGCACTCCTAGTACCTCACGCAATGGGGTGCAGGAAACCTTAATGCGAGGATAATGAAACACCGTAACATTTTGCGGAAGGAGGGGTAGTAGGGCAGCCAGGCTATGGACCTGTCCTCCCTGGTGATTCTGAAAACAGACATCTACAGTAGATGATTTAGATCTTCCCCAGCTGGGACCTGGAGGAGATAAAGGCTGGAACTTTATTGCTTTTTCTAAATTGTGTCATCACTTTCATTGAATGCACTGGAATGCTTTACAGAGTCTTTGATCTTCTTAAGAGCTTTAAGAAATGAGTAAATGGAATGAAATACTCTCATTTTCTAAAAGTCATTGAATTAAACAGGAGAAATCTTACACACACCAGGTGAATACATATCTTTAAAAGACTGACAATAAAATAATCACTGTCTGACATGGTGAATGCTTACTCAGAGGGCAATGACTTGCCTGCCCATGTTATGAAGGGAATCTGCTAAGGGCAGCATTGACCCACTACTAGTATAATCCATCCTCCACTTGGTGGCGATAAGCATAGGCTGCTGAGACCGGAGCAAGCTAAGCCCCGTTAACGTGGGCTTCATTCTCTCAGGTGTTGATTGTCATTTTTGTTTTGCATTTAAAGCTGCAGCCAGGGCTGCTGCCTCTGTGGGCACAGCTTCTGCTGGCGACATGACCTTTCTTACATGCAAAGGTGGCTAACAAGACCACCCCTTCAGCCACGGACGCCTCAACTTTGTGTATTATAATGGGTCATTGGCTGGTGGCACTGGCAACAGAATGAAGTCCACTGCTGTCTGGGGCTTGGGAACGCCGCCTGTGGGCCCCGGGACTCCTTCGCTCAGCTTGAGCTATTCCCCTTCTCCTAGCTGCCCCGGGGTGGCTGCTCGCCAGAACTACTCCCCGGCTTTCCCCAGGAGAGCGCCATGACTCTTGGCCCATTGACTCGAGTCTGTGGGAGTGCTCTTGGGAGAAATCTGCTCCCATCACCTCATTTTTCTGAAGAACAGATGGAGTCTCAGAACAGGAAGCTGCCATGCCTGGACTCTCTCAGGGAGGTGAAGGCTGAGCTGCTTCAGTCTCTTTCAGATCCATCTTCCTAATGCTAATAATACTGAGAACAGCCGTGATATGGAGCAACCACTTGTGCTGAACACTTTATGTATATTATTTCCAATCTTCACCACAACTCTGCAGTTAGGCATTCTTATCTCCTTTCACAGGTTGGAATACTGAGTCTCAGAGAATTTGAGTGATTTGCCAGGTACCATAGCACTGCTGAGTACTTGGGTTTTGCATGCAAACCCAGGTCTACCTCAGTTCGGAGTCCCTGCTCCTTCCCACCATGACCTCAGCAGCCGTAGGGCAATTCTAGCCCCCTTCATTTTCAGGCTCCGAGGAAGACCCCGCCCCCCGGATACACAACGGCTTTAACTATGACATCATCCTCTTGATGGCTTCGGAAGAAGCTTGGTCTCCCAGGAAGACAATCATCCCACCCAGCAACCACTACAAAATCAGGATGCGTCAGCGGCCAGCCTGTACCCGCCTGCCGCAGCAAAGCCGGGTCTCAGGACTCTGACCTCAGTGTGAACAGTGCTCTGTTCCTCAGGCCCCACCCCACCTTGTCTGTCGGGGTGACTTTCTTAGCCCTCCTGAGACACTCTAGGTTTATAGTCTAACAGTGATCCTGATTTACTCTCCACGTTGACCTTGACGAGTTATATAAGCCTCTCAGCTTTTGTTTTCTTGAGTGTAGAACAGGCTAGAAACAACCTAACAGGAATGTTATGAGGACAAAACCATACAAATGTCCGAATACTGGGCCTAACATTTAGTAGGCCTTTAAGAAATCACTGTTTCCTTTCCTTCCTTCCTCTCCAACAAAGAGAAAGCAAGCTCAGGTCTGTTTTCTCTGCACCCCTATCTCTCCTCGTCACCGTGGCTACTTTCCCTGGCTGGCCTTTCTATTTTGATGCCCTTGCTATAATCAAAGTTTCCTGGGTTCCGGCATTTCCTCTGCCATTATACTGCCTTTTCCTTCTGTAAGATACAGAAGGGCCTGGTGGGGTGGGGTGGACTAAGTGTGGCCCCACTGGCTTGGGACACTTGGCTAGGGGAGATCCTGAGAAGAAGACAAAGACTGAATGACACAATCAAAGATTGTTAGTGGTAGAAAAATATATATTTGGTAGAGACTTAGTGTTCACTGTATCTGATTTTACACTCCTTTGGGAAGATGGCAGTATTATTCTCTCCACCCTCTGTGGATTTGCAACTGAGTGGAGCCGTGTTCTGGCCAATGGGCTGTGGGCAATAGTGGCATGCATCACTTCTAAGCCAGAGCATTAGTCGCTGGTACAAGGTCCTCCGGCCTTAGTTCTGCCTACGGAGGTGAACTCTGAAGTATCCTGTTGAGATGGGGCATCACAAAATGGAATAGAGTGAGAATGACTACATGTGGCAGAGCCCAGAGAGACCTACAATGAAAACATAATGAGAACGATAAATAAATTTGGTTATTTTAAGCTACTGAGAGTTTGGGCTTGTTTGTTACCACAGCATAACATATAAAATACAATAATCCAACCCTTGGCTTTCATGTCATAGTTCTTTAAAAAAAATGTTTTCCTTGGGAGAAGGGTGAGTGCCTAGTAGCAAGTCAGTGACCTTACAGATCTTTTGGAAAAGAGAACTGGACCAAAAGACAGGAAGCCTGCAAAATGAGTTTTAGCTCTGGCCCACCTACCAACTATGGGAACCTTAGGTCATTCACAACCTCCAAGTTCTTCCTTTCCTCATCTATAAAATAAGAAATAGTGTGTCCCAAAATGGGACACATACCATCACTGGTGTTTTAGATTCTTGCTACTCAAAGAGTGATCTACTAACAAGCAACACCAGCGTCACTGAGATTGTGTTAGAAATGCACATCCTTGGGTCCCAGATATACTGAATCCAATTCTGCATATTTACCACAATCCCCAGATGACTCCTATGTAATTAAACTTGGAGTTTTCATTGTTCATGCTGAATCTCAGGTGTTTAGAACATACTGAATAAATGAATCAACACTCCCATATTCCAATGTTGAACTACTGATTTAGGTGGTATGAGGACTCAGCAAGCACTAAATGGCCTATCATCACAGAGTGAGAAAGTTATTTCTCTTCCCTTGTCTTTCAACCCTTCTGATTACTTCACAGAGGAAAATTCTCAGTTTGATGCCAATATGTCTATAACACCTCTCTAACAGTTGCTAATTTTCTTTTTCAACAAAGAGAAAGCAAGCTCAAGTCTAGGCAGGCAGTAGTATTTGTTTTGACTATAATAGCATTGTTTCATTTCGTTGCCTTTATTTAAATGGTTATCTTATATTTACGGCAACTGATACCAGTCTTCCACTTAATGATAGAAATCTCTTTAAAATAAAACAATTTAAGTAGAGAAGTGAATGTTTTTGAAGAAAATAATATATGGAAAGAAATGTTTGCTTTATTTCCTTCCATGTCAGGGAATGCCTTTGATTTGACATCCCTGACTTCTCTCCACCGCTTCCTCTTTAAGCAACTTTATTCGCTCTGCATGGGGTGGAGGTGGGGAAAGTGCTATATCTCTTTGTAAATTTGGGAGGAATGAGATCAGGTCAGCACCCCTTTCAGAATTTAGATACCTAGAGGATAAATTCTCATAGACAATTGGCTTATAAATTCACAGTCAAATTGGTAGGATCCTTGCAGCAGATTATTTATTCAGTGTATCTTTATTTTGTGCCTGTGATATGCTGGGTTCTGGTTCTGTGTCTTCTCTTCTCCCTTCTGCTGACCAGAAGCACCTCTCCCTTTGGAGGGCTCTGGACCAGCCTATGGCCAGGCTGCTGCAGGGTCTGCTTTCTCAGCTTCTGAGTCTGCTTAAGGGCAAAAGTCAGAGGCATTGATGAGCTTGGGATCCTTCTAGAAGAAAGCATCAAGTATTCATCATCATGAATCATGAGACAAAAACAAGCAATTGTTTTTAAGGCATCTGGCCTATCTCCCAAGTAGCCTAACCATAATCCATTCAAGCAGGTCAGTGATGAAGGATTTTAATGACTACCCAGCTAAGGATAGGCCTTAGGTAAGAGGGCAGTACTCCCTCCTTGGAGATTAATAACCTTTGTTTCCAGGCCCCTGCATTTGTTTTTGTCGGTTCTCCACCACTTAACAAAGTGGTGCCCCTCCAGTCCTTATTATAGCACTGTTTGACCTTCGTCATGGTACTGATCTCCAGCCCTTTGTTTACTTGCTTATGGTCTGACTCTCTCCACCAGACTCTAAGCTCAAGGACAGCAGAAATCATTCCTGCATTGTTCATGCTGAATCTCAGGTGTTTAGAACATACTGAATAAATGAATCAACACTCCCATATTCCAATGTTGAAGCAAGAAACTAGGATGTGTATTTCCAAGATCTAATTAGCAGTCACTCTGCAGTATCATTGCTTAACCCTAGAACTAAGATATGCATCAATTGTTCTTGCTATGTGTGGCTCTAAATGCTCAATGTTTTTATCTACTGCATTTCTATTCATTGGCTCATTAATACTCCGCCAACAGCTGGAAAGTGTCTGCAGTGGCTTATACAGGCAATCATCAACAGGCAAAAGATAAGAGCTTATACGTAAAGGAGTAGGACCCAAGGGAAACCTTATCAAGAAATTATTGTTAAAGTGTAAGTTTCTATTACAATCTATGCAAGATCTGTCCAGAAAGCTTCCTTTCCTGCCCTTTGCTAGGTAAATCAACTTGAGCATTCAAAACTGGTTTAAAAAAATTATTCAAAATACCAGAGCAATTTTTGGTGAAACTGTCCAAAGTTTTCTGAAATTTTTACTCATCCAAGTAATCGCTTATACGGAACCATTTTTGAGGCAAATATTAAATTATTTCATGCTTATTTTTCCATTTCTTATATTTCTTCATGTCAACACAGAGGTGGGTAGCAGTCAGAGGCAGCATTTTATCTAGCCTGGACATAATTTTAAATTATATGTATACAAACATGGGTTGACATCTTCTGGTCTTTTGGTCTGCCTAATATAAATAAAAAATAAATATAAAGAAGTTTAGAATGACCCTTTTTAAGAACAAAAGGAATATTCACTGGACTGGAGTCTTTTTAAGAGTAAGGGAAGCTTCTTGGGAGCTCCTGACTTGAGTGAGGATTTCACTGGGTTTATTGGCAGTGGATTGGAGAGGCCTATCACCAGTCACGGAGCTGAGGAGTAACCAGAAGTTGTTCCTGGAGGCTAAATACTTTTCCTTTGGAATCAAATCCATTTTGAATTTCCAATCCAAATCAATTTTACCTAGCAAAGGCATAAGAGTCTAAACCCTGTTGTCCTGAAACAGAGGCATGAATTTATCTCAGATAGTAAATATTCATAACCACTGTGATTGTGTCTGGTATTGTTCTAAAAATGAAAGGCATGAAAAAATAAGATTTAATTCAGGTATCCATCAGAGAAGAGAGTGAAAATGAAAAAACAGCATTCAGAACACCACATCCTTGAACTACATGAACACCACAGACTTAGAGAGATACACTATGTTATTAGCTGCCCATTGCATGACAGATACCATCTTCCCATCCCTCCATGCCCATAATGCATCTAGTCTAGAATAAATTCAGGGTTTTCTTCATTCTGTAATATTAATAGCTTGCATTTGTTTATTCTTAACTTTCATGGTGTGGCTTCTCATACATTATCCCATTTGAACATTACATCTATCTCATGGAGAAGACAGATAGACACTCTATTATCATTTTAAAGATGAGACTGTGAGAGCTTGAGTGATTTGCCAAAGATCATACAAAAAATAACTGATAGGGCTTGCTCTAAGACTCCAAGCTTCTGATTCTCTAATTCTTCAATATTTCACAGCTTTTTGGGTATGCCAGGAGGTCTGACAGACCCTGCAGGACTCTTATAAGCTTAAATTATGGGGCTGTCCCAAGATGCCAGCCCTGGGTGTTGATCCAAGGCAATAATGAGCTTGAGCTAGGTGGATTTAACCAAGACTGTCCTGGCAGTGATCAGTCATTTTCTGGTGATAACCTAGGGCCTCTGAGCTAGAATTCACAACCTAAAGGTAGATTTGAAATGCTCCATCCTAGGGAGAGGGTCTCAATCATACAGTATTCTGTCAAACAGAAGCCCAGTGAATTTGTTTCCAAGGACAGGAAATTACAAGTGTTTTGAGGGCTTGGACCAAAGATGCAAGAATTCATGTAGGTACGTTCCATCTAAATTAATGTACTTAATGCATGTTAAACAATTGATGAGGCCACACATGCCTGGGTTGGTACCATCTACACCTCATCCTTTTGGGATATAACATAGCTCTGTGATATGCATGTTGATGGAACCAACGAAAAATATAAGCTGTATGTCTTTCCTGTCCCCACTCAATCTAGCCTGACATCAGAGATGCTCCCTTCCAAGTTTACAAAAGATACCTCCATTCTACTGGCACAAATCACAATGTTCTTGTTTTCTGAAATTTATTTTAACAAGAGGCAGAGGAAGGACTCTGATGTATTGAGTTCCAAATATGTGTCCAACAGTGAGCTATGCAATTTCAAGAACATTTCTAAGTCTTATAACTGTCCTGTGAAATGCTTATTTTGCAGGTGAGAGAAGAAAGGCTAGGAGAAGTTAAATATCCTAAGGTCACACAGACTGGAATTCCTGGCCAGTCTTCAAGTCTAAAATTCACGGTCTTCCCATTCATAAGATGTTAAGAACCTTGGCCTATTTGAACTTTGGAGTAGGAAGAGGGTCTTGTCTTTTTCAGGAGAAAGCAAATGAATCTGTCGCATCCTTTTCTTCCAATAATTGTAAGGGAGGAGAAAGAAATTTCAGAGCAGCAAGGGCTCCCACGCGGAGGAGGAGGGAAGCTTCCAGAGGGCATGAAAGAGGTCTGGATAGCTAGTTTTGTTCAGTGCCAGGTCCAGCAGAGGCGGATCTGCTAGCAGATGTCTTCTCAACACACGGGATACTGCAGACACTGCCCACAAATCCTTCCTAGTCCTGATTTCCCAGGATAGAGAACTCTCCCAGCTCTGGCCCTCAGCCTTTAGACAGCCAGAGATACTGGAAGCGTCGAGTCTGTAGGCCAGGGAGGAATTGAGAGTAGCTGATAGCTGTGTGTGTGTGTGTGTGTGTGTGTGTGTGTGTGTGTGTGTGTGTGTGTGTGTTGAGGGGCGGGAGCGTCTGGTGAAAGGCTTCGGCTCAAATAATGTAAGGAATCGGTCCGTCCACGTGACTCCAGAAAGGCGGAGACAAGAGAGCTGGAGGGTGGATTGACAGGCCGCGTGGAGGGATGCGGGGTGGGGAGGGGGCGATCCGAATAATTGAGGAGCTGTTCAGCAGCAGCGGCTGCCTCCTGCCTTCCTTTGCCATCACCACCCCGCAGCGTACTCGGAGAGAGAGCCCTGCGCGGTAAGTGCGGACCGCTAACCACCAGCCCCGGCAAGCCAGTTCATCGCCTCCAGCCCTCCGGTAAGTGAGCGTACCCCTTCGCCGCAGTCTGTCCGCCTCCCTGCTCCCTGCATCCCAGCTGGACCCCCGTGAACTGGATGATTGCCTCTCGTTGAATGAACCAGAGAGCCAGAGCCACAGGGAGGGGGGAAGCTGTGGAACATGGCGCGGAGGCTGAGGGCGCCCTCGGGAAGGGGTCCCCTGGGAGAAGGAAGGAGCTGGGTCGGAGCCTCTCCAGCTCTGGCCCGGAATGGGGCCTGGACAGCCTCCGGGGTCAGGGGAACGGAGGCTTTTACTCGTGCAAGCTGCCAGGAGCTGCTGGGCAAATGCAGCCCTGGCGCGGCCAGAGCAGAAGGCGGAGGAGGGAGCGATGAGCAACGTTCGGGCGCCCGGGTCTCCACAGACGCCGGGCCCGTCCTTTCCTCCCTGCCTTCTCACACACCCAGCTCCCGCAGCTCGGCTCTCGGCCTCGGAATGAGCCTACGGAAAGAAAGAGAAGCTTATCGGGCCTCACCTCGGGGGGAGGGCGGGACAAAGTCTGTGCTTTTACTGACAGCAAACTCTTCAAAGGGACTCCAGCTGAGCTCGGTGCTCTCCGAGGGGCGTATACCCCCAGAGAGCGGTGACGCGCCGGGGACCGCGGGGATTTGATGGGAGAAGTGTCCAGGGAAGCTTCCTGGCCAGAGTGGGCAGACCCTGGGAGAGGACTCTCGTCCGCACTCACTCAGCCTGGTCAGAGCCTCCTCTCTTCCCCCTTTCTCAAAGCACAGTTCCTAGGAATCCAGAGGGCGGAGTAGGGCAGTGTGGCCTCTCGCGACGCAGCGCCGAACCCCCTTCTCCCTGCCGAGTCGCTCACCCCAACACACACACGTGTATTTTGTACTGTGATTGAAAAGTGAGGTACAAGTCGCCAAATGACTAGAAGCGGAGGAAAGATATAGGGACGGCTCGAAAAACAGGGCTCTCTGCTGCTACTGGCACTCTTCACCCCACTGTCTGTGCGAACTGAGAGGCGCAAAGGAACCGGCTCTGGGGTGGGATTGGCGCCAAAGCGGTGGAGCCAGCCACTGGCCGGAGTTGGAGAAAGACTGCACAATGATAACCCACCTCTCCCCACAACCCCGTAGGGGTCCGGGAGAAAACCGCGGCAGGATCGCACACGCAGGAGCCTGGGCCCAGAACGGACAGCGGGAAGGGCGCTGTCCGTGGTGCTGAAAGGTCCCCGCGGCTGGAGCTAATGCTCCCGGGGAGCTGGCGGCTCACAGCTTGCCAGCATTTCTCACAAGCAGTAACTCCGTTAAAACCACGTAAAGGGGGTCAGGTGGGGCAAACAACCAAGAGAGACGGGTAAAGGTGCTCTGTCTTCCCAGGTTCTCTGCCTTCCCACGGACACTGCGTGGAAAGAGGTTTCCCGCACTACTGAGTAGAAGAGCAAGGAGCGCGTATCACTCCAGGATTCAGCTTTGCTAACTTTGGGTGGGAAGGAGACGAGCGGCGCCTTGTTCTATTTCCTCTGCCTGCGCGATCAATCTTCCTATTAGTAAAGTGTTAGAAAAGCAGTTAGGGATGCTGTTCTGATAAACACTTTTGTGGCTTTCAGGAACTAGAAAATTGTGAGGTTACACAAAGGAAGAGGTTTTATTGAGACTTGGCTTTCTATTCCTGGCTACGGCTTTTCTCTCCAACACCCTTCTCTCCCCATCATTCATTGTTTACATCCTCTAGATAGAGATCTCTAAGCAGCCCTGTATGCTTGCTCCTTTGGCTAGTCTTTTATATTATGGGCAAGATGGGGAAAAACTTAATCAATTTTGGGAAGCCAAGTTAAAAGCATATTTACTGAACTCTTATATTTATAGTTTATTTACCCACTGTCTGCAGGGCAATATGATCTCATTTAAGTGTCACAATAGCTGGCAACCATAGTATCACAAAGATAAGAAAGCTGAAGTTAGGTATCTCAAATCCAGAGCTTGGATTCAAATTCAGGTCTGCTTAACTCCAAGGTCGAAGCTAGTTTCATGTCCTCATTTTGTCATTTGACTTTGGATAGCTGTTATTGGGGAATATAGAAGAGAATGTCAAAGGAGAAGGCCTGCTTTCTTCTTCATACACAGTACTCTCCCTTCCAACACTTTCCTCTATAATCTGTTCACCCACCCACTGTCACTCACTCCCACCATACCAACTGCTTTTGTGCATGCTAATAGAGATACCACTGTTCACACAACTTGAGCTTCAGGATTACAGAAACAACTGAGAGGAATAAAACAGCAGGCTTTTCTGAAAGAGCAGCAGTGCTTCAGGGAATCTGGTGGAGAGATGGTGGGAGATGGTGGTATGGAACTTCTTTACTTGCCCTGCTGTTGTCTATATTTTTAAGACCTATTTCCAAAAAAATAATTTTCCCAAAATCAATTGCCCTAAGCATCTTCCTATATTCTCACAGGTACTTGGAGGATGTCTTAAAAAGATCTAGACAGAAATAAATGGTCATTGTAAGTGCTGATATCAAATGCTAGGCACTATGCTAGGTCCTTTCATAAATCATTTCATTGGATCTTCACAGTTGTGTCAAGGAAATATTTCCTTAACGATGGCCCTAGAGACTAGTGGTTACCAAATGGGAGGGGTTGGGGAAGCAGGTGGGCAGAGAGAAGGGAATTAAGGGTCACTGTAATTCGCAATCACAATATAGGTAGGTCATGGGGAAGGCAGTACAGCAAGGAGAAGACAATTAACGACTCTATAGCATTTTACTATGCTGATGGACAGTGACTGCAGTGAGGGAGGGGGCTTGATAATATGGATGAATGTTGAAACCACTGTGTTGTTTATGTGAAACCATCATAAGATTGTGTATCAATGATATTTTAATAAAAAAAAGTTTTTAAGATGGCCCTTGAGTTCTAGGCCACTCTAACATAATAGCAGACCTGATATTCTATTCATTTCTTTTTGTTTCTCCTTCAGCCCATGGTAAAATCTCACCTTCATTAACTGAATTTTTGTGACCCTAGTAATTGCATTGGCAAGGAGGAAATTTTTATATTGAATTGTACTGTTCTATCCTATTCTATCAAAATGTAGAATTTAGAAACTCAAATTCACTTCAATGGCACTGATTTGTTCTTTTATCTCTTAATATTTAACACAACATATGTCCCGCCAATTTGTTCCCCTTTACTTAAAGATCCCCATATACCTTCTTAATGTTAATACTGACATTCTGCTTCAAAGCCTCTCTAGAACCAATTAAAGCATAACTCACAATTAAAAACATAGTTTCTTTTGTACCTTCACTGGGTGATCCTGTAAGGATACTTTTGCTGAAGTACTGTTAAACCATAACCTAAACTGTCTAGAAACATTCCATCCAATATGTTAGTAGCTAGCCACATGTAGCTATTTAAATTTTAATTAATTAAAATTTTAAACATTAAAAATTCAGTTCCTTCATCAGGCTACCCATAATTCAAGTGTTTAACAACTACATGTGGCACACGGCTATTTTATTGAACAATGCAAATATAGAATATTTCCAGCATTCCAGAAAGTTCTATTGGACAATGATGCTTTGAAAGTTTTACAACAACCTCACAGCAACTGAGAATTTGAAATTGGGAGGAAGAAATTGGGACTTTGTTTTAAAACTTCTGCCAAGAAAGGGGAAAAAGCCACTTGTGCCGAAGACATCTCTAGAAGCCCAGAGATGCTCAACAATAAGGCTAGCAAGGAAAGCGCATGTCCCCTGAAGGAACTGGTGACCTCTGAGTTGGCTTCATATGGACTCCATTTTGCCATAGAATAAAATGTTCCATAAATGGGTCTTGCTGGTTTCCTGAATTCCAACTTAGAAGTAACCTGAAAGTTCTTACTCAGAATTCAAGTATATATATAGATATATAGATAGATGATAGTTACAGATAGATAGATAGATGATAGATACCATATATGTAACAACATATTGTGATATATATATAACACATAACATATAATATCACATATATAATAACATGTATGTGTGTACATGTGTATTCATCTTGTCTTAGTAAGTATAGTATAATAAATATCGAAATAATACTGAACTTGGAGTTAGTAGTAAGTGTGTCATTTACTACTCAGTAGCATTATAAGACCCTCTAGAGCTCCATTCCTCCATTGTAAAATAGTGATGAGAATTACCATACCTATCTCAAAGAGCTATTGTTGAGACTCAAAGAGTAGATATATGAAAGTAATTTGTAAGAAACATGGTTGAATCTGTAATGGTTGACAATTTCATTAGCTATAGCATAGTATTTAGACAAATAGAGTAGTTTAAGATGAATGCATTTCTGAATGTTTTTAATCCCTCATATAAATATCATTTACTTTTGTTGTCATTTTTTTCACTGCAAAGTGAGATGCTGAAGGAAAAATCCTTTTTGGTTGTTGAGATTTCTAGTTGGTTAGGTCCTGTGAATTAAAATACTATATATTATTTGCATTTCAGTTATTTGACCCTGAACATTTCCTGCAAGATTAAAAATAAGAAGAAGTTTCTATGGCTCTGAATCAACTTTCAACTTTGTAGTAATATCAAATGTTAGGCACTATGCTAGGTCGTTGCATAAATCATTTCACTGAATCTTCACAGTTGACGTTTCCACTGGGAAACTTGAACCTTAAATCAATAGTCAATAACTGTTGTCATGATAATAGGGGTTCAAATATAATAGTAAAATTATTGTGGATATTCTTTAGTATGGGTAGGTGAAGAAGATAATTTAAAAGGAATATTTTTACTACTTACTAATTGAAATGAGCTCTACCCATCTCATGAATCAATGAGAACATTAACAATTTTATTTCATGCATTGATTAACCCAAAATAAAAGTAAAGACCATTAATTTGACTGAATTTGTGAGGTTACATTAGGGGCACTGACCTTAAATAAGGGATCTTTTTTACCATCCATTCTCTAAGGTAAAATCTATTTGATCATGAGTAGAACCTAAGTACCTAGCTAACATTTACTCCCAAACCTTGTATCCATTGCCTATGCCTGAACCTTGATCTGTGATGTTTGTGCCTAAATAGGAGTGCTCTTTTTATATCCCTGACTGGGTCAGGAGATGACACAAATGCAGCCATACCATCTTTAAACAGATTAACATTTTGATACTTAAATATTTTTCTCTTACAATACAAAGGTTAACACAATGCTCAAGCATTAGAGAAAATAAGTCTGCAATGGAAGGCTTATTCCAGCAGATGATTCCTAATTGTATTTACTATGGTTGTTATTCATCCCAAAATGTTAATTGACTAGTTTATTTTTTCATTTATTTTTGGGAAAGCACCTGAGAAATCAAGCTGAGTATGAACAAGGGCTCTAGATTCATTCCCTGATTCCAGGAGCTCCAGCAGATTATTGCCTTTCTTAGGGACCTGGTTTCCTTTTGTCAAGACTTAGCAAAATCTTAACAAGGCATGGATAGTAACGTATAAGATGCTTTGCCAGAGAAATAGCTGAGACATACTTTCTGCCCTGGATGCTGGTCAAGTATGCCATTCTCAGACCTTTGTTGCATATGGAATTATATTACAAAAGGGAAAATTAGTGAGATTGTCAACCCTGGCCTCTAGTATCATGCTGACTTTAATAATAAATGCTTTTTGTTGGTAATCATGGTTTATTCATCTCATGGAAATTGTTTACCTTTTAGAAGGGCCTGGATTTTTGAATAGGGAAAATACGTTACTTAAGAACTGAAAAGAGTTTCGTTTTCACTGTCTAGTTTGAGAGATTTCACTGATTTTATACCCCAGGAAATGAAGAAAACAAACCATACAGCTTTGAAACTTACACTACATTATGCTTAGCTTTGAAACATGCAGTCATTCATTTAATCAATACAGTAATTGAGGTGTGTCCTATATTGGCACAGAAATGCTGTGGTCATAGGCGTTTGGAACTCCTAAAGCCTGGCTCATGAGTTCTCAATAAATATTTGTTGAATTCAGGCTGTTTTTTCTGGTCAGTTTGTGCCATATACTCTTCTAGGCAAGAAATGAGTATTCCCTGTGGCATTTTCCTTTAGCAAATAAAACAGGAGACAAACACAGAACATCAAATCTTACCCTGAAAACCAACTCCTAGCCCCTCTGAGGTCATAGGTGGTGATGGCCAAGACAGACTGCTCCTGAGAACTGGGTCGTGCTGCCCTCCTCCAGGGAACAAAGGGCACATCAGCCCAAGGGGCTTACATTTCACTGTGATGAAGCAACTTCATAAACTCAGTGCTTACATGGAGTTGTTTGTTATTTTCCATTTTTACCTTAAAGAGATAGCTGTTATTTCCTTGAGAAAGTAGTTGATTGGCCTTCATGATTGTTGTGGGCCATTACTATTGTTACTAAATTCAGAAGGAGTTCAGCTTAGAATGAAAGCTCATATGTTTACTGGAGGAGAGCGGATGAAATCACAGTCTGATGGGTCACAGAATATTATCCTTTTCCAGGAACAATTGGGCCTCCCTTTAAGAGCTTTAACTGGCTATTACTGACAAAAATGAAAGAAAAATAGATCATTCTGTTCTAGCAAGTCAATAAGCAGATGCTTGGAATTATCTGAGTCTTATTTGCCAAAGGCAAAATATTTCAACCCAATAAACTGTCCCACAAATGAGCAAGCTGGTTTCCATGGCCTGTTCATTTTAAATATTGTTTTCTTTCTTTGCATGTTTTTAAAATAATTATCAAATTAAAAAACAACTAGCCTGGAAAGAAAATAAACCAAATCTCTGTGAAATTACTTGGGCAGATTTCTGAAATATTAGCTTCTGTCTTTCTGTGACGGCTACTAAGTTAGGAATAGCTAGGTGACGCGCCAAAGTGCTTCCAGGATGAAAGGACTCCGTGTGTTCAAGTGGATGTAAATAGGAATTTCAGATCATCTCCAAATCTCCAAGACTAGAAGCCTGAGGCACTGCAGTTTCTCGTAAGAAGACTTAGATGCTCCACTGTGTCCACCTTATTCAAGAAACATCCGCAGTGGTAGCCTTGGGACCCTGGCTCACCTGTTCCGTAGGTCAGAGGTGCCCTCCCTGTCACAGGCTCTGAGGGGACTTCCATGAGCCCACTGGCTGGAGGGAGCAGTGGAAGAAAACCCCCAAAAGACTTATTTTCAGAGCAGTTTTAGGTTCCCACTAAAACTGAGTTGGAACCAGAGTCCCCATACACTGCCCCACACACAGCCTCCCCCAATGTCAACATCCCCACAGAGTGGAACCTTTGCTCAAATCAGCTACAAGAGCATAGCATAGTCACCCAACCTCCTAGTTTACATTAGGTTCACGCCTGGTGTTTTGACAAACGTTTGGCATGTATCTGCCATTATAGAGGTGGAAAACGACACCATGATGGGAAGGCATGTCTCTGATTTTTGCTCCTAAACCCATGCTCATCCTCAGAATCCAAATTCTAAGAATAAAGACACAAGCCTTTAAAAAAAAACTGGCATCCAGGTGTTTAAACATTGTGATGACAAAACGGTCTTCCTAGTTGTAAAGACTTAGTTGTTCATTAGCAATTATAATTATACAATGTATTTTGTTATGATCACATAGCCCAACTTTCTTATTTTACAGAGAAATTGTCACCCAAGTTAATAGCAGAGGCAGAAATGAGACCCAGGCCTCCTTTCTCTCAATCTACTGCTCTTTGCACTTTTAACAACATACATCTTTTCATTAGTCATGAAAACTTGTTTGATCTATGAGTTTAGCTGCCAAACTTTTACCAGAGCTGCTAGCAGTGGGAAAGTGTATGTATTTGGATTTCATATTATTTCCCTTTATACCCCTGGGTGAAAGAACTGTTGATTGAGAATAGTCAACAAGTAGAAATTTCGTAGGTGGAACTATGAGTCAGAAGAAAAGCATTCAAAATGCCAGAATTCCTGCTGCAAGAATTTGGGCAAGGATTTAATTTAACTCCTCTTACCTTTATCATCTTCATCTCTAAAACAAGAAATTCTCATTAAATAGTGTTTCAGGTCCTGGAAGCTCTAACATTGTACGGTTCTATGAAATGGGGCTAAGGGCTTGAATAATACATACTCTGCCTCATTCAGCCCAAATAATCAAAAATAAATCAAGATTCTAATATTTGTAGCATTACTTATTGAAGCTCTGACATATCATGCTACTACTTTACCAGGAGCAGTAATAATAACAACAGCAATAATGATGATCATGATAGCTAATATTATTTACATATTTACATTAACTATGACCCTATAATGTTGGTAACATTATTACCCCAATTTTATAGATAGGAAACCTGGATCCCAAAGGAGTTAAATAACCTGTCAAAATTCACACAATTAACAAGTTGGTGCTCTTAAGCACCACACTGCACTGTCACTTTGCAAAACACCAGTCTCTCAGGCAACTGATGTGCATCATTTGTGGGCCACTTAACACACAAGCCCTTTCTCTGGGGAATTTCCATTTTACCTGAATTTTCTAGCTAGAAGAGTAATTAAGAGGGTGAAGAGAACTTCAAGACTCTGGTTCTGATGAAGCTATATAGGGATCTGCATTGTCTTTCTGTAAGATGGATCTTGTCCTTTTGCAATTGATACTATTGATCAATTGTTTCAACGGTTCAGTACTGAATGATGGTGTTTTACAGGCTGCTGCATATGATGAGGACCACTTTGCTTCTTTTCCCAGAATGTGTGGACAGATTGCATAGCCAGAAATGTATGGATGCTGGTGCAAGACCCAGCATCTTCTAAGGCTACAAAAGTCAGCCTAACCATCTTCACTGTTTAGTTGAGTCTTCTGGCTTCTGCCTCTAGGTTTTTGACTCAGAGTGAGAATCTAGACAGCTTTTAAGGCTGAGACGGAGAGTTTCCAGAGTGTCATTTCCTGGTGGTGGGCTTCAGTTAAAAGTAAGACTAAAACTTGTAAGACTAAAACTTTCAGGATTATGTGTGAAATTTATTTTCTTCACATGAAACCTACCTTACCAAATTGTCATAATATAATACAACACAGAACCCATCTATTTCCCTGTGGAGTTCAATGTGTGCTAAACCCATTCGTGGGCATCCAGCACTTAATAATGGAATTTCTAATAACCTGAGAATGACTCTGACAGCAGCCAAACGTGTGTGTGTGTGTAGAAAATACTTGTTATTCTTTAGCTCTAGTTTCTAGCTTGGTAAACTAGCCCCATATCCCACCAATACCAAAGCCAATTAGAATGCATAACTCTACATCTGCCTCTGTGGTTTCTAAATACTTTGTGGGGAGTGGGCTTATCTAGGAATCAGCTGAGACTGGGTTTCCTGCCTCAGCTTTAAATGGCTGCAAGATTTCAGCCAGTACCCTTCAGCTTCTTCCAGGCTCAGTTTCCTTACCTTTAATATTAGGGGTAATAGAATCTACCCCTCATATCCCAAGAAGGATCAGTGAGATAGCATTTGTTACAACTCCTTGTAAGCCATAAAGTCTGTGCAAAAGAAAGAAATAGGTTTTCTATCCTTTCAGTCCTTCTCAGTCAAAATAACTCTCAGGTTGCCAATACCCAGTCCTGAGCCAGAACTGACAGCTAAATCAAAGTCTTTGGGGTTAAGATCTTGGATCTAAACTTGCATGTTTATAAAATGGTATTTAGGAGGCTTGCTGGTTCCTTCTAAAATCAATGGCTCTCAACCTGTGGCAGTGCCATCTCACTAAGGTGTCCTTTTTATTGTCACAGACACTGGATGTACTATTGGCTTTTGGTGGACTGGGATATTAATGCTAAATATCCTGCATTAGGCAGGACAATCCAGCACAATGAAAAAGTATCCCACCCACAATGCCAATAGCACTCCTCCTCCACTGAGAAATAGTGTTCACATGCCATCCATGGTCCATAATTCACCAATTAATGCAGAGAAAATTTACTTTTGGTATCCTCCCCCAGGTGAAATACAGCCATACCCACGTGAGATATACACAAGCGCAGAAGCATTACTGGGCTTCCAGTAACTTTATTGAGAAATCAAATATGAAGCCAGAGATCAATTGTTTTCAAACTGACCCTTAGAAGCTTCTACAAGGAGCCTCCTTCAACTTCTGCGGGTGCAAGGAGTCCCAATAAGTTAACGTGACCATATAACAAGGCTAAATTAAAGGTTGATGTTGGGGGGCCCAAAATAAGTGAATCATGATTCTGAAAACCACTGTCTTTGCAGTTCATTGAAGAAACATTGGGTTATGCCCCTAGTTTGAGACAAGCGTGGGTCTGGCTTAGTACTGGACATAATATCTGCCCTCAAGGCAGCAACAACCTGACAGTCAGACAGATGTAAACTCCACTAATTATGTATGCACCATATATGACATGTGTTATAAAAGAGCCTCCAAAACCAGAGAATGATTCACCTCCATAGAGGAATTATAGTTGACTGTACTTTGAATGATATATATTTTCTCATGTGGATAAATGAGATTAAAGGATATTGTAGAAATGAGAACAGCATAAGAAATGCTGGAAAAGTGTGAATGTAAATGGCATATGTGTGGGCTGATGTGATCAGATAAAGACCTGGCTAGAAATGGTAAAAGGTCTTATGGGAAAGACTGAAGAAACCTGAATGAAGCTGGGTGGACGTATTTATTCAGCCTAGAGTTTATCTTTCACACAGGCTTTTTATGAGTATCCTGGGAATATCATTGAATTCAGGGCTGCTTCATGGCAGATACCAGAATCATGAAATCTAATCTAACAGCTAGAAAGAATCTCAGAAAACATCCCAGACTTCTGCTTGCCCTATGTTTTGCAGTTGAAGTAATTAAAAACCAGAGATGTTAAGTGACTTGCCCAAGGTGAGCCAACAAATTAGTGACAGGACAAAGCCTAGCGCCTAGTCCATCCTCTTAGTTTGTAGCATTTTGTCTTGCTCTGTGCTGCCCTCAGGAATTTTATTCATCATTTGAGTATTATCCAATGTAACATACAATGTGATTATTAAGTATTTATGAAGCTCCAAGTTTTCCATTGCTCATTATGAAGATATAGTTCCTTCATTACAACCAGGTGGCAGATGAGATCCTGGGCTGTTTCTACATGAGAGCATTCTCTTCAGAAACGCAAACAGCACACCCAACACATGGGCATAACATTCTTCTCCCACCTCACACACCTCCCCTGCCTCCTCATTTCAAACTGCCAGAGATTATAGATGCACAGCCTGAACAGAAGGCATGTTAATCGCTGGTGATCCTGTAAATAATATGCTCTTCGTGCTTGCATATGAATAATCACAGCCTCTATTTTCTCCATGAGGGAGCCTTCAGAAAGAGGAAGAAGTTGCCTACTCACAGAGCTCATCAGAGAGCATCTCAGACTCCAGAGTGCCAGTTCTTTTTGTAACAGTGTTGAATTTTTCACCCATCTACACACTCCTAACAATTTATCAAGGCTATAGTCTTAAATTTCACCTCACAGTCAAGTTTGTCTACGCATATTTAGATTCCGAAACTGTTTATTTCCCACTGCCCTTTCCCTGGCTACCTTTCCTCCAACCCTCATCCAATGTACATCCCATAGAAATCATCTAAACCAATCCACCTATTTTACAAGAGTGTAAACTGAGAGCCATAGAGGTGAAGACATTTGCTCTAGGTTGCACAGCTGAAAGCAGCACTGAGACTAAATTCTCTGGCTCCCAGCCCCATGCCCTTCCCTCCACACCAAGCTGCTATTTCTCAAGGGTAAGTACACAGCATTTTCCAGTCTCCCGTCCCACCCTGTTCATTGCATAACCCCATAAGGTCGGATGAAAACCACTGATTGTGTTGTCCTCAGAAGTATATCCTGGACCCTATTTAGAATACCCACTACCTGTGATTGCCCATACTGTGCTTGTCCATCTGTCACATGAAGAAGCTGGCTAGGGAGGAGTTTGACACACTTTCTAGTCAAGAGGATACATACAATCAATGCCACGGCTCAGGTAGAGATCAATACAGAAAACAGTGTGCTCAAGAAAAAGAGGGCAGGGTCCATGGCTCCTGCCGTTTAATAATGGAGCACATTATATTCAAAATTCACCCTTAAGTGGCAGGTTATTAGATTCATAATCCCAGACAACTGGGTAATTAGATGGGTTTAAGGAAGATTGGTAGTAATCAAGAAAGTGAAAAAAAGCCAGTTCCCAAACCATCTCTGCTTCAGGGGCAAGGTGTTTGGCCTGAATCGATCAGCATGGTGGATGTAATTAAGTGTGCTCAAAGTTTACAGTGATAGATTTTTTTTTTTTAAAGAAAATCAGTGGAGCTCACATTTTGCTTAAAGTCCTTCTGATGAATGATTTTAAGGCTAAAACAGGTGGTGTTTCAGTAATGATTAGACAGAAAATAAAAGCAGAGATGATGGGAAAGAAACCCAAGAACTGGTTTCTCAGGGCGGGCTTCGTAGGGTCATGATTGTCTCATAATCTCACCAGACTTATTAGGTAAAGAAACTTTATTTTATCAGTTCTATCAAAAGTCCCTTCTTAGGGAAAGGATTAAAGATGGCGGTGTGAGAGGTGAGACATAGGCTTCCACCTAAAACCGCCTATAATATGAAAATATAATTAATACAACTAATCCTGAAAAAGCAACAGGAAAGAGGACTGTGCCAGACTGCATACACCTGGAGAAAAGAGCAGACCTCACAGAATAGGGTAACTTACCAAACTGTGGCCTGGCGGTACCCAAACCCTTCCCCCACCCCAGCTCACTGGCGGGAGGAAGAGAAACCAAGCAGGGAGGGAATGGAGGCCTGGGACTGCTGAATACCTAACTCTGGAGATCTGCTCTGGGAGCACAAACCTACAATTCATGGTGCTTGCATGATACTCTCATGATTATGGGGTTGGAAAGCTAAGAAAGGCACAATTCCTGGAAAGACTAAGATTCCAGTCACTGGTGGAAAGCAGGGTTCTATATCCAGCTGCACTGGGACAAAAGAAAGGTGGGAAGTCTAAGAGACTTCCTAACAAGGAAGCCCTTAGCAAGAGGGCTACTAAAGGGGCAAGGATTGCACAGAGCTTACTGCCCAGGAGAGAGGACAGGTAGACAAAATTGTCCGGTGAACTCTGCCCAGCAGGTTGAGAGCTTTGCCATATAGACTCTCATACTTAAGGAGGAAAAAGAAATCTTCCTCCTTAGACAATCTTCAGGTGCTCCAGGTCCCTGGCTGGCTACACAGCTCCAAGTACCCCCTCCGTGATAGGCAGCATACTGAGCCTTTCTTCCAGCCAGCCCCACCTGGCTCGCAAACAGGCAAACCCTACCCTGGCGTTAGCCTAGCCAAAGGGAAGATCTGTCTACAGCAACTACAAATGCAAAGCATAGAGGCTTATACCTGTGTGTTTAGCCCACTGGTTCAGGCAGTGGAGACAGGCATAGCAGCCGGGAAGCAGGAAAGAGCTCTTTCCTCCCCCCAGGCACCAACACCACTCCCCTGCGACCCCCAACATTGCTTCAGGGGCTGAGCAGCTCCAGGGAGTAGAGCTGCTGGGCACTAGAGGGCGCCATATACAAATATGAAATGCTAAAGAAATCTGGTTCAGAGTAAAATTATTAATACCACTCCTGAGAAAGATTTAAACGGCACTGACCTCATGACTCTTCCTGAAAGGGAATTCACAATAAAAATCATTAACATGCTCATGGAGATACGGAAAGATATTCAACATCTCAGGAATGAATTCCGGTCGGAGACCCAATCATTGAAGAGCACAATGGACGGTATTAAAAGCAGACTGGATACAATGGAGGAGAAAATAAATGGAATAGAAACTAGAGAAGAGGAATACAAAGAAGCTGAGGCACAGAGAGAAAAAAGGTTCTCTAAGAATGAAAGAATATTGAGAGAACTGTGTGACCAATCTAAACAGAACAATATTTGCATTATAGGGGTACCAGAAGAAGAAGAGAGAGAAAAAGGGATACAAAGTGTCTTTGAGGAGGTAATTGCTGAAAACTTCCCCAATCTGGGGAAGGAGATAGTCTGTCAGGCCATGGAGATGCACAGATCTCCCAAAACAAGGGACCCAAGGAAGACAACACTGAGACATATAGTAATTAAAATGGGCAAAGATCAAGGATAAGGACAGACTTTAAAAGCATCCAGAGAAAGAAATAAGATCACATACAAAGGAAAGCCCATCAGGCTATCATCAGACTTCTCAACAGAAACCTTACAGGCCAGAGGGAATGGCATGATGTATTTAATACAATGAAGCAGAAGGGCTTAGAAGCAAGAATACTCTACCCAGCAAGGTTACCATTTAAATTTGAAGGAGGGATTAAACAATTTTCAGATAAGCAAAAGCTGAGAGAATTTACCTCCCACAAACTATCTCTACAGTGTATTTTGGAGGGACTGCTATAGATGGAAGTGTTCCTAAGGTTTAATAGCTGTCACCAGAGGTAATAAAACCATAGTAAAGAAAGTAGAACAGCAAATTACTAAGCAAATGCAAAAATTAAAATAAATATCTCCAAAGTCAATCAAGGGAAAGACAAAGAGTACAGAATATGATACTTAATATATAAAGAATGGAAGAGGAAGAAAAAAAAAAGAACCTTTAGATTGTGTTTATAATAGCATATTAAGTGAGTTAAGTTAGACTCTTGTATAGTTAGGAATTTAACCTTGAACCTTTGGTAACCACGAATCTAAAGCCTGCGGTGCCAGTAAGTACATACCTATTGATAATCACCCTAAATGTAAATGGACTGAATGCACCAATCAAAAGACATAGAGTCACTAAATGGATAAAAAAACAAGATCCATCTATATGCTGCCTACAAAAGACTCACTTTAAACCCAAAGACATACACAGACTAAAAGTGAAGGGATGGAAAAAGGTATTTCATGCAACTAATAGGGAGAAAAAGGCAGGAGTTTCAGTACTTATAGCAGACAAAATAGACTTCAAAACAAAGAAAGTCACAAGAGACAAAGAAGGATATTACATAATGATAAAAGGGTCAACCCAACAAGAGAATATACCATTATAAATATCTATGTGCCCAACACAGGATCACCTACATATGTGAAACAAATACTAACAGAATTAAAGGGAGAAATAGAATGCAATGCATTCATTCTAGGAGACTTTAAGACTCCACTCACTCTGAAGGACAGATCAATCAGACAGAAAATAAGTATGGAGACAGAGGCACTGAACAACACAATAGAACACATAGACCTAACAGACATCTACAGAACTCTACACACAAAAACAGCAGAATGCACATTCTTCTCAAGTGCACATGGAACATTTTCAAGAATAGATCATATACTAGGCCACAAAAAGAGCCTCAGCATATTCAAAAAGATTGAAATTGTACCAACCACTTTCTCAGACCACAAAGGTATGAAACTAGAAATAAATTACGCAAAGAAAATGAAAAATCCCACAAACACATGGAGGCTTTACAACATGCTCCTAAATAACCAATGGATCAATGACCAAATAAAAACAGAGATCAAGTAATATATAGAGACAAATGACAACAATAATTCAACACCGCAAAACCTATGCAACACAGCGAAGGCCGTGCTAAGAGGAAAGTATATTGCAATACATGCCTACCTCAGGAAAGAAGAACAATTCCACATGAGCAGTCTAAACTCACAATTAACGAAACTAGAAAAAGAAGAACAAATAAGGCCCAAAGTTAATAGAAGGAGGGACATAATAAAGATTAGAGAAGAAATAAAGAAAATTGAGAAGAATAAAACAATAGAAAGAATCCATGAAAACAAGAGATGGTTCTTTGAGAAAATAAACAAAATAGATAAAACCCTAGCCAGACTTATCAAGAAAAAAAAGTGAGTCTACGCACATAAACAGAATCAGATATTAGAAAGGAAAACTCACTATGGACACCACAAAATACAGAAAATTATTAGAGAATACTATGAAAAATTATATGCTAACAAACTGAATAACCTAGAAAAAATGGACAACCTTCTAGAAAAATACAACCTTCCAAGGCTGACCCAGAAAGAAACAGAAAATCTGAACAGACCAGCAACGAAATTGAGCTGATAATCAAAAACCTACCTAAGAAAAAACACCTGGACCAGATGGCTTCACTGCTGAATTTTATCAAACATTTAGTGAAGAGCTAATACCCATCTTCCTTAAAGTTTTCCAAAGAGTAGAAGAAGAGGGAATACTTCCAAACTCATTCTATGAGGCCAGCATCACTCTAATACCAAAACCAGGCAAGGACACCACAACAAAAGAAAATTACAGACCAATATCCCAGATGAACATACATGCAAAAATACTCAACAAAATATTAGCAGACCGAATTCAAAAATACATCAAAAAGATGATCCATCATGATCAAGTAGGATTTATTCCAGGGATGCAAGGATGGTACATTTGAAAATCCATCAACATCATCCACCATATCAACAAAAAGAAGGGCAAAAACCACATGATCATCTCCATAGATGCTGAAAAAGCATCTGACAAAATTCAACATCCATTCATGATAAAAACTCTCAACAAAATGGGTATAGACGGCAAGTACCTCAACATCATAAAGGCCATATATGACAAACCCACAGCCAACATCATACTTAACAGCGAGAAGCTGAAAGCTTTTCCTTTAAGATCGGGAACAAGACAAGGATGCCCACTCTCACCACTTCTATTCAACATAGTACTGGAGGTCCTAGCCATGGCAATCAGACAACACAAAGAAATAAAAGGCATCCAGATTGGCAAGGAAGAAGTTAAACTGTCTCTGTTTGCAGATGATATGATATTGTACATAAAAAACCCTAAAGAATCCATTCCAAAACTACTAGATCTAATATCAGAACTCAAGAAAGTTGCGGGATACAAAATTAATATGCAGAAATCTGTGGCATCCCTATATACTAACAATGAACTAGCACAGAGAGAAATCAGGAAAACAATTCCATTCACAGTTGCATCAGAAAGAATAAAGTACCTAGGAATAAACCTAACCAAGGAAGTGAAAGACCTATACTCTGAAAACTACAAGACACTCAAGAGAGGAATTTAAAAAGATACCAATAAATGGAAACATCCTGTGCTCATGGACAGGAAGAATTAATATTGTCAAAATGGCCATCCTGCCTAAAGCAATCTACAGATTCAATGCAGTTCTTATCAAAATACAAACAGCATTCTTCAACAAACTTGAGAAAATCATTCTAAAGTTGATATGGAACCACAAAAGACCCTGAGTAGCCAAAGCAATCCTGAGAAGGAGGAATAAAGCTGGGGGGATTATGCTCCCCAACTTCAAGCTCTACTACAAAGCCACAGTACTCAAGACAATTTGGTACTGGCACAAGAACAGACCCATAGACCAATGGAACAGATTAGAGACCTGATATAAACCCAACCTTATATGATCAATTAATATATGATAAAGATGCCACGGACATACAATGGGGAAATGACAGCCTCTTCAACAGCTGGTGTTGGCAAAACTGGACAGCTACATGCAAGATAATTAAACTGGATTATTGTTTAACCCCATACACAAAAGTAAACTTGAAATGGATCAAGGAGCTGAATGTAAGTCATGAAACCATAAAACTCGTAGAAAACAACATAGGCAAGAATCTCCTGAATATAAGCATGAGCAACTTCTTCCTGAACGCCTCTCCTCGAGCAAGGGAACAGAAGGAAAAATGAACTCATGGGACTACATCAAACTAAAAAGTTTCTGCACAGCAAAGGATACCATCAACAGAACAAAAAGGCATCCTACAGTATGGGAGAATATATTTGTAAATGACATATCTGACAAGAGGCTAACATCCAAAATATATAAAGAACTTACACCCTTCAACACCCAAAAAGCAAATAACCCAATTAAAAAATGGGCAGAGGATATGAAGAGACAGTTCTCCAAAGAAGAAATTCAGATGGCCAACTGACACATGAAGAGATGCTCCACATCACTAATCATCAGGGAAATGCAAATTAAAACCACAATGAGATATCACCTCACACCAGTAAGGATGGCCAGCATCGAAAAGACTAAGAACAATAAATAACGGCGAGGATGCGGAGAAAGGGGAACCATCCTACACTGCTGGTGGGAATGTATGCTAGTTTAACCATTGTGGAAAGCAATGTGGAGGTTCCTCAAAAAACTAAAAATAGAAATAACATTTGACCCAGGAATCCCACTCCTTGGAATCTACCCAAAGAATACAACTTCTCAGATTCAAAAAGACATATGCACCCCTATGTTTATTGCAGCACTTTTTACAATAGCCAAGATATGGAAGCAACCTAAGTGTCCATCAGTAGATGAATGGATAAAGAAGATGTGGTGCATATACACAATGGAATACTATTCAGCCATAAGAAGAAAACAAATCCTACCATTTGCAACAACATGGATGGAGCTAGAGGGTATTATGCTCAGTGAAATAAGCCAGGCAGAGAAAGACAAGTGCCGAATGATTTCCCTCATTTGTGGAGTATAACAACGAAGCAAAACTGAAGGAACAAAATAGCAGCAGACTCAGAGACTCCAAGAAGGAACTAGTGGTTATCAAAAGGAAGGGGTGTGGAAGGGTGGGTGGGGAGGATGGGAAAAGGGGATTATGGGGTATTATGTTTAGTACACATGGTGTGGGGGATCACGGGGAAAACAGTGTAGCACAGAGAAGGCAAATAGTGAATCTGTGGCATCTTACTATACTGATAACAGTGACTGCATTGGGGTATGGGTGGGGACTTGATAACATGGGTAAATGTAGTGACCACATTGTTTTTTCATGTGAAATGTTCATAAGAGTGTATATCAATAATACCTTGATTAGAAAAAAAAGAGTCCTTTTTGTGGAATCAAGCCATGCTCCCCATATCCTAAGAAGCTGATTGGTAGGTAAACCAGATGTCAAGATTGGTACCCACTGTGGGGGATGCTGGGCGTGTTGCCCAGGTCATTCCCTTCCTAGACTCAGGGAGGCGGGAAAACCAAATGGGGCACCAGCGATGACCTGTGAGCACCGCCTTGGGGTTGGTGAAGGTGGACAGACAGTCTTAGAAATGTGCCGTCTGGCCTAGAGAATTCCTCCAAATTCCATCCAAGGAATGGAACAGTTGTGTCCTTCAAATAGAGGCTCTAGTTTTCCCTTTCCCTAGTGTAGGAGAAATATTGACAAATTCTTTTGGTAGAAGATAAGGACTTTATCTACTCTCTCTGCAGTCCCCACTTTCTGCTAGGATATAACTTCAGACATGTAACTTAACTGATAGCCTAGCCCATGTTAGTTACATGCTAGTCCCCTTTAGGGAGTTCTGGTAAATGCCCCAGCTTAGCCTTCAGTCATGTATAAACCACCCTAGTGGTTGGGTTATTTCTGTAAGGGCTGATTCTGTTTATTCTGCCTCAGAGGGTATCACGGTCTGACCTTGCCTGGAGTACACCAGGGTCTGGTTTATCCTTGTCCGTCAACTCCATGTGTGGACCCTGACATTTGAAATTGTCGTTAGTCACTCTCAATGCAGAAAACATCCATGGGGTGACTATGACTCATCCACAAAGTGCCAAAGGAATCGACTCTCAAAAGGTTTTTTTTTTTTAATCAGACAATTACTTCTGAAAGAGGCCAAACAACCGTTTGGACTATTTTTACTTCCCCTTGACCTGGCTGGTTATCCTGGTTCCAAGCAGGCACAAACTACACAGTCTGCGATTCATACTAAATCTTTCCTAGTCACACAGACTTTTGACACACTTTCTATTCCAGCATCAGAACACAGAAGAAGAAAATATCTGAATGAGTGTGGACTGTTGTGCCAGAAATGAATTCCTAATATAGACAACTAAAATATGCCACTATAGAACTTAACTGTCAAAATAGAAACGAAACTTGTGTTTCAATGCTATCTTAGTGACTAGCCTGTGTTCTTTCTTTCTGCCCCCAAGTCTATTCCGAACTACAGTTTAAATAAATACCACAGTACCATCACAGTGCATTCAGAATCTGGGGAGAACTTGTCCATTGAGCATTACGATGCCATCTCTTTATGTACATGACTCCAATATGGCAAGTGATTGAGTGTTCTTTTAAAGTCAAGGAAAATTAGATAACTACACCATAATACTTCTGATAATAGTAACAATAGTTCATGTTTGCTCATTTAATTCTATAATTAGGTATTGTTATCCTGATTCTACATAAGAGGATTATCAAATTTAAACGACTTACCCAAGGGCTCATAGCCAGGGAAGGGTAGAGTCAAGATTCAAACGCTTTGCCATCCGACAACAAAATCCTCCCCACACATACTGCACATCCACAATTTACAAATTCTTTCTGAGACAGCTCTCTCCTAATGGATCTTATATGAGGGCATGCATGACAACAGTGACTCTTTATTTATTAGTTAGTCATTCATTCAACCAATGTGCTGAAGACTGACGCTCAAGTGGGAAAAAACACAGACTAGGAGCTGTAAATAAAAATAGGAATGACTGTTCAAATACTGCTGCTCAGAAAAAAACAATACCACATCTCCATGCCAAGGAATGTGGAGCATTGCATTCAAGATTGGTTGTTTTGGTTTCATTTCCATAATCAGAGATGTGATTTGGATTCTTTCCATGTAACTGTCAAATAAACAAAATTATAGGCCCAACTAACCAATGTAATGCAATAAAGCAAAGGTCTAGGACCCCTAAGCTTCCTGTGGGTGGTTTCTGGAAAATTTGCCCTAACTGACAGCAATGCACACTTCACCTCCAGACTTAAACTAAATTAAATATTCTAAAAGTTCAAGATACACTTTCATTTGCCTACATGAGCTCATTTCTTTCAGCAAAGGCTAAGATTGTTTGCCTCAAAGCAAGGACCATAGTTCAGGAAGACTAATAAGCTGTAATGGGAAAACTGATGGCAGAAGGGATATTTATTAAGCAAAACAGAATGGGGGATTTGAAAGGAAGGAGAGTATTTTGGAAGGCCATTTTGCTCAGTTTAAGAGAATTCAAAAGTTAATCTAATTGCTGATGGACTAGAGCATATCAAGGAAATGTTGAATGAGACAGTGAAAAAGAATATTAAGTCGACAGAACAAGGAGGGAGGAAGAAATACATTCTTCCCAGAGAACTCTCCCTTAAAAGGAAGAGTTGCGGGGGTTGAGGGTGTATTTGCTGGGCAGGTGCATTTCACTCCCCCCTCATCAAAGTCTTTTCCAGTGTCCCAGGCTTAAGAGTAATAGGCATCTCTCAGCATAGTTGGTTCTTTCTCAGTTCCGAATCGTTCAGTTTGTCTCCAGTTTTCAGAAGTCTCTTACAACAGACATCATCAGGAAGCCATTAACGAAGAATCCCAATTATACCAAGCCTAGAGGCCTAATCTATAGACAGAAAACTATTTGGACTCTCAAGGTGACTTTTCTCCACTCAAGACATGGGACCTCAAGCCTTTCCTAGCATAAGACTGAAACAAACAAATAAAAAGCAAGGGGAAACCACTGTCATTAGAAAATTAATGTGCCAGCCTAACTCACAGTTGAGCTTATATGCAGGGCCAGTTTCTAGTCAAAAAGTAAGAAAATATCAACTGTAAATGGAATGTTTAGGGTGTAACTCAGGGCATGGCTGCATCATATCACTCAGAGTGGTCCGTATCACTTAAAACGCTGGCTTTCTGTTTTTTGTTTTTTGTGTTTTAACAAACCATAAGGTGATCCCTACCAAAATTTCTTTGGGCTCATCTTCTTGGAGTTTTTTAGAAAACTTTTCATTACAAGTAAACTCATCTTTCCTGGACCTTGAATGTTGAGCTAAGGATATAAGGCTTTAAGCCACAAGCAATGGCAGGCCACCAAAGATTTCAGGGCAGAGGAGTTATGACAAGAAGAGTGACAGAGGGTTCTAGCAACAATGAGTGGGGTAGACCAGGGAGACTCAGAGAGAGGGTGGAAACAGAAAAGTAAGCCAGGAGATTGAACTGTGGAAAATGTGCAAAGAAAGAATATTTCATAGCTATAGAATCAGGGGCCATTGTTGCTATTTCCCGGCTGCTGCTGAACCATGTAGTCCAAATCTTGTTTGAGATAAGCACGACTCTGAGAACTGTGGAAAGAGCACCCCTCTCTCCTCGGCTTCAGCCCTGCCTTCAGTGGCCACCTTTCTCTCAGCTGACAGGAGCCACTCTCCATTGGCAGTGGAAGGGTTGGCAGGGATGGGCAGAGGCATCGAGAGGGGAAACCGGATGAAGGAGGCCCCATTACGCAGTGGAAGAGCAGTGTGTGCCTCACCTCACCCAGAGCCCTTTGCTTTTCTGGGTCTGAGGTGCCTCAGCCATAAGGCAGAAAGGCTGCCCCAGATGACTGCCATGGCTCTTTCCAGCTGGAAAATGTATAACATCAGCAGCATATTATTAATTTAAAGATGCATTTCATGGATCATATTCAATTCAATTCAATTCCAGGGTGGATCACTGTACAAAATGCCAAAACTCCTAAGGGTTTTATTCCCTCACTTTATTTTTCTGCCCTCCATTTGTTGTTTTTTTTCCATTACTTTTCTGATGCAGTATTTTTTCCCTCTTTCATCTTTTTTTTCATTTTCTAGCGATGCAGGGAAGGGGCTGCCTCCAAGGCCCAGAAGCTGAGGTCATCTGTTTACCCGCAGGACAAGGAGGAGCCGGGGCTTAGCCAGTCAGCCCCTTCTCTCACCATCCCGTGGCTGATCCTCAGCCCTGTACCAGCCAGAGCAGGAAGTTGAACTCAGCCTCCCTTCTGACTTACTCTTTTTTGTCACTGCTTTCTCTGCCAAGCTGCAGGCTCCCAGATGTTCTAGGCAACTCTCTCTCCCATGCACCCAGGCCAAGCAAGGTGACTGCTGTCATCTCATTTTCCTAGGAAGAAGAATAAAGAAGGAGGCGATTTGCACCAGTCATGCCGTAGTTTAGCTTGACAGCAGCCACTCCACCATGCACATGTACACACACAGCCCCAGTCTCCCATCTGCAGCTGCCTCTGTTTAACCCTGACCTGCCCAAATCCAGCAGGTTAGCAGCCATGGGGGCTCTACTTCCCAAGAAAGGCCCAGACCCTGCATTAGTCAGTCATCTTTTAGTCCCCCTCAACTACGACTGCCCTGAGAGCCATCATCTCCTTGCCTTGCTCACTCAGTGGAAGCTGAGCTCAGGTATGGTGCCCCCTACCTTGTTACCCTACCCACCCCCACCCCCACCCCCACCCCAGCCCAGGGCTTCCGACCCACTGCTTGGGTGCCTCACTACTCATACCAGCCTGATTCTTTTTAGAAAACTGAAGCTGCCCTTGAAATATTAAGAGAAAAATGCAGGATATATTGGTCCTCAAAGCCCAAGAAGGTTTGAGATTTCCTCCTAGCAATGCAGGATTGTGCAACAAGAACCCGATGATAGGGCCCTAGAAACCCTTAAACAAATAAAACACTTGATTTCCAAGAGAGACAGACCTATGCGGAACCTGAATCTCCATAGACCCAAAACTAGAGCGAGGAGGAAAGATTTAGCTGCCCAAAAAGAGCTGCAGAAAGTGCAAGTTACTATTACACCTTGACATGCAGTTGGGCCACTCCTGTCTCCTAGGGAAATAACAATAACATCTGTATTTTAATCTAATATGTAGCAGGCACTTCATGTACATTGACACAAATTAGGACAATAATCCTACAAGGTAGGCATTATTATCCGCAAATGAAGAAATTGAAGCTCAGAAAGACTTTAAACTCGAAATAAAGTGGGGCAGGGACTCCAACACAGATCCATCTGACTTACTTCGGAAAAAAGATAAACTATTAACATTTAAACTTAGTAAAATTAACCCAAAACCTGTGAAAGGGCTGCAGACCTGGCCTTAGGGCTGCTGCCTCTAACTAGCAGTGTGACCCTGGCACATCTTATGGGTTTTACCGTCTTTGTCTATGAAATGAGAGTGCCAGAGCCAATGATTTCTCCCATCGCCAGCACTCAGAGCATGCTTCCTAACCTCAGTGTGTCTCTTCCATGGGGCCAGAGGCTAAAACCTTACCTCAGCACAACAGATCTCTACCAACAGGAAGCACCACTTCAGAGGCTCTGGAAATGACTCAGAAAATAAATCTATTCTCCCCAGAAAACCCATAATTTATACAATTTTGATTACCCACTGGCCAGGGCTAGCTCAGGTAGCATTTTCCACTGTTTATTTCACCAGCCCTCCACTCCACGGCGCTCTGATGGCACTGGAGAGAGGATCTGTGCTCAATATTTGTCATCCCCGTTTTTAAAGAGGGGTAGTGACTCAAAAGTGAAAAAGGGAGAAAAGGTAAACATTACACATCCCCACATACCTCTTGTGTGACAACTCATTGCAAAGATGTGTTAATGGTCAAGAGGGCTGGATTTATTTACTGGCAAGGATTCTTCATTTAATAAAAGGAATCGCTAGGATTACTAAATAGTGTGTTTACAGTTTATCAGAAACTGAACTTGGTGGAAAGATAGATACTAAATCCAATGTGACTGAATGCGGATCACAGCCAAAGGTGGAACATGTGCTCTTTCTGTGAAAATACCATACTCTGTTTGCCAAAGTTTGCTTTACATACAACCTTTAGGAACCAGTGTTTGTTGAAGTGATGTGAATGTGTTTTTGTGGGGCGGGATGCATGTTGGCATGAATCTATACGGAGGGACGGGGTGCACACTGGTAAGGGAGGAGAAAGGCAGGTGCAGGCGAGATGTGAATGACTAGAAAGGAATCATGGTGGCAAATATTGTATTGACTTAAAAAAATCTGAAAGGATGTTATTGAAAGAGAGGATGACATTTGATGCGCTCTGTTGAGTCAAATGACCAAAAATGAAGCTTCATCTAAGCCACCTTATACATCGACAGGGCTCCGTTGGTCAGCATGTCAACCATGAAAGGAGGTTTGACAAGTGAAAACAGTATTTCTGTGGCATGGCTGGAAACCAGATAATGCCAGAATGAGCAGTATTTCTCAGGAGAAATCAGGAAATCTTCTTATGGCCTCTGTGGTTTGCCATGTCCTGACCCACAAACTACAGCACACTATCAAGAAGACCCTATGGATAGCCTTTTAAGGTTTATTCCATCTTCCACATCAGTTTGCATTTCATCCTCATCACAACCCTGTGGAGCAAGCAGATATATTATCCTCATTTCATAGACAAAGATACTGAGGTTCAGAAAGACAGTACATCTAGATCCAGATAAATCTCAAAAAGAAAAATTTGAGTGAAAAATCTTATTGATACTATTTTGAGACATTTTGGACACACACAAAACAATAATCGGTAGGGATACAATTTATGTGGTTAAAAAAAGTTTAAACATCTGAAGGAATGGTACATACCGTCTCCAGGATAGTGGTTACCTCTATGGAGAAAGAGGGAAGAAAAAATAGGGGAGCCTTAGCTGTTAACTAGTAGCTTTTCTTTCTTTTCAGAAAAAGAGATCTAAAGCAAAGAATGTTTAATAGGGTGTTTAAATGTTAAATAGGATATTGCTTTCTATACTTTTGCATCTGTCTGAAATAGTTCATAATTTAAATGTTTTACTGTTTTGTTTTTAGCGGGGAGGCACTGTGCTGGACCCCATATCAGAGCAGCAGGGTGGCCTTAGTGAGGTTGGGAAATCAGAGGAAAGTCTCCCTAACAATTCATGAGAGAGAGGAATGTCATGGAGGTCCCAGCCTCATGAACAGGGGTGGGGGATAATAAGACATCAGGCTCCCCAGGCAGGCTTTCGCACACCTTGACCAGCCCTGTCCTCACTGTTCTTGTTTCTTGCAAGACTTGAGATGCTGGCAGCTGTAGCCACAGGTGCTTTGTCGTGGGAAGTCCTAAGGGATGACTCAGCTGGGCCTTCTCACCTCTGAAATGCCAGTGAACTGAAAGGGTTTGGTTCCATTTGGTTGTTAATTACATGTTGTATGAGACTGGTGTCTCACTTAATAAAATCAGCCAGTGTGGCCTCCCAAATTCAAGAGAGAGAGAGCCAAAGAAAGAGGGAGAGAAACCCTGGATGTTGTCAGTTTAATCCGTTTGTTTGGTTTTTAACCCAGATATTCAAATTAGTAAATTTTTACAAAATCTATGGCATTTAATTAGAACATGGATTAATCAGTATCCCTTTCTTGAATAATGCATACCAGTGAGTGTTCAGGGATTAAAAACAAAACAAAACAAAAAAAGATTTGCCAGAGAAAAAGAAAGGAGCAAAAAATTGCTCTGTGAATGCTACATGCCCTACATAAAAATAATTTAAAACTGTGTAAGAATAGGCATGTTAAGGTGATAGATAAGTCTTTTTCCTACTTTCTAAATTTTCCATGATGAAAGTTAATTATTACTTTTATAGTAACAAAATGTTTAGGAAAAAGGGTCATTCTGAAACAAATGATTTCTACTGATTAAGGGAACAATATCTTGTCTGGTACCCAGAAGACAATCTTACAGTTGCTTAAGAAATCAGCTTTAATTTATCAAAAATCTACCCCTCCAAAAGAGAAAATAATTACCTTCTATATTCTCCCTCTGAGCAAATTTAAAATTTGAAACAACTCTTTGAAACCACTAATGCACTGTTTAAATAGGTCTTTTGTTAGTATTAATACTGGCAATAGGTAAGAACATAACTAATTAGTAAATTTGTGAGTTACAAATTTAGAAAGCACTCTCTGCCGTTTGTGGGTTTTATGAACCCAACTATCATGTAGTTGGACTCCTACATAAACCTCCCAAGACAGTCACTTGGCCAGACAGCACTAGCATGAAAATCAACAGCTCACATCTTTCAGCTGAGCAGGGCCACGCACAGGGAGGACTATTTATACCAGGACTAAGCACTCTTCTAACAGGAAGTAAGTGCCACCCCTTCTGGTTCAGGTGTAAGGAGAAGCTTAAACAAGCCATTCTTATACTATAACCTTGTATTTATAGCCAGCCAAAAAGCCCAGTCATGAAAGTCCAACTTTGTAATTCTCCATTCAGAGTGACATTGTAGGAAAAACTTCATGTTTAACTCTGTCATTTGACATTTCTCATACGAAGTGGATGTGTTTCCTATTTGAATTTCATACACAGTCTCATTACTGAGCTACTCACATCTATCATGGTGATCTGGAAATAAAACTGGCTATTTGCCCAGATATCTCTGTGTACAAAACAGAGCAAGTTAGAAGTAGAATTGGAATTTAGACCTTGTGGGTTAAATTTAAAAGGGAATTTAAACTGTCAAACCCTCCAACCCACCCTTTTATTTTCTAGACTGAGAAAGGCTCCAAGCAGACATGCCTGAATTGGGTTGCAGTTTCCCAGGGACTTTGACCACAGGACAAAGGAGTCCTGAGATACCCCAGGGGAGCTCCTGTATTCCACACAGACCCTTCTGGCCCCAGGGCTGAGTACGATCCCATTTCCCTTTGATCACCAGGACCAATCAGCACAGCCAATCCAGTAAGCTCCCCCCGGCCCCCGCCAACTTCTTCCACCTTCAATACAGCGCAATAAGTCTTGCCCAAGATTACAGAACTATTCAGGGGGAAAGGTCTAGAATTCAGGGCTCTTGCCTCTCAAGAGACAGTAATAAACAACACTTACTGATGCTTACTATCAGCCCTACATTTTCTAAGCAATTTCCAGGGAGCATCTCATTTACTCCTTACAATACCTTTAGGAAATATGCTAGCCCCGCCCCCTTTTTACAAAAGGGCAAAATCAAACTGAGATGCGGAGAGCTCAAGTTACAAGGTCACATAGCTGGTCAGTGACAGAACTGGAATTTGAACGGCGGTGGCAGGATGCCAGATCTCCACTCTTATCTACTCAGTCAGACTCCTTTCTTGCAGTTCCACATCTCCCAGTCCAATGACATTCCCACTGCACAGGCTAGAAGCAAGTGAATATGCGGACCCTGAGGACAGGAGCTGTGGCCCCTTCTTCTCCTGGCCCAGCACCAAGCACAGCACCTGGCACAGAATCGGCACCTGTTAAGAGTTAGATAAATGGGACTGACCTTCTCTAGGTAACAAAGGTAGGCAACTCAGGTTCACTGTTCTTAAAATCAATGTGGAATCACATAACTCAGAATTACAAGTGAAAGCTGATTCAAAACATCCTGGCCTGAAGCCGTATTTTAATTAATAAAAAGGCTAATTTGCAGGCATGTTCGCAGCTGGTTCATAAGCACTTCCCATGCGCCTGAACCGTGCTCAGCACCGCACATACGTTGTTTTATATAATTGCCCACAACAGCCCTATGCTGATAGGGGCTATTTTTACCCCCATTTCCCATGACAAAACTAGAGCTGGGAGAGCTAGAGTAACTTGCTCAAGACCACGCAGCTAGAAAGTGCTAGAGACAGGCTTTTAACACAGGAATGTCTCTTTCAAAAGTGTGTGTTTTACTACTACAAATAGAAGATCTGTGTAAATTCAGCCATTTGGACTTTTCTTTCCCCAAAATCCCTTGAACAGTTTGTTAATATAAAGCTTCACGTTGGACACACCCCTCCCCTACTCCAGCTGCTCAGAGGGATCCCAGGGGCCCAGCAGCTGGAAGGAGGAAGAAACAGGGCACTGCCGACTGTGAGGGGAGGCCACGCCAGCTCCCCCCAGGAAGCACGGTTCTGCCCTTCCCTCTGACACACAGTGAGGGTCCAGGTAATGCCCAGTCCACAGGCACCTACGCTACTTGTAACCTGGCCCCAACCCTCCTCAGCCGCACTTTTCTCCTTTCTTAGGCCCAGCTCAGCCTGCTGGCCTCTTCTGATGGGGTGCCTATGTCTCCCACACCCAGCTCCCTGTGGACTCAGGCTCGGCTGGGCAGTAAAACTGCCCCTCACTGTGTGGCCTTTGGGGAGGTGGGCTCCATGTTCCAGAGGATGAGCTTGCAAGTGGACCCACATACCATGTCCCAGTAGGAAGCCCTGACATGCAGGAAGGGGACCAACCAATTCATCTCCACCAAAGCAGGGAGTTATCCCAGAAATACACTTAACAGGAGGTCTGTGCTCAGGCTCCACCTAGAAGCTGCTGGTAAGAGCAGGCAGTGAGAACCCATAGGAAGCCTGATCTACTGCTCGGACTGATCAGGACTGTGACAGGCGACAGAAGAGGGACCAGAAAGGCCTCTTGAACACTGTTCTTTAAATGAGACTCCCACTTATTCGTCTTTTCCCCTGGGCTCGTATAGGGAGCTCCTCTTGTTTTTCTCCTTAGTACCTTAGTGGTTGTAGCTCCAGAAGGAGGACGTTCCCTGCCCAGGGCATGTTCTCTATGTCTCGTGGTGGTCACAGGCAGCTTGGCACCCACAGCCGGCTCTAATGGGCTCCCCAGGCCAGCTACAGGTCTGCTCTCCAGCACGAGCTTAATCCCTTAGGCAGTAGGTCTCAGCCTCTCCCCACTCCCCACCCTCCAAGCTCCTTGCTCACACATCCAGGCTTAATTCTCCAGGGGCATCTGAGCTCCACAGCTCTCTCTCCACTCTCTCCTCGGCCCAGCTCCCTGGTCCCACAATCCAAGAACAACTCTGTGTGCTGGGCCCCAGTGACTGGTGGGTGCCAGACCAATTACATGCCATCAACACAGGCAGAGGACAGAATGGGTGTTTCCTCTCTACCCCTCCCCTGACGGGTACTCCCATGACTGACCAGTGGCTCTGTCACCAGTAAACATCTCATAAATGTGCAAGAATGCTCTTATTATATACAATGGGCACTATTAAAGCCAGGCAGGAATCCTGGTCAGAAAGTTCCATTTTCCCTACAGTAGTCTTCATTTTATTTCATCACAAAGGTCATGATGGGGGGTGGTGTGGGGGAGCCTGATAGGCTATATTTCAGTAAGGATAATGTAAATCTTGAAATAATTTACCTGAAAAATCAATGAACTGACTTCCTTTGGTGTGTCTTTGTGTCTATGGTAGGGCAGAATCAGTACCTAGTTCCTCTAGATTTCCTGGGAAAGCCTAAGAAGGCCCCATGTCTGGATTTGCTATGAAAACTGACCATGTAAAAAATAGGCTTAAATGGTGACTCACCATTCATTGCGCTGATGTTGAAAAAGAGGATTGATGCCTTCTTCAAAGAATAATCCTGGTATATCATATTTTTGTGTTGCCATCTAGGGCACATGATGTCTAAGTAATTTGTGGAAAAGTACATCACAATAGTAGCTATGCCAATTAAAACCCACTATTATAAGGAGCCTTACATACATCACCCCATTTATTCCTTCCATCAACATTACAAAATAAGCATGATTAATTGTGTTTGCAGAAGAAGACCTGAAATCCAGAGAGGCTAAGGTACAAGGTCACACAGAGGAGAAACTGAAGCCAGAGCTGAAGGAATGCAAACCCTATGAACTTCCCAACTTGCCATATTGCCTCCCACAGCAAGACCCCAGCCCTTACACAGGCTGTAGGCCATCGTGAAACCCGTGAGAAATTAGTTACCCATGCAAGAAATGGGTTGTGATCACAACCATTTGTGAGTATCATGTCTTAGATAAATGTTATTAGCTAAAATCCGAAGGTACAAAAACCACAGAATGTCATTGCTAAAAGGTAATGTCATTCAATGCCTTCATTTCACAAATGGAGGAAACTGCTGAAGGAAACTGAGACACAGGGAGGTGAAACTCTTTTAATTCAATCAACATGTGTAGTTTACACACTACTGGTGGAACTTGGTGCCAATTTGTACAAACAGACACATTTAGTAGGGAAATAAAACAAACATGCCACTTATTAACATCATAGGCAGAAGAGTTGTAAGGTGTCACCTTTTAGGAATCTCTTCTAAGCAAACATCAGAAACAATGGTTAAAGATTTATATGCAAGAAAGTTCATTGTAGAATTATTTATAATAATGAAAACTTGATAGAAACCTAAATGTCTAACAATACCAACAATAAATAGGTGATAGCATCAATCCTGGCACAACTGTATAATGGAACCCTGAACAACCATTCAAATCATTATTTTATAAGAATAATGATTTGCATAAATTCCCACAACATAATTAGTGAAAACAGCAGAATACAATATTGAATGTACAATCTGAGTGTAATTTGGAACCATTTTGCACCAAAATGTTAACAGTGTCTAATTCTAGGCAGCGGGATATTGGTAATTATTATTTTCTGCTTTACCCTCTGTATTTTCCACATCGTCTACAATGAGCATTATGAAAGTATAGCTTTCATAATTAGCTAAATAAACGATATATTTTTCAAAGAGCTCGGCAACCTCCTCAGAGATGATCACTCTCCACTGGAGTCACCTAAGTAACAGACCTGAGGCTGAGAGGTAGCCCGGGGCAAATCACCTGCCAAGGGCATGACCTTCATTCTTTTTCTTCGGAATCAGGGAACTGTTGAAGTCTTCCTGGCAAAGAGGTAAGAGGCAGGGCTGAGCTGTAGAGGCAGCGTGTGCTGGGAGTGAGGAGGGGGGCGCTCAGAAGCTGATCAGGCATCAGAGGTCAGGGCAGCGTGGCTCCTGGAGGCTGAAGGGGGGTGAGCACTGTGGGAAGGAAGGAGGGGGCTGTGCTGGAGACATTGCTCGGGCCCGGGGCTGGCCGTTCTTGGAGCTGAAGGAAAAGACCCCCAGTTGGGAGAAGGAAATGAACATTAGTTAAGATGCTGTTTCAGTGTGGCCCCGTGCACATGGTACTGAATAGAACATAGACATAGAAGAGAAAATGTTGAATTAATAAACCTCGACAAAAACCATTTCTCCTTAGCTTCAAATGCCAGAAGCTGCCATCTGACTCACGGTTAATTCTGTTGTGGCTATTCTGAATTGCATTACTGACGTCTCGGCTGTGCAGTGCAAGATGTAATAGAATCAATCCTCTAATCACTCCTAGCCATGCCCAGCACACTCCCCAGAGAGGAGCTGACAAACTCATCATTACCTTTGAGTTTCCCTTTTCCTGGTCTTGCCTATTTTTTTTTCTTTCAAAGCTCTGAAATTTGTAGTTTTGCCAGTGACTATCAGAATCATTCCAAGGAGCTTAAAAATACTGGAGAGAAACAAAGTTACTGGACACACATATCCACCAAAACATTCACAGTGCCATCTGTAGGCAGTGGACTTCCTGGTGATGCACATTGCTTATTTAGCCATAGTTCTTAAGATGTTGCCAATTAATGTGTATTAATTTGAAGGGAAAGAGTAATATTAAAATGTCAAATCATGCAAAAAGTGTTGTTTTAACAGTGGCTTGGACATCAGAACTGCAGCAGGAAGACTGGTGGCTGAGGCTGCTGCCTCCACCTCCAATGTTTGCAAACAAGTCAATTAAACACAGCAGCTGCCACTTCAGACAGTTATTCCTCCAACTGTTCTCTTTCTATGGCTCCTTCTAGGTCCCCAGGGCCTCCTCATTTCTCCATAGCCTCTGCTTACCTTCCGTCAGACATTTCCACTGTCCTTGAATATCTCACATGGGGCATTTGCATTTTCCTGCCTCTTTCCTTCCAGAACAAAAGGCTTTGGACCATTACGGAATTTCTAGTATTAGGAAGATTTTCTGTTGTTTTTATTGATAACGATAACGATGATGATGATGTTTGGGACTGGAGCGTTCTTCCCTACATCCTGGATTATACATACAGACCTCTGTCTCCTCAAATAAAGGCATGTGCAGTATATAAATAAATGGCGATAAATCTTTATGAGCTACACGGCTAATCAATGTCTCAGGAGAACTGGAGCAGTTAGTAGTAAGAATTAAGAGTAGTCACTGAGAACTTAGGGCAATAATGAGAATTCATTCTTTTAAACAAAATTACTGACCCTGACAGTGTACCAGGTTATGCACTTAGCACTGAGGTGGAGACAGAGATGCCAAGTAGGGCCCTCACAGCCAATGGCAGAAAGAATCCAGCTCTTGCATTTCAGAATGACAATGCCAGAATGGAAGTCTCCCAGAGGTGCTTTGGGAGTATAAGGCAGGGACCGCCAGCTGGAGAGGAGATCCACAAGGCTTCCACAAGGAGGTGACGGGTCTGGCCTCAAAAGATGAATGTGACCTCCAAAGAGCTGTCGATGTGCCCAATAGCGGAGCAGCACATAGTGTCAAGGTCAGTCCCATAGGCCGATGGTGCAGGACAAGGACGTGGAGGGCTGATGGGCCACAGGGAGAATTTAAACTTCACCTCACAGGGCAGAAATAGCTCTTGAAAGCTTTCAAGGAAGGAATAACCTGAAAGACTCACATTTTAGCCATCTGGGAGATGGGCTGGAGAAAGCAGAGAAGGAAATAAGCTGAAGGGTGCAGAAGGTAACTTTAGAGAACTGGCTCTCTAAAGTGGTTTGCCTATTGTCTGGCATTTAGTAGACTGGAGCTAGTGAGACTAGATGTACGGCAAGGGGCAGCACAGACCCACAAGAAGAACTGCTCTGCCTCCCACATGACTTTCAAACGTGCCACAAGACAATCATGCAAGTGAAAAACCTGTTAATAATTGTCAGAACATAGAACAAAATTCCATTTTCTTATATAATTTATTTTGGTATCATTAATCTATAATTACATGTGCAAAATTATAGTTATTAAACAACCCCTTCATTAGGTCCTCCCCACCAACCCCATTACAGTCACTGTCCATCAACGTAGTGAGATGCTATAGAATCACTACTTGTCTTCTCTGAGTTGTACAGCCCTCCCCGTGCCCACCCAACATTACGTCTGCTAATCGTAATGCCCCTTTTGCCCTTTTATCCCTCCCTTCCCACCCATCTTCCCCAGTCCCTTTCCCTTTGGTAACTATTAGTCCGTTCTTGGGTTCTGTGAGTCTGCTGCTGTTTTGTTCCTTCAGTTTTTTTTCTTTGTTCTTATACTCCACATATGAGTGAGATCATTTGATACTTGTCTTTTTCGGCTTGACTTATTTCACTGAGCATAATACCCTCTAGCTCCATCCATGTTGTTGCAAATGGTAGGATTTGTTTTCTTCTTATGGCTGAATAATATTCCATTGTGTATATGTACCAATTCTTCTTTATCCATTCATCTACTGATGGACACTTAGGTTGCTTCCATTTCTTGGCTATTGTAAATAGTGCTGCGAAAAACATAGGGGTGCATATGTCTTCTTCAAACTGGGCTGCTGCAGTCTTAGGGTAAATTCCTAGGAGTGGAATTCCTGGGTCAAATGGTATTTCTATTTTGAGTATTCTGAGGAACCTCCATACTGCTTTCCACAATGGTTGAACTAATTTGCATCCCCACCAGCACTGTAGTAGGGTTCCCTTTTCTTCACATCCTCGCCAACATTTGTTGTTTTTTGTCTTTTGGATGTTGGCCATCCTCACTAGTATGAGGTGATATCTCATTGTGGTTTTAATCTGCATTTCTCTGATGATTAGTAATGTGGAGCATCTTTTCATGTGCCTGCTGGCCATCTGAATTTCTTCTTTAGAGAAGTGGCTATTCATTTCGTCTGCCCATTTCTTAATTGGATTATTTGCTTTTTGTTTGTTGAGGTGCGTGAGTTCTTTATATATTTTGGATGTCAACCCTATATCAGATATGTCATTTATGAATATATTCTCCCACACTGTAGGATGTCTTTTTGTACTACTGATGGTGTCCTTTGCTGTACAGAAGCTTTTCAGCTTGATATAGTCCCACTTGTTCATTTTTGCTTTTTTTCCCCTTGCCCAAGGAGATATGTTCATGAAGAAGTTGCTCATGTTTATGTCCAAGAGATTTTTGCCTATGTTTTTTTCTAAGAGTTTCATGGTTTCATGACTTACATTCAGGTCTTTGATCCACCTTGAGTTTACCTTTGTGTATGGGGTTAGACAGTAGTCCAGTTTCATTCTCTTACATGTAGCTGTGCAGTTTTTCCAACACTAGCTGCTGAAGAGGTTGTCATCTCCCCATTGTATATCCAAGGCTCCTTTATCAAATACTAATTGACTGTATATGTTTGGGTTAATGTTTGGATTTTCTATTCTGTTCCACTGGTCTGTGGGTCTGTTTTTGTGACAATACCAAATTGTCTTGATTACCGTGGCTTTGTAGCAGAGCTTGAAGTAAGGGAGCGTAATTCCCCCTGTTTTATTCCTCCTTCTCAGGATTGCTTTGGCTATTCGGGGACTTTTGTGGTTCCATATGAATTTTAAAATTATTTGTTCCACTTCATTGAAGAAAGCTGTTGGAATTTGATAGGCATTGCGTTGAATCTGTAGATTGCTTTAGGTAGTATAGCCATTTTGACAATATTTATTCTTCCTAGCCAAGAGCATGGAATGCATTTCCATTTGTTAGTGTCCTCTTTAATTTCTCTTAGGAGTGTCTTGTAATTTTCAGAGTACAAGTCTTTTACTTCCTTCGTTAGGTTTATTCCTAGGTATTTTATTCTTTTTGATGCAATTGTGAATGGAATTGTTTTTCTGATTTCTCTTTCTGTTAGTTCATCATTAGTGTATAGGAAAGCAACAGATTTCTGTGTGTTAATTTTGTATCCTGCAACTTTGCTGAATTCAGATATTAGTTCTAGTAGTTTTGGAATGGAGTCTTTAGGGTTTTTTATGTACAGTATCATGTCATCTGCAAATAGTGACAATTTGACTTCTTCTTTACCAATCTGGATGCCTTGTATGTCTTTGTTTTGTCTGATTGCTGTGGCTAGAACCTCCAGTACTATGTTGAATAACAGTGGAGAGAGTGGGCATCCTTGTCTTGTTCCCGATCTTAGATGAAAAGCTTTCAGCTTCTTGCAGTTAAGTATGATGTTACCTGTGGGTTTGTCATATATGGCCTTTATGATGTTGTGGTACTTGCCGTCTATACCCATTTTGTTCAGAGTTTTAATCAGGAATGGATGCTGAATTTTGTCAAATGCTTTTTCAGCATCTATGGAGATGATCATGTGGTTTTTGTTCTTCATTTTGTTGATGTGGTGGATGATGTTGATGGATTTTTGAAAGTTGTACCATCCTTGCATCCCTGGGATGAATCCCACTTGATCATGGTGTATGATCCTCTTGATGTATTTTTGAATTTGGTTTGCTAATATTTTGTTGAGTATTTTTGCATCTACGTTCATCAAGGATATTGGTCTGTAATTTTCTTTTTTGGTGAAGTCTTTGCCCGGTTTTGGTATTAGAGTGATGCTGGCTTCATAGAATGAGTTTGGAAGTATTCCCTCCTCTTCTATTTTTTGGAAAACTTTAAGGAGAATGGCTGTTATATCCTTTGTATATGTCTGGTAGAATTCACAGTTGAATGCATCAGGTCCGGGGTTTTTGTTCTTGGGTAGTTTTTTGATTACCGATTCAATTTCATTGCTGGTGATTGGTCTGTTTAGTTTTTCTGTTTCTTGCTTGGTCAGTCTTGGGAGGTTGTATTTTTCTAAGAAGTTGTCCATTTCTTCTAGGTTTTCCAGCTTGTTAGCATATAGATTCTCATAATATTCTCTTATGATTCTTTGTATTTCTGTGGGGTCTGTCGTGATTTTTCCTTTCTCATTTCTGATTCTGTTTATGTGTGTAGACTCTCTTTTTCTCTTAATAAGTCTGGCTAGGGGTTTATCTATTTTGTTTATTTTTTCAAAGAACCAGCTCTTGGTTTCATTGATTTTTTCTATTGTTTTATTCCTCTCAATTTTATTTATTTCTTCTCTGATCTTTATTATGTCCCTCCTTCTGGTGACTTTGGGCCTCATTTGTTCTTCTTTATCCAATTTCAATAATTGTGACTTTAGACTATTCATTTGGGATTGTTCTTCCTTCTTTAAATAGGCCTGGATTGCAATATACTTTCCTCTTAGAACTGCCTTTGCTGCATCCCACAGAAGTTGTGGCTTTGTGTTGTTATTGTCATTAGTCTCCATATATTCTTTGATTTCTGTTATGATTTGGTCATTAACCCATTGATTAATTAGGAGAATGTTGTTAAGTCTCCATGTATTTGTGAGCCTTTTTGATTTCTTTCTAAAATTTATTTCTAGTTTTATACCTTTGTGATCTGAGAAGTTGGTTGGTAGGATTTCAATATTTTCGACTTTACTGAGGTTCTTTTTGTGGCCTAGTATGTGGTCTATTCTGGAAAATGTTCCATGTGCACTTGAGAAGAATGTGTATCCTGTTGCTTTTGGGTGTAGAGTTCTGTAGATGTCTGTTAGGTCCATCTGTTCTAGTGCATTGTTCAGTGCCTCTGTGTCTTTACTTATTTTCTGTCTGGTTGATCTGTCCTTTGGAGTGAGTGGTGTGTTGAAATCTCCTAAAATGAATGCATTGCTGTCTGTTTCCTCCTTTAATTCTGTTAGTATTTGTTTCACATATACTGGCGCTCCTGTGTTGGGTGCATATATATTTATAATGGTTATATGTTCTTGTTGGACTGACCCCTTTATCATTAGGTAATGTCCTTCTTTATCTCTTGCTACTTTCTTCGTTTTGAAGTCTATTTTGTCTGATACAAGTACTGCAACACCTTCTTTTTTCTCTTTGTTGTTTGCATGAAATATCTTTTTCCATCCCTTCACTTTTAGTTTGTGTATATCTTTGGGTTTGAGGTGAGTCTCTTGTAAGCAGCATATAGATGGGTCTTCCTTTTTTATCCATTCTGTTACTCTGTGTCTTTTGATTGGTGCATTCAGTCCATTTACATTTAGGGTGATTATCGGTAGATATGTACTTATTGCCATTGCGGGCTTTAGATTCGTGGTTACCAAAGGTTCAAGGATTGCTTCTTTACTATCTAAAACTCTAACTTAACTTTCTGGTTAAGTTATTGTAAACACAGTCTGATGTTTCTTTATTTCTCTCCCTTCTTATTCTTCCTCCTCCATTCTTTATATACTAGGTGTTTTATTCTTTGCCTTTAGTTAGTATTTGGATGGTCTGCTTTCTTTGCTATGATTTTATTTTCTCTGGTGACATCTTTTTAGCCTTAGAGGTGCTTCTCTCTAGAGCAGTCCATTTAAGATATCCTGTAATGGTGGTTTATAAGAGGCAAACTCTCTCAACTTTCGTTTGTCTGGAAATTGCTTAATCCCTCCATCATATTTAAATGATAATCGTGCTAGATACAATATTCTTGGTTAAAGGCCCTTCTGTTTCATAATGTTAAATATATTATGCCATTCTCTTCTGGCCTGTAAGGTTTCTGTTGAGAAGTCTGATGATAGTCTGATGGGTTTTCCTTTGTAGGTGATCTTTTTTCTCTCTCTAGCTGCCTCTAATACTCTGTCTTTACCTTTGATCTTTGCCATCTTAATTATTATGTGTCTTGGTGTTGTCTTCCTTGGGTCCCTTGAGTTGGCAGATCTGTGGGCTTCCATGGACTGCGAGACTATTTCCTTCCCCAGCATGGGGAAGTTTTCAGCAATTATTTCTTCAAAGACACTTTCTATCCCTTTTTCTCTCTCTTCTTCCTCTGGTACTCCTATAATGCGAATATTGTTCCGTTTGGATTGGTCACACAGTTCTCTTAATATTCTTTCATTCCTAGAAATCCTTTTATCTCTCTCTGCCTCAGCTTCTCTGTATTCCTGTTCTATGATTTCTATTCCATTAACAGTCTCTTGCATCTCATGCAGTCTGCTGTTAAGCCCGTCGATCACTTGTCTGATTTCTGCATTGTCTTTCCTCAGTTCCCTCACTTCCTCCCTCAGCTCTTGCACATTTCTCTGTAGGTCCATCAGCATGGTTATGACTTTTATTCTGAATTCTTTTTTAGGGAGGCTGTGCATTTCCATCCCTTCAGACTCCCTCTCTGGGGTTGTCTGGTTGATTTTAGTCTGGACCGTATTCCTCTGTCTTTTCATGGCTATAGAAGTGGTCGCTGGTAGTTGCCACGTATGTCAGCTGCGCTCTTTAAGACTTAAAAAGAGAAAAAAAGAAAAAGAAAAAAAAGAAAGAAAAGAAAAAACAAAAAACAAAAAAAACGCCCACCGGGAGTCGATTCTGTGGGGATGCTGTAGTTGACGCTGTTGCCCCACTATTCAGCAGCCGTGGCCATGCCGCTCCGCAGGGCCCTTTATAGCTCTGGCCGGGATGGGAACGAATGGGAGGCAGTTGATCTCAGTGAGAAGTCTAAGTACGGCCACGCTTTCCCAGTCGCCAGCTAAGGGGTCCAAAACTCCCCAGGACTCCCCGCCTGCTGGGAGTGTGCCAGGGTGATCCGGCTCCTCTGCTGGGCTCCTGTCTCTTTAAGACCACTGAAGAAAGCGCGTGCTTTTCTTTTTTTTTTTTCCTTCCCGGGAGC